>JAMPIV010000088.1:0-53930 GCA_024509875.1 Oreohelix idahoensis
TGTAAGAATGAGAATTGGTAAAGATGAGGATGGGTTTATTTTGGCTTTTTAGGAGGTTGGGAGCATTACGAAATGAAATCTAATATGTGGAGATGAGTTGGAGTATTTGAGATGGAGATTGGATGCTGGGATGGTGAAATGAAAATGTGTAGGATATACATATATGGTGGCAATATGTGGACTTTGTGATAAAGTTTTGTTTTGGTGTTTGGTAGATATTGATAAATTTACGGTAGGTATTTGACCACGAGTACTTTTGGGTTATGGTGGGGGGGGGGGGTTTAGGGAAGTTTGTAGAAAAGGTAGGTTATAACACATGGCTGTGTTTTTCATGCAGGTGGACTTATGGTTGTTGCCATTATTTGTTTTTTATCCTGGATGTTACATGCTGAATATGTCCAAACCTATCATTTAACAAGAGCTCTTGAACTCATTGTCAGCATAACACAAAGAAATAATAGCGACAATATGGTCGTAAAAGAAACATGTAGCGTGAAATAAGACGTCCCTAACCATAGACAAACGTATAATGATGAAGAGCTAAAATAAAATAAATAAATAAAGGAGGCGGAGATGTATACAGGGAAGTCAAGAATAATAGAGAATTCATATCTCAGTGACCACTGGTCAAATTTCAAAATATATTCAAAGTTTGAACAGAAGCACAAACAAGATGTGCAATAACCGTCAAGGACAATAAAGATCCCCTATCAGATATAACTGCGTTATGGAACCTAAAAATAAACTTAAAAAAAACAGAAAAGGAAAAAATGTTAGACAGCCTTTCAGAAGCACTAAGGGAGACCAGCTATAAATCCAAAAATGTATAGTGGTTGTATCATCTCTTTTGTGCTCGACATGTTGTCCTGGAATTGAAAACTATGTGGTGCACAAAAAGGCGTTGAGGTGAATGTTTCTATGTGTGGTTGTGAGGATGATGTCAATTTTTGTATGTGTCGCTTCTCAGTGGTATAAAGTGGCGCTATTTTTTTATATATATATATATATATATATATATATATATATATATATATATATATATATATATATATATATATATATATATATATATATATCAGGATGTTTAAATAAAGTAACTATATATTATTTCATTAGTTGAAGAAGTTAGAGAGACAACAATTAAAAAATAATAATTGAGATCGAAGAAGGCATAAATGAGAGAATTTACGTCCAGAAACTAATGTGAGAAAGATTTAGTGATTAAATTATTGTGGAAGACAAGAACACTAGAAAAAAGTAATATATAAAAGCGAGGAACATGAATTATGGGTAACTGAGAGGTAATGAAAGTATTATAAGACGATAACGACGAACATAACAACATCACACAGAACACATCATGTGATATGGAAGTCTACATTCGTTTTATTCTATTTATTGATGGAAGTAAACAAAAAAACAAACAAACAATATAGTAGAAATATGTACACAGATAAAGTACTTCGAAAGCTGAAATACATGATAGTGAAATAATAGTAAAAATAGATAAATAAATATAAACGAAAGAAACATTTGAAAACTGAAAAGATAGGACCTACAAACAACTTACTTACTTACTTAGTCGTTCCCCTTCTACCATGAGGTGTAGAGGTTTGGAAGAGAGAGCGCCAGACCATCATATCGGCTGTCTTCCTCCTGGCCTGGTTCCATTCTAGTCCTCGGTCCTTCAAAGATTGTCTAATATTGTCCTCCCAGCGGACTCTGGGTCGTCCTGGGGGTCTGGATCCCTGGCTCTTTGTTTCCCATGCTTGTCGTGGTAGCCGATCTTCTCCCATTCTGCAGACATGGCCAAACCATCTTAGTTGGGATTGTTCTACTTGGGTCTGCAGGGGGTGGGATTTAAGGCCTGGACGTATCGTCTGGTTGCGTACCATGTCTCTTCTTGTAACTTCAACCACCTTCCTCCGATACCTCATTTCTGAGGTTTGGATCTGGCTTTTGTGGGTTGTAGTCATTGCCCATGACTCGCATCCATATGTCAAGATTCCTTATCACACCGGCCATTATTTTAACGGTCTGCAGCACAACCAATGAATACAAGGAGAATGAACACTTACACACTTGTACATTCGTGTGTGCTTATTACGTCAGATGTGACGTCATCATGCTCCTCCTTTGAACGTCCACTTGGCGCAGCAAGGTCGGGTTTCATTTGAACACGCCTCGTAGAATAGAAATATGAGCACATTAATAATAATAATAATAATAAATTCTTTAAGCGCCAAACACGGCGCATAAGGCAGAAACCAGTGCTCTCCAGGTTGTTCGTTGTGACGCCACTCCTCTTAGCTCTTGCACATTATTTAGGCCCCAACGTTCTTCCTTCTCTTATTATTGTTCTTCTGAGTGTTTCTTTTGGTCTTCCTTTTTTCCTCTTACCCTCAGGAACCCAAGTGAGCGCCTGTAGTGGTATTCTGTTGTTTTGCATTCGTAGGACATGACCGATATATGACCATCGTCTTTTCCTTATATAGTCGGAGACATATTTCTGCCTAGAGTCTTCTCTTATTTGTCG
The DNA here is from genome assembly GCA_024509875.1 of Oreohelix idahoensis. Lineage (NCBI taxonomy): Eukaryota > Metazoa > Mollusca > Gastropoda > Stylommatophora > Oreohelicidae > Oreohelix > Oreohelix idahoensis. The sequence continues at coordinate 2,537 of JAMPIV010000088.1, forward strand.
ATTAGTCTTGAATTCTTTCCAACTGATGTTCATGAGTTTTCTAAGACATTTGTTCTCGAATGTATTCAGCTTGTTCTCCAATGATTTTGTTATTTTCCGACTCTCACAGCCGTATGTTAACACTGAGATAACATTTGAATTAAACAGACGAAGCTTGGTATGTATATTCAATGATCGTAATTTCCAAATGTTAGATAATCTATTGAAGGCGCTAGCTACCAAAGCAATTCTAGTATGGATTTCTCTTGTTGTGTCACCATCCTGAGTCATTTTACTGCCTAAATAATTGAAACTTTCAACTTTCTGTAGTTTTTCCCCGTTCAAGATGATATCAAAGGTCTCGTTAGAAAAGTTCATAGCTTTAGTTTTAGAGGCATTTATTTGGAGACCAATTTTAAACCGAGAGATGACACAAATTATTTATTGCTTCTTGGGATTGTCTTGGTGTTGAACTTAAGAATGCTACATCATCTGCGAAATCCAGGTCCCCCAGGAATTTTCCATTTGTCCATTTTATACCCAATTGTTCATTGTGGGTATAGTTTCTCATAACCCAATCAATAGCTATTCCAAAAAGTAGTGGTGACATAATACAGCCTTGTTTCACCCCTGTTTCTACTGTAAACCATTCTGTATTCCCTTTATTTTCTGTTTCGGTAACAATAGCTTGTTTTACGATAGTGAATTGTTAACTCACTGATCAACCCTCCAATCCAACATTACCAGAGTAGAAATATGAGCACACAGAGTAGAAATGTGAATATACTGACAGAGTAGAAATTCAACACACTGATATAGTAGAAATATCAACACACTGACAGCGTAGAAAAAATGAACATATTGACAAAGTAGAAATATGAACACATATATTTCAGCCAGCAAGGCGAACATCTGAAAAGGGCAACTCGTTTCTACTAGATAGCAAGACCAAGCCCTGAAAAGGACTATTACTATTTACCAGACAGCAAGTCGAAAACATGAAGAGGGTTTGCAAAAACGAATGAACGAACTTTATTTTGAAAGGGCTGAGAATTGGGCGCTCATGTCCATCCTACATTCTTACCTTCTTTTTCTCTCATTTTTTATGCTGAATCCATTCATTCTAACATGCACGTTAAATGTTAGTTTAAAGGCACGCAACATTATAAAGGTAACACCATATATTTACAATATCGAATCATATTTAAAAAAAATAAAGTATGTTAAAGAAAAGCAAAAACATACAAACAAACAATTCAAAAATCAAAGCCTCCTGGAAATATATATGATTAGTGTGACATATAATAAGAAGTCATGAAATATTCGACAGTCTGCGAATGAATGAGTAGGGACTGTATGACTTTATCAGGGATCATGAGGAAGATTGTTCCAGAGATGAGCAGCACAGAATCCTATAGCAGATATTGTCTTCAGGGTGAGAAGTGTTACAGTCTTCACAATACTTGGTCCAGCTTTATGAGGTGTGGTGATCAGTTCAATTCCTCAATGTCCTTGCCTTCCCTAACTGAGAAGCATTTTCAGGTACCCATTTACAGCTGGCTTGACGATAACAAATTATGAACTCCTCCAACAATTAACGTGAAATACATTTTGTACTTCATCTAGAATATGTATGAAAAACAAGAATCTGGGGCACAGATAATGTGCATGGACATTGTTAGATAACTCATGGACGGGAAGAAATAATGCAGCTGTAAGTGTTTCATTGTGTAAATAAACCGCACAACATGGGTAGCTGAAACTGGCAACCTTTTCTAGAACAAAGGACAAGGTGGTCACTGAAGCCCCGTCAGTAAAACGCGACAGGTGTCAGGCGAACGACTGCTCTTTGATGTGGCTCGACTTATCTAAAGTATTGATAGTTTTTTAAATCCAAGATGCTAGTAGAAAAATAAGACTCTAAATTGTATCTTTTAAAAGTTCCTAGATGTTACTAGAACATTGAGAGTGATACCTTTGTGGGCAAGTGGCTTTGTTGTTGGCAGTCGGTATTGTTGTCTTAGATTTTGAACCATTGTTTTGTTCAACGCTGGGACAGTAGTAAATTTTATAGGAAAGAAATAATAATAATAATAATAATAAATTCTTTAAGCACCAAACACGGCGCATAAGGCAGAAACCAGTGCTCTCCAGGTTGTTCGTTGTGACGCCACTCCTCTTAGCTCTTGCACATTATTTAGGCCCAACGTTCTTCCTTCTCTTATTATTGTTCTTCTAAGTGTTTCTTTTAATTTTCCTTTTTTCCTCTTACCCTCAGGAACCCAAGTGAGCGCCTGTAGTGGTATTCTGTTGTTTTGCATTCGTAGGACATGACCGATATATGACCATCGTCTTTTCCTTATATAGTCGGAGACATATTTCTGCTTAGAGTCTTCTCTTATTTGTCGATTAGTCTTGAATTCTTTCCAACTGATGTTCATGAGTATTCTAAGACATTTGTTCTCGAATGTATTCAGCTTGTTCTCCAATGATTTTGTGATTTTCCAACTTTCACAGCCGTATGTTAACACTGAGATAACATTCGAATTAAACAGACGAAGCTTGGTATGTGATGCGTGATGCCATATGATGATGGATGGCATCCGCATGTCTGGTTTTGTGTAGTGTGTAGATGTGTTCAGTCAAAACAATGTTCATGCAACAATAACAGGGCAATCCACATAGGACGTCAGTAAACTCACGACGTATAAAGTCAATGAGTCTTGAAACAGCCGTTGACGTTTTTCTTCATTATTTATTGTGGACGCCACAGTGACAAAATGGTTACGCAAATGTGTAGGCACATCAAACAGTCATTATCACAGCAACATTCAATACAGCAATAAACGGTAGACAGCATTACAATGATGAGTCAGATGCATGTTATATTTCAAAGTGCTGTAAATGTAGTCAGATGAACAACTCCATCCTTTTCTATAACAGCCAGGAGATAACCAGATGTATGAGATCAGTTCACTCTCCTTAGTTTGACTTCAGCAAGACAGACACGTCTGCCGAAGTATAAATAATGTCCTCAAGAATATCCTCTAGATAATAAAGGTTTTCTAAACCTAGTTCATTTAACAAAGTAGCAAGTAATGGTCCTTGGTACATGCATCAACCGATGCAGTACAATGCAGCGACATGTGAGCTGGGAAAGAACATCTCGTGACGACGACTTTCGGAGACAGGCTATGAATCGAAATCGCTCACGACCCAAAATCGATAGAGTTAATGAAAAAGTCAATTTACCTTGCTTTCATGAAATACACAGAAATATCACGCCTCCCGACATGTGGGAAAACACTAGAGGTATTATCTCGACTAAACGAAATATCCATAAGAGGACTACACATCCCTGACAGAACAAAAAAAAAAGCGGAGATCCCCTCTTCAACGAGGCATCTCTTTCGCCATTCCAAATCGCTCACTCCCACTAGTGGTGGGCGGAAACCGATCGACCAAACAACAAGACAAGTCATGCGCAGTCCAGCGCAAAAATGACCACAGCTCAAAAGTTAACTGCATTCGATACCAACGCGAGAAGACAAATGCTTACCGAGAAAAGTGACTATAAATTACAAGCAGTTGTTGCCCTTGCGTTATAAAACAGATATTGAAATAAAACGATGTTGCGAGAATTTATCACGCAACATATCACCACCTCCTCCCGATAAAAAAAAATGTGGAACATATTTTTTTTCAATATCAAAGAGCAAGCGATAAGCGGCTCAAAACGCACGAATTATGCGCTGATAATTAATTAAATTGCCAAACAATAGGCTAATTATAGAGTGTCTGGTGAGGATATACCTCAACAGAAAAATAAATATGTCTCAAAAAATATTCACATCGGGGAGGTGTCACCAACACACATCACGTTAGCATGTAAACACAATATACGTATGCAAGTTACTATAATCATCATTAAACAGCATACTCTAATATTGTCTTTAAAAATGGATGTACAAATCTGATAGGAAAATTTAAATAGTACATTCTTTGACATGTAATGACATAAGTACATAGTAAAGTTAAACTACATGACGATCCAGGACATATGCTCTGGTATTCCGAGGGTAAGTACACAATCTAGAACTCGTAAGGTAAGTCCTCAGCTCAACAATGACATTCTGAGAAAGTACAAGCAATATAATGCTAATTAATAACTAATATGCTTCATAAGGTACAATACATTATTAATAATTGTGGCTGTTTAGTAAACTAACGGCCCTTATATTAACTACTCAGTCCTCCTCCTCTATCATTTTAAAAAAACGAACAGAAGAAGATGACAACAAAGCACGATAGTGTGTACATATAAAGTAAGTACAGATGTGCTAATCTATTGTAGAAATATAGGTGTGTTATGACTCTGTAATATATAGAAATATAGGACAGAAGTATTAGTTGGAGTCATGTGGGCATCTAGACAAAATGTCAGCCATCACATTATCCGCACCACGGATAGCTCGTACCGTGAAGTGAAAAGGTTGAAGAGCTATAGCATATCGAGTGGATCTCGAACTCTTCAAATTCTTAGTCTGAATAGCTGTAAGAGCTTTCTGATCAGTCTCTAGAATGAAATGTGCGCCCAGGAGGAATCTTTGTAGCTTTAGAATTGACCAAACCATCGCTAACAACTCACGGTCTAAAACCGAGTAGTTCCTCTCTGCCGCATTTAGTTTTCTAGAAATGTACATAACAGGATGCAGAGTATTTGCATATTCTTGCATCAGTGCTGCTCCAATCCCAGTGGATGAAGCATCACTCCGAAGAACAAAAGTCCTATCAAGAGTAGGTAATCTTAAGATGGGAGGAGAAGAAAATATATTCTTGATTTGGTCTAGTGAAGATTGGCATTCTTCAGACCAACGGACCAGATTAGGCGAACCTTTCTTCAACAATGTTGAGAGAGGTGCCATGATCGAAGATAAATTTGGAATAAATCTACCCATAAAATTGAATTAAACCTAAGAGACTCCTAACTTGTTTCTTCGTTTTAGGAACAGAGATGTTCAGTATTTTGGAAGTATTGTGGTCTTCTGTCTTCAAGAGACCATGACCAACACGATGACCCAGGAAAGAGATTTCACCAAAACCAACAAAAGCTTTAGAAGGTTTTGCTGTCAAATTATTCTCACGTAGAGTGGACAGTAAGTCATATAACCCTAAATAGTGATCTTCCCAGGTATCACTGAAGAGACAGATGTCATCTAAGTATGCGATGACATCCGAACGATGTGACAGAATTCGACGCATCATGCGAACGAAAGTGGCAGGGGCGTTCATGAGACCAAAAAGCATAACATTCCATTGAAATAGACCCCTAGGTGTAGAAAAAGCAGTAAGAGGTTTGGCATGCTCTGCTAAAGGCACTTGCCAATAACCTTTAGACAAGTCAAGTTTAGTGAAGAATCTAGAATTAGAAAGTCTAATCAGTAGATCTTCTAACAAAGGCATCGGTTCAGCGTCGAACTTTGTGACCTGATTCAATTTGCGATAATCAACGCAAATTCGTATGTTCTTATCCTTCTTCCGGACAATAACCATGGAAGAAGAATATGGTGAAGTCGATGGTTCAATTATATTTAATTGAATCATTTCATCCAATTCCTTTTCCACTTGCGACTGAAAGTGTATAGGAATAGGATACGGCCTAACCCTAATTGGATTATTGTCGGTAAGAATTATGTCATGTTCTATGACATCTGTGTGTCCAGGAATGTCAGTGAGAACATCCTGAAATGTTTGTAACATCGACGAGACTTGTCGATGTTCGTCACCAGAAAGATTAGGAGAAACAGAAACGTTTTTCCAAGATTCCGTGGAATGTAATGGAACCACTGGAAGGGGAAGGTTGACATCAGAGAAGGTAGCTTCCTCATCCTGAATGACAGACAGGGATGAATAATGACCGTGAGGTGCAGGAGCATCATCCGTTGCCTGGAAAATAGGCAGCAAATAGTCCGGACGTTCGTGAAATTCCGAAAGCATGTTTATGTGGAAAGTTTTATGCTTTCCATCAATATCGACCACATAGTCAACATCGGAAATCCGAGAGACTATTGCATACGGACCTTTCCATGCAATAAGAAGTCTATTTTCCCTACTGGGGAGTAGGACGAATGCTTTGTCACCTGGACAAAGTTGTCGTAGACATCTATTCTTGTTAGCAAACTGTCTTGCCTTCTCTTTAGCAATTTCTGATGAAGCAGTTGCTAGCTTACATGCCTCAATGATCTTTTGTCTAAGAGCAATGACATACTCATATGAGGATTGAGTTTCATCGCTAATATCATCGGCAGTGATGAGATCGTGTAATAAAGACATAGGGCCGCGTGGACGCGCGCCAAAGACAAGTTCGAAGGGAGAAAATCATGTGTGTTCATTAGGGACTTCTCTATAGGCAAAGAGAGCCGCGGGTAAAACCCTGTCCCAATCTTGAGGATGATCTTCAGTTATCTTACCAAGCAAAGTCTTGAGCGTTCTATTCAGACGCTCAACTAACCCATTAGACATAGGATGGTAAATACTACTGAGAGATCGTTCAATATGTAAGGTAGACATTACCTGTGACATAGTGTCAGATATGAGTTGAGTGCCATGGTCTGACAATATTTCTCTGGGGAACCCCAAGCGAGAAAATATCAACCAAAGAGCATCTGCGATATCTGTAGTAGATATGCTCTTAAGAGGAATAGCCTCTGGCCAACGTGTGCACATATCGACACATGTAAGGATAAACTGATGTCCTCTGGCCGACTTGACCTTAAAAGGGCCAATAATATCTATGGCCATTTTCTGAAACGGCCGAATAGGAATGTCAGCAGCCTGGATAGGCGCAGCATGTCGTGGTCCTCTAGATTTGACCTCCTGACATACCTTGCATGATCGGCAGTAAATACGAATGTCCTTATTGACAAAAGGCCAAAAGAAAGCCGCAAGGACTCTCGACTTCGTACGGGCAAAACCCATATGTCCAGCACATTGCGAGTCATGAGCATGTTGTAATATTTGGACTCTCATGCTCTTGGGAACAAGAATTTGCGAATGTGCCGACGTAGTCGAATCTTGTACCATACGTACAAGTACGCCGTTTCTCATTGCAATCCAAGATTTTCTATTTGTATCCTGATTCGGATCACCTTTCTTCGCAAGAACGAAGAATTTTTTAAAGAAGGATCTTCTTCTTGCAATTTTATGAAAGAGTCGCGAGTAATTACTAAGTGACTATCTTGGCTATCAACTTCATTATCACTATTCAGTGAAGTTTCGGGTGTTTGTAGAGCTTGTGCTCTTGTAACTACTGCATTTGTAGCTTGCATGTTATTATCTTCCCAAGCAGCAATCTGCTGTGGGGTACACTCCCTAACTCCGTGAATACGACCAATAATAAGGTCCGCAATAGGATTAGGTAAGAGACAAGCATGCACATCTCCAGTAAAGAAAGGAGTGGCAATGCGAATTACAGCAGTAGGATATTTTTCTAGAGTGCCGCCAAATGTGACACATTTAATAACCCTTCCTGTAGCACAAGATGGATCTACAAGCGATTGTCTAACACCAATAGTGGTGCATCCGGAATCGAAAAGTAGTGAGACCGGAGTATCATTAACAAGACCCTTATGTAGGATTAAAGAACCCCTCCCATCATGCGCAACAGCAGCAGGAAGAGCGGGAAGTGGGTGACCACAACTCAAAGTAGTTATGGTACCCGGTTCGAATAAAGTACTGCATTGGGGGCATTTGTTTGCTCTCTCAAAGTCAAAAGCAGAACTAGTGACAGCGTCAAAGTTTTTACTATCAACAACATGATTACAGGCTCCCTCAGTTTCCTGTTGTACAGCATTAGCCTGCTGATATCTCTTTTTTTTTTGTGTTGAGATCTACCCCGACTATTATTACCTCTGAAGTTATCAGAGTTATTATTATCTCTGCAGTTATTATTGTCTCTATTGTAATTGTTATACTGGTTCGAATTCCAGTTTCCACGATTACTATCATGTTCACATTGATGCGAACATCTATTTGTTTGGTTCTGAGGTCTTCGGCAGGAATAACCTCTATTACCATATCCTCTTTTGAAATGCTTATAATTATTAGGGTGACAGTAACGACCACTATCAGGTTGTCTCCAATTCTTCGAAGAAGAATCACCATGAAATTGGTTTCCATGATTTTGACAGAAATTACCGCTGCCCTTTCTATCAAAATTTTGTTGGGATCTACGAGCAAAGTTTTGACCATACGGAGCTGCCGAAGCAACTGGTAAACCTTCTTTCACCTTAGAGTTACCCATGGTTATGTGTGGGTGCGCAGTTACGTATTGGCAACAGAAATCTTCCATTTCTTTTATTGTTTTAGGTTTACGTTCATGAAGGAAAGCAAGGAAAGACTCATTGACAGACGACATGACTTTGTCTCTAAGTATTAAGTCCATAAGTCCTTCATAAGTTTTTTCCGTCTTAGATAGTTCAACCCATCGTGAGAAAGTAATGCGTATTCTTGCAATAAACTCGGAGAATTCAACTCCATTTTCAGGTAACATGTTTTTAAATTGTAGACGATAGCCGTCTTCGTTAAGCTGATATTTCTTTAACAAAGCGGCCCTGACAACCTCATAATTGCTCTTGTCAGGTTCATCCACCATATTTAATATACTTAGAGCTTTACCTGTCAGTATCCCTGATAACTGATAAACATATTTTGCTTTGTCTATGTTATGAGCTGTACATGCTTGTTCAAATCTGTCCAGATAGAACATTATGTCATCACTGGAAGGACTAAATGTTGGTAACTTAATCTTAAAAGTATCATTATTAGCCTTCCCAGAAGATGAACCCTTGTTTGAATCATTACCATTACTCATGCTCGTCAATTTCAATTTCTCCAACTCTAAAGCTAAGAGTTTTTCTTCATGTTCCATTTTTGCTTTCCTCTCATCAGCCTCTCTTTGTAACTTCCTTTCTTCAGCTTGAGCCTGCATTTGAAGTCTTTCATTTTCAGCTTCTTTTTCAAGTCTTTTATTTTCAGCTTCTTTTTCAAGTCTTTTATTCTCAGCTTCTTTTTCAAGTCTTTTATTCTCAGCTTCTAGCTGTAGCTTTCTTTCCTCAGCTTCTGATTCCCTTTTTTGTTTTTCCATTTCCATTTGGAATCTCTTTTCATCCACCTGCATCTGCAGTTTCTTTTGTTCAGCTTCCATATGCAGTTTCTTTTGTTCAGCTTCCATTGCTTTATCATATCGAGCAGTTGCAAATTCTTCTAACTTATCACAAGTCTTCCCAAGCAATTTACCCTGCTCAATAAAGTGCTCAAATGTAGACATGTTGTCTAACATATGAGTCCAAAACCTGAAATAATTAACTAATTTATTTCAAACCTAAGTGTAACAAGTCTTAATTAAGCACTTGTATATTCACATCACATTATATTATCCCAGTCTCTGTGGGAAACAAGTCTCCAATCAAAGAACTTGTATATGAAATATCAGCACTCAAATCTTGATCATAAGTGCACTTCTCATTCAATAGTGCACGACACTATTCATCATTCATTTATCATCAGTGTAGTAGTAACAGTGCATTAGCATAGCCCATTAACTAATTACTATAACTGTAAACAATGACTATGTAAACACATGCAGAATGTAAACATTGAAAATGTAAACAATACAAACAATGTAAACATTAACAATGTAAACAATAACAAAGATCAGCAACAATACAAAAACTTTCGCAGAAATCAACTAAAAATAAAGCAGAAATTAATGAAATATCACAAAAAATGTGACGATATCTGCGATAGAATTAAACAAAATACATGACACCACAGTGTATAAACAAAAATGTTGTATGAAACTAAATTATAGACAAGAGTAGGCTAACAAATACAAACAAATCACAACAAAACTAAAGAATGTGAAATAATAACGAAAACAATATTAAAACATGTCATCACAGCTAACATAAATAGCAACAGAAGTCGCTTAGCAAATTCCAGTATCGGAAATTTGCAAACCCTACAGAAAACGCTCACAATAGACGACCTCTATGACGTGGCATAATCTAACGGAGACACCACCCAACCGAGAACCCGCTGAAATATAAACATATAAATATACAAATAACATATACACATATAACATATAGAATGAGATGATACACAGAAGACTCAGCAGAAGTATAAGGGCACAGTTTACATACAAACAGGCCACTTAACTTAAAGGCTTCCAATCGTAGAACAGCAGAAAAACGGATGTCAATCAACGTCCTAAAGAGCGAAGCTCCAACGATGATGGCACATCTGAACTGCTTCCACTGCTAACACGATGGTACAAGAGCTTCTGACATACTGTGTGTTGAGTTGTTTCGGCACTTGACCTTCTAATCCAAAAGTAAGTTGATGGAAATCGGTACTTGGCCTTCTTCAGAAAACAACCCGTTTCAACCGGCACTTGACCTTCTCAAAAAACGACAGCACTGGAACCTTGACAGCAGCAACTTGCTTGACTTGCGTAAAAGATAACAGCAGTCCGAGTTATCCGGCAACATGTAACAACGCCGGGTACTGTCAAATTCTTGTTTCCGTCAAAAAGTTGAAATTTTGACTTTTACCGGGCAACGCCGAGCACTTTGAAAATTTTGAAGATGTTGACTGTATTGAAGAATGTTAATTTCTTGAAGGATGCTGATGAATTCTTGTTGAAAATGAAGTGGGTAAGGGACCCCGTGTTTGCTAGTACCAGAATCAAACCAGCTTATGGCCACCAAATGATGCGTGATGCCATATGATGATGGATGGCATCCGCATGTCTGGTTTTGTGTAGTGTGTAGATGTGTTCAGTCAAAACAATGTTCATGCAACAATAACAGGGCAATCCACATAGGACGTCAGTAAACTCACGACGTATAAAGTCAATGAGTCTTGAAACAGCCGTTGACGTTTTTCTTCATTATTTATTGTGGACGCCACAGTGACAAAATGGTTACGCAAATGTGTAGGCACATCAAACAGTCATTATCACAGCAACATTCAATACAGCAATAAACGGTAGACAGCATTACAATGATGAGTCAGATGCATGTTATATTTCAAAGTGCTGTAAATGTAGTCAGATGAACAACTCCATCCTTTTCTATAACAGCCAGGAGATAACCAGATGTATGAGATCAGTTCACTCTCCTTAGTTTGACTTCAGCAAGACAGACACGTCTGCCGAAGTATAAATAATGTCCTCAAGAATATCCTCTAGATAATAAAGGTTTTCTAAACCTAGTTCATTTAACAAAGTAGCAAGTAATGGTCCTTGGTACATGCATCAACCGATGCAGTACAATGCAGCGACATGTGAGCTGGGAAAGAACATCTCGTGACGACGACTTTCGGAGACAGGCTATGAATCGAAATCGCTCACGACCCAAAATCGATAGAGTTAATGAAAAAGTCAATTTACCTTGCTTTCATGAAATACACAGAAATATCACGCCTCCCGACATGTGGGAAAACACTAGAGGTATTATCTCGACTAAACGAAATATCCATAAGAGGACTACACATCCCTGACAGAACAAAAAAAAAAAGCGGAGATCCCCTCTTCAACGAGGCATCTCTTTCGCCATTCCAAATCGCTCACTCCCACTAGTGGTGGGCGGAAACCGATCGACCAAACAACAAGACAAGTCATGCGCAGTCCAGCGCAAAAATGACCACAGCTCAAAAGTTAACTGCATTCGATACCAACGCGAGAAGACAAATGCTTACCGAGAAAAGTGACTATAAATTACAAGCAGTTGTTGCCCTTGCGTTATAAAACAGATATTGAAATAAAACGATGTTGCGAGAATTTATCACGCAACATATGTATATTCAGTGATCGTAATTTCCAAATGTTAGATAATCTATTGAAGGCGCTAGCTGCCAAAGCAATTCTAGTATGAATTTCTCTTGTTGTGTCACCATCCTGAGTCAATTTACTGCCTAAATAATTGAAACTTTCAACTTTCTGTAGTTTTTCCCCGTTCAGTATGATATCGAAGGTCTCGTTAGAAAAGTTCATAACTTTAGTTTTAGAGGCATTTATTTGGAGACCTATTTTAACCGAGAGATGACACAGATTATTTACTGCTTCTTGGGCCTGTCTGGGTGTTGGACTTAAGAATGCTAAATCATCTGCAAAATCTTATTTTCTCTTTGACTTCCTCTGTCCACCAAGATGTCCTCTTTCTCTTATTCCCAAGTCGGACTTCACCACATGCTTCTGCAGCAGCTGTCTTTATGATGTCCTTGAATTTGAGCCAGAGGGTTTCCAAGTCATCAGGTTGTTCTTCTGTGTTTCTCACCGCTGTAGCTATAAGCCCCTGATATCTGGTCTTAATTTCTGGCTCTCTCAGCTTGTAGGTCCTAATGCTCATTTCTCCTGCTCGTTTACTTTGTTTCTTGCATGGTGTTGGGCAGTTCCTAGGCTGTGCAGCTCTTTCAGTTGTTCTCTTGATTGTAAGCAGGTAGTGATCACTTCCAATCTCTGCCCCCCTCCAGACTCTAGCATCTCGGACATATTTGAATGAGCTCCTCCTAACTATGGCATAGTCGATCACTGACTTCTCATTCTTTGTTGGTTCACATCTAGTGTATGCATGTATGCGCTTATGGGGGAACTTTGTGTTTGTAATGATCAGATTCTGCTCACTGCAGAATCTAATGAGTCGCTTTACATTGTCATTGAGAGTGTCTTCTCCATATCTTCCAATTACTCCACCCCATCTAGCATGGTCATTTCCAACTCTGGCATTGAAATCTCCGAGCATGATAACTTCATCTAGGCAGTCATCCACTGTCTTTTGAAGCAGCTCGAAGAATTCCTCCTTGACCTCTGCTCTCTCATCTTCATTTGGCCCATACACTATGACCAGGTTGACTATGGTTTCTCTTTCTTTTAGTTGTACAACCATAATGCGCTCCGAGACAAATTTCCATCCCTTGATACTATCTTTTTGATTTTTTTGCCACAAGGCAACCCACGCCCCCTTTAGCTCTTTCAGATATGGGTACACCGCTGTAGAGCAGCGTGTTGCCATCGAGATCCATGACTCCTTGTCCTTTTTTCTTTGTTTCCGTTATAGCCAGGATTTCTAGTTTTGCTTTCCTCATCTCTTCCACCAGCTCCTCTTCCTTCCCATTTATATTTCTTGTGTTCCATGTTCCATAAGTCGTAGTCCGTAGTCCGTTCCAGTTCGTCGCCTTTAGAATCCGTCCGGTTTTCTCTCTTGTGTTTCGCTTAATCTTGATTTAAAGCAAACAGATGATTGGCCTGTTGTGCTTTTGCATGGTGGAGGGGCTGCCTCCTTATGGCCTCCATGCAGGCCGCCCTCCTCCTTTTTCATCCGGGCTTGGGACCGGCATAGGCGGAGTTGTAAGATAATACATACTATGAAATTGATGTAGGATGTCAGATACATTTGTTGACTTCTGTATGGACCCACCAGCTAGATGTGAGTTCAGATGTTTGTTGCGATCATCCGCAAATTTACACATGGTTAAACAATGGGTCCCACGGACACATATTTTCCAATGCCATACAGTGATGAAGCCTGAATCCTATCTCGGCCTCATTCAAAACAATACACCGTACAAAAATTCCGAGTAGCCAAACAACCAATCAAAACCGCAGCTCGGTACAAGCAATGCTAATATTTTGTAAGGCTTTTAGTAGGAAGGCGAGAAAGTGTTGATGTTGATAATTTTTCAAAAGGCAATATGCAGTTACGAACGGAATATATCTATGACGAGGACCATAATTCGATAATAGGGATCATTAGCCATTGGCAGATATCTATAATTTCACTTGAAGTGGTTGTTACGTTGTGGTTTGAGTGCGTAAGAGAGATTGTTAGCTGTCCTGGCACGACAAAGAATGAAGTGGGTGTCAAGGCAGTTAGTGAACTACAATAAAGTTGAGAACGACCTTCGTGGCTGGGTCCACGAAACATGGCATATTTAATGTTGACAAAACGACAGTTCTTCATTGAAATATATGCATGGGTAAAACATCATAAAGGCATAGATCATCTCAGTCAGTTAGTCCATCTGTACACATCTCGCCGCTGTATTAGGAATGCCTTAGAACAGGTTATCATTCAAGTAATGTGGACGAGAAAGTGACGATGCTTCAAAATCTTGTAGTAGATTTACGAGACTCGTACTTCTACAATATCCACGGACCTTCTTCTTGAGTCCGGATTCATCATAAATAAAGTGGCGGCCTCCAACAACAAGCTACTTGACAAAAATACTTGAATTCTCCACCGAATAACGGGAGCTAATAAAACACGTCTGACTAGGACGGAAGATTCTAACAGAAGGCCTCGACTAACGGCCTGCATAAATTAGCGCAGCACCTAAGGCGTCATCATCACCTATGACGTAATATCTATATCGCGTTAAATTACAATTCATATAAGTGCATAAATACAACACGTTGGCTGCAGATAGAATTGTTACCGCGTATATTAAACTGCTAGCAAATCTAAGTGTGCTCAACATGTAAAATACATTATTATCTTCTTTAATAGTGGTGTAGAACCGGAGAAAATGTGTTATTTAAGGCATCGAAGCATGAACCATGTTGTTCTTTGCCATGTTTAGGCTGCGCCAGCGAACATTCGGATTAATCTAGACCTAAGAGAGATACTGCAATTGATAGAGCTTAGCCCTAAGTATAAACAAAGAAATCCGTTCAGAGATAAAGAAACTAGAACGATGTCAAGTTTTTCATAGTAGCACGGAACGCCTAAGAGTGTCACTTTTCCTAGTCTGCAAAATATTTTGGCCCTTGATGCCTTCTCGTACGGGAAACCTTGACCTGTAAAAGGCGGAAGGTACCAATAGTAAAACACTCGCCGCCTAATTCAAACTACAGACAGGGAGAACAACTTCTGTATCAACTCCTTTGCCATCTGCAGAAGTGTGAACAGACTGTATAACCATTAAAAGCTTGTCTGTGATTAAGGGTAAGCGAGATGTTAATTCAATATATATATATATATTGAAGGTGAGACACATTTTATTTTGAAATCAATTTGATTTTATTTGAAATTTATCTGAAGTACCAAGAAAAATGATCTTGTATATAATTAAATTATAAATTGTACCAACCGTCTTTATTGAATTATTTAAGTTTAGTTCACAGTTCTTGTTGGTTAGTTAGTTATCTTTAGCAGAGTCATAGTCTTGGGTTGGTCTGGAGAGGGGCACCAAAGGAACCTACGATAGTACATTACCACCTCATCTAGGAACCTATACAGCTTGACTATACCTATACAGCTTGACTATACCTATACAGCTTGACAATACCTATACAGCTTGACTATACCTTTGACTTCGAAACACCATTACTCTTTTCAGAGAATAGTTTATTTCTTTTAAGACCAGTCTCTTACCTGGCACTATCCTGGTGGTATCAACTGATACTTCTATGTGTCCAGGATATTATCATCATCATCTTATTATCCTTACCTCTCGCGACACTTACATAGTTTCACTCTTGATTGCGTCATAGAATATTCCTATCACCGGAGTAGAATAACATCCGAATGGGGGTAAATCTCAGGTAGAATCCTATATATGAATATAATTCCATATGTTAGCTATCTAGAACATTTGACTTCTCTGCACCACAACGTATGTACTCCATGCCCATTATATGCACAAGCAACAGATGTCCTTCTTTGTCTCCGCTCATCTACCATCTTGATCTACTTCGTTCAACCTATTTGTCGGTTACTATTAGAGTATTTAGTGTCATTTTTTCCCCATTATGTGTTAAATTCAAATACCTATTGTCCTTTGCAATTGAATACTACTAGTGGTGACAATTTACAGTAGAAAGGTTTTTTTTTCCTTACTTCTTCACTATTTACAGTGTATTCTGTTGTTATTACGTGTACGTGACAATTATTTGGAAATCCTCAACCAGTGTACTTGAGGAGGGGTACCCCCCATAGGAGGGCTTGAACCACCTCATGTATCGGAGCTTGGGACATCAAAGAAAAGGGATTAAGCAGCACCCTGCAACCGATGTTTGAGCAGAGAAGACAGCTGATAGTGTTAAACTTGACCCATGCGTCAGTCATAAAACCCCGCACTGTGCTTGCAATGTCGACTCTTTCGACACTTAGTGACTGTCTTCACATTACCCTTTCATAATTTTGCCATTCCCATATTTCACTGTAATTTTAGTTTGACTTAGACTAGTAATACTTCAGTGCTAACCTGTGCCCTTTGTTCTCAATTTCCGTCTCCTTCCATGGGATTTGAGATCTAGAATGGGTGCATAACTTCAATTTCAAATGGTTGAGAATGGGGCAAGCAGGCATGTCCGACATTCTACCCTACCTTTCTCTCATTGTTCATAATGAATTCATTTATTCTCACAACCATTTTACATATCAATTGAAAGGAATTCAACGTTTTAAAAGTAAAATAAAATAGCATACTCGTATTCACATTATCTAATTATTACAACGAAATAAAATATGTTGAAGTCTACAAACAGCATCATTAGAACTTACATTTGATATTATAGGGAAATTTAATCCTATGGGGGAGGGAGGGGGGGGGGGGGGGGGGGGGCATGTAATCAGAACTCATAAAGTATTTGAAAAGTCTACGATTGTTTCTTAAGTTATGTGGAAGATAGTTCTAATGATGAGCAGCAGAACACGCTAAGCTTTTCTTAAATCAGTGTAGTCTAGGCTTGGGCACTTGCAATTTGTTAAAGCGCTGACTGCACCTTTCATTGTATTTGAAAATTGGCCACAGATGAGTTGGAGCATTCTGTGACAGGATTTTGTGAATGAATTTGAATTTGTTGAACAGAAGGCCCTTTCTTAAGGGCAGTATTTTGAGATCTTTATATAGATCTACTCACTGTGTTTGGCAGTTGTCAGAAACTAGACGCACTGCACGCTTTTGTAGTGAATGAAGTCTTTTTGTGTTGGACATGGAGAAACCATCCCAGATTATGGATGGTAGATTAAAACTCAAAAATCATTACTCATCAAATCTCAAGGAGAATAGGCCTTTAGAAAACTCGTGCCAGGTTTTCTTGTCAGATTCCATTGGTTAAAAGTCTGTCAATCACTTCTTCACTCCGTTTATATATGTCTCCAGTTCTCCGCTCTGTGCCTTCTTTGGTCTCTCTCTACCTCTCCTACCCCGGGTATTACAGAACAAACACTGACTGGTAAAGCTATCAACAGGTTTCCAAATTGTCTGTCGTATCCGTTGCCAGCTTGTTTTCCTGCTGGCACTTGTTCATTTCTTGTCATCAGTTCCACAATCGTGATTTTATCACACCATTTCAAGAGTTCTTTTCTTCGCAAGCACCCATCTATAAAATGCTGTAGCTTTTGGGTCTTGTGCAAACTCAAACAAGCATCATAAAAATATACCCGTTAAAATAACATTAGGTCAGCGAGAAGCAGCACGAAAATATCAAACAATACAAGAAGCCACTGTCTCCAGGCTATTAGTACAATAATTAAGAAGTGAAATCAAAGAATGTTTACTACAACACAACGACGAAAATAATCAGGTGAAACATAGTGACAACAATTTACAAGTGAAATAAAAATGCATTTTAAAAAGAGGAAGACATTTTAGAGAACATTATAATGGAACATGTGAAACACATTTTCCCACGCTGTCTGAACTGAAAGAGTGAAATAAAGATAAACTTAAGAGGTTCGAAACAAAATACAAACTGTAACACTGTAAAAACCAGAAATAGGGAAAGAGAAAATCAAAATTCAAGACTTATAGAAGACGTGGAAAGAAGAAGTCAATAAAGATAAAAAATAAAAAAGATAAAGGATCCCATTTACACGCCCATTAAGGCATATTGAGAATATGGTGTTAGACCCATATTTTCTCGATCATCGACACACTAAAGGGTACTCAGCATCACGTTGGCCGC
This sequence comes from Oreohelix idahoensis, assembly GCA_024509875.1. Taxonomy (NCBI): domain Eukaryota; kingdom Metazoa; phylum Mollusca; class Gastropoda; order Stylommatophora; family Oreohelicidae; genus Oreohelix; species Oreohelix idahoensis. The sequence continues at coordinate 20,490 of JAMPIV010000088.1, forward strand.
CTTAACCTTCCCAGAGTTGCTCTAGTACCAAATTCATGAAGTTGGATCGGCCCCTGTGTCGTTGGTGGTCTACAACCGTGCCCCCTTCATTGTGACCGAACCATGGACCACCGAGCTAGGAAGCACAATGTAGCCGACTGAATAAAGTAGAAAAAATACTGTAAACTATTACATATCTAAATAGCTTATACTGAGTAATACTGATAGTATTAAAGCTATCACATGTGGGAGCATAAGAAAATGAGACTTCTGACAAAGAAACAAAGAAATCAGCAGCTCAAGCCAAATAAGTTTAGGGTAGGTCGAAACAGTAATCAAAGAGCACATAAAAAAATGTAACATATGAATGTGCCAAAGAATGCAACTAAAGTCTGAAAGAGAGACACGCCCATAAGCTGCTGAAAGATCGAATACGCACATGACAATATCCAGAGAGTAACAAAACCGAGCAATAAGAAACTGCCGAGATAACCACTAGGAACATAATATTTTATTATTATGAACACTACACTGCCTTCTAACATTTCTAAGAAATATGAACTACCAATAAAACAACTAATAGAATAACTAAAAGCCAACATTCCACTCGATTGCTAGAAATAGTAATAAAAACTGACATACCTAGGACACTTCACTACATAGTTAAGTACCATTTTATCAGAATCAGGATATAACAGCCAATGAGGACAAGCAAGGATAAACAAATACATTCATCATTATCTGATATCACACCAACTCAGTACAAAAAGTGTAATCAACATACTAAATCCTCAAAACAATCAACAAATACAGCAGAAATAAAAAAAAAAAAACGTGTTTTACTAAAATGATAAGTGAGATATGTCAAAAAACAAGGGAGTTGGGTACTCCGTATAAAACATTGTTATAAAAATGATGAAAAGCCAAAACATATTCACCAGAAATTGTTGCCTAGAAAAAAGTATTGTTATATATACTAGCCGCCATAAAAACGTATCGCATTAGTTTATGAACCACAACTCGTTGTGCTAAATTTAAAATACAAGAAACCACTGATTTTACATTTCTGATCCGTTTACTAACCCAAATTTGCTGTATTATTAAACATGAGACAATTCAGAACCGGCTCCTAAGTAGTTGTCAACCCTAGGTGTAAAAACAAAAGTCGCAATCACTGTCATTCAGTCACATCCATTTAGTTTATGACCTCCTACAGCATCAATACAGGCTTGGCATCGGCGTCTCATGCTATTGCATGAGTCTGAGTTGCTGTTTGGAAGCGATTGCGCAGATGTAACAATAGAATTTGGCGATCTTGAGCTAGTGTTGTTACACGAGGTTGACCAAGCCTGGGACGGTCATTGGTGGTACCTGTGGCCCGAAATCGCTGGTTCAGCCTCACTATAGTGGACTGGTCACAATTAAAATGTCTGGCAACTTCTCTGGTCGCCATTCCACTGCTGAGCATACCAACAGCTTGCCATCGCTCTTGTGACGACAGTCGAGGCATGCCAAAAACATTAACTGACTTTATTTCGATGAAAACAGATAATGGCTTTTTACTCGCTGAAACTTGACTAATGCGTGTGCCAAATTTCAACGGGATTCGACTTTTAATAAAACCAGAATTTATCAAAAACCTTGTTTTGCACATGAAGCACGCAAGATTTGAAGTAAACATCACATCGACAGTAAAATGGGAATACATGAACATCATCACTTGCACACTTTCGGGGTTTGAAAATCGCTCACTTGCATAAACATTTTAACAGTGAAAACATGTCACGATTTCGACGCGTTTTTAATGGCGGCTAGTATATATATATATATATATATATATATATATATATATATATATATATATATATATATATATATATATATATATATATATATATATATATATATATATATATATATATATAATGAGAACACTATACACAAGGTAAGTGATTCCGTTACATATTCATTGAGGCATATTGGTAACATGGAGTTAATCTCATATTTTATCGACCATCGGGACACTAGGGGTGATGTGGTCAACATCACGCCCGCCGCCTTAACCTTCCCAGAGTTGCTCTGGTACCCAATTCATGAGGCTGGGTCGACAGCGAAGCCGTTTGAGGTCTAAAAATTTCCACCTCAACTCAGGATCGAACCATGGACCACGGAGCTAGAAAGCCAGTGCACTAACAACAGTGCTACCGCTGCTCCAATGAACACTATATACCCAAATTATAATCCACGTAGTGTTGAGCCGGATCTTCCACTCACGAGGAACAAAATGTAGTTCCGATGCATATGTACTATATATATATATATTATATATATATATATATATATATATATATATATATATATATATATATATATATATATATATATATATATATATATATCTTCAAGTACCATGTCTAGTAGCGTAGGAGATCACGTCTCTCCACAAATTCCTGTCTCCAGTACAGTGTATCAGTTCTGTTGTTGATTTCTTGTTCAGGTATATCCTCTTTTCCAACCTGGTTCCTCCGATAATTGTAACCTTGGTTATTATAGGCCAATCTCTCTAATGTCATCGCTATCAAAACCACTGGAAAAACACATACATAAAATAACACTACAACACCTGGTCAACAACGACTTTCTCATTGATAGTCAGTCGGGGTTCAGACCTAAACATTCATTTCACACTGCTCTTACTAAGATGATAGACAACTGGCACTTAAATATTAATAACGATAGCATGTAAACTTTAAAAAAGCATTCGATAAGATAGATCACGCTATTTTAATTAGAAAACTAGAAACATCAAAAGTAAACCGTAAATTCAGCGGAGTCAGAAATCTGGAAGATCGCAAATACAGAATGCACAGTGAAAACACAGTCCCAAATGGAGCAAGTATCGCTTCTGTGTCGACAGAGATAAATGTCGACTCTTCAAATTCTAATTTAACTACAGATAACAACAAAGATTATGTAGTTAATTCCGCTACCCTAGCACTAATGCCGGGTATGAACAATGGGACTTGTGATAGTTCTCTATCCACAACGGATGAAATACATTTCCAAGATCAAAGTATTAAAACAGCTCCAGTACTAAGTGTAGGAAATTCATCTCAAAGAGAATCAAAAGTTCACAATACCGTAATGCACTGTGATAATTCAATACTTAATCCTTCACAGATAAAACAAGAACAGATTAATCTAGCTGATGTATTATTCTGCTTCCTTTGTTCCAAATAATAATATCTAAAGCTGAAAGGGAGGGTCATCAGTGTAGAAAGACAAGATCGCTGTCACTTAATTTGTATATACAAGCGATTTGGGAAGAAGGTAAATATGAGTGTAAAGTTTGCGGTGCAAACCACTTTCGAAGGATGTATGATCTTGGGAGACACATGCGCTGTCATGAAAGAGGACAAAAATCTCGTTTTAATTATGTAAACAGGTCTTCAAAGAAGAATAACAGACCACACGGGGATAGTTTTGGTGCTACTAATGAATTTGCCACACAAATAAACAAAGCACGCCTTTTGGAAAACCAGGAAACTACATCTATGTCTACCACAGTAAAAGTAGTTATGAAAACCAATGGTAGCTCTAGCGCTATACCAAGTAGACAAACAAAGTCAACAAAGTCAAAAAGAGCTATATTGTCTAAAAAGAAAGGATTTAAGAAATTACGCCAAGTTCATAAATGTAAAAACTGCAAACAACGTAAACAAAATCCAGAAAAGTTTATAACACATGTTTTGAACAAAGCTAACGGTTTGGCGTATTATGAACACCCAAGAAATAATAGTCCACGGAATCTACCATTTTGCTTTACATGTAAAATGCATTTTGAAAATTGCAACAGAACACGTGAACATGTCTGTATTGAGGTTGTGATTGAATCATTCAAGTGCGCACTTTGTGAAAAGACGTACCCGACTATTGTGAACTGTAAAAAGCATTACAAAAGTGCTCACAAAAGAAACATGAATTCAGAATATTCAGAAGAGAACAAAAATTTCAGCAATAATAGGAGATAATCAATGTGCTCAATCAGATGACAATTTTAGATGTTAGTCGCATGGAGACAGGTTAGGCTCAGAGTTTCTTCTCTAAACAGATTAAAGGAATAGACATGAACACTCAGTAGTATTATTGAGGAGTGTAACAGGTAAAATCAGTGATAAATGTCACGGACTGCCTCCTCTGATTTGAGGTAGTGGTCCAACAGTGACCAAAACTCAAGAGTATCTAAATTGGTCGTCAAAGGTGTCTACCTTCGCAGACGATTACTCTTGGCAGAGATTTAGATAGAAGAATAATGACGATTCTATCTCAAAGGTGTTTTCACAAGACAAAGCGAGACCAATGCTGCATTGACTGAGCTCGTTAACTCTAGGATCTGCCGACAACTTTTGAGAAGAATTAAGCAATGATTAATTTCAGTTCGTTTAATCCACCATCCCTGATTTACTCAGTGGAATTCTTATTATTCTGATAAAGCTCTGTTTAGAGTGTTTTTAGTAAATTGACTGAGACAAACATGCAGTACATCTAAAATGATTAAATCGAAATTAAATTTGTATAATTAAAAATAACAAAATTTAATAATCACTTCAGTTTTAACAGTTTAAAAACATTGGAATAATATTTAACCGACAATACTCATTAACGTATGATGGTAGGTTTTATGAAAATAGATCACTTGGCAGCGTATAGGTTTCACTTAGCTGCCAATAGTAGTTCTGCTCCCGCTGGATTTTTGGGTTCTGTGCAGATAGGTCACTGGAGTTCTCGCGTCTCTGGACAAGATTAAAGACGCAGCACGTTCCCAACAATGTCAATGAGTAACCGCCAAGCTGGTCCCGCGTTTCTTCTTCAGTATACTTCAACCCTCACTTTGTTCCAGAGATTAGTACCCTCCTGGTAACACAAACAACTATGGTGAAAGAATAGAAACAAAACGCTCTCCTGAGTATTGCGTTTTCCAACCCATAGTTATGGGTCCCTATCTTCCCATTCTGCCATCCCAGTGACAGAATGAGGCGACCGCTTTCGATTTCAATTTCACTCCTGCAGTATCTGTTACACTTTTGTACTGATTTTTATTGCGTGCTTTCATTTGTCGCACTTTCTTTCTTTCTGTCTATCCTGTGTAGCAGACAGTTATATTTTCAAGTATTCTTTCACTACTTTCAGTATAGTGTGTCTTGTGTTATCTGACAGTACTTGTGGATGATAAACACATAACATTTGCAGTAGCAGTTGGGAGAATATTATCAACAACCATGTTGGTTAATATCGGCAGCGGCCGAAATAAGACATCAGCTTAACATTAAATGGCTCAGCGAATGTGTTTAATTGCTGATAAGGCTAGACTGCATTCATCGCAAAGCCGGTAATACGAGAGACACTTTATTGAAAGACACGACTGACAAGAGAACTTTATATAAAGTAATGAGTTGTTACATCTGGCACTCCTTGCTGAGAGGTTAGCGATGTGTTTTTCAGTTCGCCTGCCGGGCAGTCAGATGTTTACAGCCCATTTTTCAGATAAGTAATGTTTAAAATGTTGCACTAGATCAGCGGTTTCCAACCAGTGGTACGCGTACCCCTGGGGGTACGTGACAGGACGTTCAGGGTGCGCAACAAAAAAATTTAGTATTGGTAGAAAAAAGATACACATGTCCAACTTTTTTTTGAAGATCATCCTTTCCAACTTACTTCAAAGTTACACGACTGTGATTGGCTTCAGAGTCTTGCATACTTATCGGATATTTTCCTACAAATAAACAAACTAAATTTGGCACTTCAGAATAGCTCGGTAACGATCTTCAATGCTTCAGACTAAATTGGATCTATAATTAAAAATTAGATTTTAGGAGGTCGTGTATTGAAAAAGGCCAGCCTGAGGTATTTGAAACTCTGCACAATTTCCTATCTGAGAACGAGCTGCACTTCTCCCAGGAAATGAGCGCGAAAATAATTGAACACTGGAAAGGGTTAAAATCATCTTTGGAGAAGTACTTTCCGAAACCTAGAAAAGAGAACTACTTGATTGTAAATCCCTTTGAAGAAGACTATTTCCAAGCAGCCACATTTTCAATCAACGAAAAAGAGAAGTTGATTGAACTTTCGACTGATACTACTTTAATAGCTGAATTCAAAGGAAAATTCCTTATTTGGGGAGACATCAGCAGAGAATATGAATAGCTGACCGACAAGGCGCTTAAGTTTCTGTTGCCATTTACAAATACTGAGCTGGTGGAGAGGGCTTTCTCTTCTTATACCTTTATAAAAAAATAAATACAGTAGTAAACTGAATGCAGGTCCAGAATTGAGACTGTATCTTACATCACTTGAACCTGATTTTAAAAAAAACTATGTGCCTCAAAACAAGCTCAAGGATCGCACTGAACATTTGTCATGATCACGTGACATGTGTGTTATAAAAAGTGATGTCAACTTTTAACAATAACAACGTTTTTATTATTATTATTAATAAATTAAATGTGTTAATTTTTATTGTAACTTCTGATTTTTTAAATATAAAAATATATGCACTGTTTGTTCACCTTTCTATTACAATGTTTTTTAATCCCGTGGTTGGCCCTTTTATTTCTGGTTATAATCTACAAATTTTGAATAACAGCAACTATATTTTGCTAATATTAGGGGTACAATTTATAGACATGGGCTGCCAAGGGGTACGCAAGTGAAAAAAGGTTAGGAACCGCTGCTCTATCATAAAGTATGCTGCACCTAGACGGAGACACCACAACTTTTTATTCAGCGGTACCTTTAATTCTTCTTTGATCTGGCACATCCTTGTTTGTTTTTTCAGAAGTTTGAAGGCGTGTCTGTCTTTACTACTTTCCTTCCATGTTGTCTTCCATTCCTCGTTTATAGTTAGCTTCACTTGGCTCTTAATCTCTGATTTTCTAAGCCCTGCACTTATACTGTTTTTACTTATTCACCGCTGGTGCTAGCAACGTTGGTCCTGAAAAGTGTGCCAGGCAGATGCTTTAACGAAATATGGCTTTAACGGTTAAGGACGACGGGATATTCTGTATCCATGAATCGCGTTGTATCAATGAATAGTGTTGTCTAAATGTATCGTGTTGCATCAATGAATCATGCTGTTTCAATGAATGGTGTGGTATCGATGAATCGCGTTGTAACAATTACTAATCCATACAAATTATTACTTAGTTTCTATCAGCTAGCATGGTAAGTGGTGAAGCGGGCAGTGACCGTATCACGAATCATTTTATCGATGCAGCGGAGCAACTCGCAATACCGCCTCTTTTTCCATTACAGAGCCATCAGTTTGGTCCGTGGCTTCCTGTTTAGACTAACCCTTAAACAGCAGCTATCCACAATATATGGAGGACTTAACACTACCTTTGACGCAGTAGAATGACAAAAATGTACAAAACCACACAAATAGTATTACGTCTTACAAAGAGAAAGGACCAGAAAAACCTACGTTGCGGTCACACGGCCTTCGTCAGGGACAGACAAACAAGAGACAGGAGGGAAAAAAGTGAGAATTAAGTGGAGAACATGAAACTAAATGAAACGCATAGCTACTGAAGGCACACACATAGCCGTAATTTTGACATTCAATAACTTTTTTTAAAATTTAATGAGTTAATTGCTCAAATTGCACACAAGAATACCTTAGGGTTCAACCAATCAATTGACAGTTGTTTTGCATCTGGGTCACGAGAGTTTTTTGGCGTACGGGCTTTCCCGTTAGTGTGGTTTTGTGGCCTCTTCTTGCATCGATCAGCGACTGGCATCTCCTGAGCATGGATGCAATCAGAGGTCTGATGTGGGCCTGTGGGATGGCTGCCCACTCTTCCTGGAGTGCCTGGAACAGATCACGATGATTGGATGGAGCAACATCTCGGCGACAAACACGTCTATGCAGCTCATCCCACAGGTGCTCTATCGGACTCATGTCTGGAAACAGGGATGGCCAGGGACGGGTGAGAATGTTGTTGGTAGTCAGGAACTGCGTGGTCAACCCTGCACAATGGGGTCTGGCGTTGTCCTGTTGAAACACAGACCTTTGGACAGCCAAAAATGGAAGGACATGGGGTCGAAGAATTTCATTGTCGTACCGTTGCGCATTCAAGCCTCCTTCAATGTGCACCAATTGACTCCTTCCGTTGTAACTGATCATTCCCCACACCATTGCACCTCCACCACTGTGCGGCGGAGCTTCATCAACGCAATTTTGGACAAAACGTTCATTTCGCCTGCGGTAGACCCCACGCCGTTTATCATGACGCTGCAACAAAAAGAAAGATTTGTCACTAAACCAGACACGTCTCCATTGATTGTCAGCTGCCCAAGGACGATGCTGGTTGGCCCAAAGAAGTCAATTTTGACGATGGCGGCGCGTAAGGACAGGTTCTCGATGAGGTCGTTGTGCCAAAAGTCCAGCGTCATGCAGTCTATTCCGGACAGTTTGATCAGACACATGACGTCCTGCAGGCAATGATTGGGCAGTTGAGGAAGCTGTTGTAAACCTGTCTCTGAGGTGACGAAGCCGAATAAAGCGATTCTCCGCTGCTGTTGTCACTCTGGGTCGTCCACTGCGATGCTGGTCTTCAACTGAGCCAGTGGCTTGGAACCGGTGCCAAAGTCGACTGATGGTACTCTGATGCACGTTTAGATGCCTGGCATCCTGACTTTGATTTTCGACGGCATGCAGTCGGCCAGTAGCAATGTTCCTTAAATTTATCGATAGAGACGCCATAAATGTCTGCTTGAAAATGAACTGAATTTTTTTTGTGTAGCGTTATCCTTTTATAGGGTTTCAGTTGCTTAGTCAGTGAATAGTGTTCTCCCTAAATGTTGTTGCTTTCACGTGCGCGCAACATGAGCTGTGGGCAAAAATTGCATCATAAACACTATTGACCATTGGGTTGTAACGATTACAAAAACCAACGCAATTCAGGTCAACACGTGCATTTGACACTGTAAAGAACATTTGAGGCTGGTTTTTATATACCCTAGCACCAAATTTTACTTACAAACTCATACAAATGCGGCCTCGGATAGCTATGCGTTTCTTTTTTGAACAGTATACTGCAGGGTAGGATCCTCAATAAAAATGATAAAGCCTTCCCACCGCACTGGGGCAAAAACTTTCAACGAAAACTATTGGAAGACATCTGTCTTCTTCAACCGGCCTTTTACATCTCATCTACGTCAACGCTGTTTGGCAACAAACAAAACCGATCGCACCAAGCTTGCGCTCTTTAGTGCAAAAATTGGTACGTAATTAATTAAACTTATATTACTTACATAGATGCGTACAAAAGCGCATATCACCATAAACTAAGTTATACTTTGGCATAAAGAACTGTTAAGTCTAGCTCCATTAAATCTTATGTGAAAAAAGGACTCACCAGTAGTGTTCTTTATTCTTGTCACAGGCCTACTTTGTCAAGTTTGCTGAGCGATTGGTAATTATGACGGGCCAGACCACCGTAAGTAAATGCACGATTGTCTTCTTAGACATACGCTTTTGCGCGATTCTTAATTATGAGGGCTAGACTACCGTGAGTAAATCCGCGCTTGTCTTCTTAGACATACGATTTAACATATTAAATTGCGTATGTTTTCAGACATGCATACACACATAATGCATACATACATACATACATACATACACATACATACATACACATACATACATACATACACATACATACATACACATACATACATACACATACATACATACATACATACATACATACACATACATACATACATACATACACATACACATACATACATACATACATACATACATACATACATACACATACATACATACATACATACATACATACATACACATACATACACATACATACATACATACATATACATACATACATACATACATACATACATATACATACATACATACATACATACATACATACATACATACATACATACATACATACATACATACATACAATACATATACATACAATACATACATACATATACATACAATACATATACACACAATACAATACAATACAATACAATACATACATACAATACAAATAATACAATACATACAATACATACAATACATAAATACAATACAATACATACAATACATACATACAATACAATACATACAATACATACATTCAATACATACCATACATACATACATACATACATACATACATACATACATACATACATACATACATACATACATACATACATACATACATACATACATAAACATACATACATACATTTTCAGGCACACGTAAGAAATAAAGAAGTAGAATACTAGACAACAGAAAAACCACAGACGTGAGTGGCTTACCCAGGATTCGAACCCAGACCTTTCGTACGACAACACTGCCTAGCTATGCAAGCGAATCACACTATCCTTCCGGGCTTGCCGGGAGAATTGTGTTATTCGCTTGTATAGCGGGCTGGCCGGGAGTATAGTGTGATTCGCTTGCATATCTAGGCGGTGTTGTCGTACGAAAGGTCCGGGGTCGAACCCCAGACCTTTCGTACGACAACACTGCCTAGCTATGCAAGCGAATCACACTATCCTCCCGGGCTTGCCGGGAGAATTGTGTTATTCGCTTGTATAGCGGGCTGGCCGAGAGGATAGTGTGATTCGCTTGCATATCTAGGCGGTGTTGTCGTACGAAAGGTCCGCCGGGGTCGAACCCCAGACCTTTCGTACGACAACACTGCCTAGCTATGCAATCGAATAACACTATCTTCCCGGGCTTGCTGGGAGAATTGTGTTATTCGCTTGTATAGCGGGCTGGCCGGGAGGATAGTGTGATTCGCTTGCATATCTAGGCGGTGTTGTCGTACGAAAGGTCCGGGGTCAAACCCCAGACCTTTCGTACGACAACACTGCCTAGCTATGCAATCGAATAACACTATCTTCCCGGGCTTGCCGGGGGAATTGTGTTATTCGCTTGTATAGCGGGCTGGCCGGGAGGATAGTGTGATTCGCTTGCATATCTAGGCGGTATTGTCGTATGAAAGGTCCGCCGGGGTCGAACCCAGACCTTTCGTACGACAACACTGCCTAGCTATGCAAGCGAATCACACTATCCTCCCGGGCTTGCTGGGAGAATTGTGTTATTCGCTTGTATAGCGGGCTGGCCGGGAGAATAGTGTGATTCGCTTGCATATCTAGGCGGTGTTGTCGTACGAAAGGTCCGGGGTTCGAATCCTGGGTAAGCCACTCACGTCTGTTGTTTTTCTGTTGTCTAGTGTTCTACTACGTGTGCCTGAAAACATACCTTTATGTTTGTCTAATATTTATTTACTGTCACGTCCCGGCCTGTCCAATCCCGCCCCGCCCTGTCCTGTCCGGTCCCGTCCTGTCCGGTCCGTCCTGTCATACATACATACATACATACACATACATACATACATACATACATACATACATACATACATACATACATACATACATACATACATACATACATACATACATACACACACATATATACATACATACATACATACATACACATATATACATACACACATACATACATACACATATATATACATATACACACATACATACACATACATACATACATACACATACATACATACATACATACACACATACATACACACATACACACATTACACACATGCATATACACACATACATACACACATACACACATTAAACACATGCATACACACATACACACACATACACATACATATACATACATACACACGCATATACACACATACACACATACACACATTACACACATGCATACATACATATACATACATACACACGCATATACACACATACACACATTACACACATTACACACATGCATACATACATACATACATACATACATACATACATACATACATACATACATACATGGGGGGTAGGGCTGGAGTGTGTAAGGGATAGTACCTCACGGTGAGAGGCAGTCACTTCCTCTTTTTGAGGATGGCCTGGATCCTATTTGGTTCCCCCACTCCAGTTCAGCTCATGTATGGCTCCTCGAGTCTGCTTGTGTACGGCAGCGCCACCCCCCGGGCAACGGCTTTGACTGGCCGGCCAAACTACATGAGTAAATTTGAAAAAGGGAGGTCCCCCTTAAACAGTACACACAACTGCTGGCCGAACGGGCGGATGATCAATATTTTGACAACGGCTTCTAGGGCAGGAGTTGGAAAGGCCTGGTATCGGGCTGAGGGCGCACCATGGACTGTAATGGTAAGCGGCCAGAACCATCCAGAAAGCAATGGCAAACTACTGGATGTACAATGCCAAGAAATCCATAATGGCTAATCTGAATACTACACAAAGATCTGGTGGTGAGGCCCCCAGGCCAGACAGATCATATTTAACTGGGGAAGAGATCGTTGGCAGCGTCAGTACAGGTAATCGTGATGACGGCCAAAAGCCTGACTGTGTTACCACGGAAAACCATGTCATCGGTCTTAGAAAAATAATCAAAATAGGAACATGGAACGTCAGAAGCTTATACCAAGGAAAACAGTACATAGTGAAGAACGAGATGGAAAGGCTAAACATCGATATCCTGGGCATCTCAGAGCACAGATGGTCGGGCCAGGGACACTTTTCGATTCCATCAGGAGGAACATTCATATACTCAGGCAAAGAGAGAGGAGGTCAGAGCGGCGTCGGCTTCTACCTGTCTAAAAGGACAGCTGCCTCCCTATTAGGATATAATCCCATAAATGACCGCATTGTCACAATCAGACTGAAAGGAAAAAGAAAGAACATCACAATTATACAAACATATGCGCCAACAGCAGCTGCTGAAGAACAGGAAATTGAAGATTTTTACAATGAACTGCAAAATGCATTAGAGAAAGCAAATAAGCAAGATATTAGGATAATAATGGGAGATTTTAATGCCAAAGTTGGAAACGAAAGATTAGAACATGAAAAAAGAGTGAAAGGAAGTTATGGATTGGGCCAGAGAAATGAGAGAGGAGAACGCTTGACAACATTCTGCCTAGAAAACAACCTAGTCATCACGAATACTCTTTTTATGCAACACCCTAGAAGACTATATACATGGACGTCACCGGACGGAAAAAGCAAGAACCAAATAGATTATATCTTAATACAACAAAGGTGGCGATCTTGTATCTCATCCATCAAGACGTTCCCAGGAGCAGACTGACTCCGACCATGAACTTCTTGCTGCAAACTTCAAGATCAAATTGAAAAAAGTCGTTACAAGCGACAAAGTAATACGTTATGACACAAGCGCCATACCAGAAGAGTACAGTGTCGATATTCAGAACAAATTTGACATTCTTATGGCAGTACAGGAGGAAATGACACCAGATGAACTTGCTAATAACATCAGAGATGTATATATTACAAATGCACAGAGGTTAATTCCTAAAAGAAGTATAAAGAGACGAGAATACATCTCAGACGAAACACTGAAGTTGGTGGTAGAGAGAAGAAAAATGAAGTCCAAAAAAGATACAGAAAATCAGGAGTTGTACAAGGAATACACAAAGCAGATTAAAAAAAACGAGTCAGACAAGACAAACAACAATACATAAACGACACCTGCAGGAAAATAGAGGAAATGCGCGAACAGGGATTGAGTAAGAATATGTTTTCTGAAGTAAGAACATTGAAAAACAGCAACTTTAAATCATCACCCCGAGCAATAAACGACAAGAAAGGCGACACTCTAACAGAACGTAAAGATATTCTGAACAGATGGAAGGAGTACTGTCAAGAAATGTATACGGAAATAAACAAAGCGGCAGATAACAACGTCATGAATGAAGCGGAACGTGAACCAGAACCTACCATAGAGGAAGTCCGGAATGCAATCAAACACTTAAAAAGTGGAAAATCTCCTGGTTGTGATGAAATAACAGCTGAAATGATACAGGCAGGAGGAGAAGGCAGCGCTCGTATATACCATGCATTATGCTGCAAGATCTGGCAAAGCGGAATTTGGCCCAAGGAATGGACACGATCAATTTACATACCCTTGCCAAAAAAGGGCAACCTGAAACTGTGCACAAACTACAGAACTATAGCTCTTATAAACCATGCCAGCAAAATACTTTTACAAATCATAATGAAAAGGATGCAACAAAAGCTAGAAACAGAAATAAATGAAGTACAGGCGGGTTTTCGACAAGGTAGAGGCACTAGAGATCATATATTCAACATGAGGATCATCATAGAAAAGTGTAGAGAATTCAACGTTGACCTACATACTTGTTTCATTGATTACACCAAAGCTTTCGATTGTGTACAACATCAGCAGTTATGGGCTATTATGAAAAATATGGGATTTCCAAACCACCTTATACAACTCATCGCACTGCTGTACCAAGAACAACAGGCAGCCGTAAGAATAGAGGGGGAAACATCAGAATGGTTTGAAGTACAGAAAGGAGTAAGACAAGGCTGTACCCTTTCCCCTTACCTGTTTAACATTTATGCCGAGAATATCATGAGAAACGTAAGAGATGACCAAGAACACACAGAGTTTGACTCATTTAACATCGGCGGGTACCAGATCCCGGAAATCAGATATGCTGACGACACAGTCCTCCTATCGACCAACCCAAAAGGACTTGAACAATTACTTCTGTCCACCAAAAAACACAGCGAGGCCCAGAATCTATACCTAAACACCAAGAAGACCAAAGTATTGACAACAGACAAAGTAAAGACCAAACCAGAAATTGAAATTGATAACGAAGAACTGGAAAGTGTCAATGAATTCGAATACTTAGGATCAATCATTAACAGCTCTGGCGACTGTGCAGTAGAAATTAAAAGAAGACTTGCAATTGCTTCACATAAGCTAATACAGATGAAAAACCTATGGCAAGGCACAAGCAAAGAAACAAAGTTACAACTGATCAGAGCATGTATATTCCCAGTAGCAACATACGGCTGCGAGACTTGGACACTCAATAAAACAGTTGCAAAAAAGATTACATCATTCGAAATGAAATGCTACAGAAGGATGTTGAGAATACCCTGGACAGAAAAAAAGACCAACAGAGAAGTACTGCACTCACTAAACGTACAGGAACATTGGCTCCTAAATACCATCGCAATAAGGAAGCTGAAATTTTTCGGTCATATAAAAAGACATAATAGTCTGGAAAAAACAGTGATGGAAGGCATGGTCCCTGGAAAAAGGGGAAGGGGTCGACCTAGACGACGGTGGACCCAGGACATCACAGAGAGTCTGAACTTGTCTTTGGCTGATGCAGGTCGACTTGCCCAGAATCGTGATGCGTTCAGAGCAGCTGTAATGGAGACAACGTTCTGGAAAGAATATGTCACATGATGACATACATACATATACATACATATACACACATATACATACACACATATACATACATACATACATATACATACATACATACATACATACATACATACATACATACATACATACATATACACACATACACACACATACATACATACATACATACATACATACATACATACATACATACATACATACATACATACATACATACATACATACATACATACATACATACATACATACATACATACATACATACATACATGTTGCAGAAGCATGTGGTGAAGTCCGACTTGGGAACAAGAGAAAGAGGACACCTTGGTGGACAGAGGAAGTCAAAGAGAAAATAAAAGAGAAGAAAATGGCATGGAAACAATACTTAGGAGCTAAAAACACAGCAGGACAAATAGAGAAATATAGAGAATATGTGATACTCAGAACAGAAGCAAAGAACAAAGTGCTAGCAGCAAAACAGAAGTCCTGGGAAGAATTTGGAGAAAAGCTAGAAAAAGATGCGCAAGAAAACCAGAAATTGTTCTATAGCTAACTGGTAAACTTTTTGTGCCGTTTGTTTGGTCAGTGCTTGTACATGCGAATTCCAACTTAAATGTTGGTCAATTATAAGTCCTAGTGTTTTATATTCATTTACATTTTCAATTAAAGAGGTTCCAATGTAGAGCTGAAGTGTTGTTTTCGGCGAGTTTTGTAATTTTTGTCTAGTTGATATTATCATACATTTTGTTTTAGTGATATTTATTTGCATGCAGTTTTCATTGCTCCACTTAATAAGATTGTCTGTGTCGCTTTGTAATAATATTTCTAGCGTGTTGCAACTTTTATCACTAGTATAAATGGTACAGTCATCGGCATACATACATTTTCAGGCACACGTAAGAAATAAAGAAGTAGAATACTAGACAACAGAAAAACAACAGACCTGAGTGGCTTATCCGGGATTCGAACCCCAGACCTTTCGTACGACAACACTGCCTAGCTATGCAAGCGAATCACACTATCTTCCCGGACTTGCCGGGAGAATTGTGTGATTCGCTTGTATAGCGGGCTGGCCGGGATGATAATGTGATTCGCTTGCATATCTAGGCGGTGTTGTCGTACGAAAGGTCCGGGGTTCGAATCCTGGGTAAGCCACTCACGTCTGTTGTTTTTCTGTTGTCTAGTGTTCTACTACGTGTGCCTGAAAACATACCTTTATGTTTGTCTAATATTTATTTACTGTCACGTCCCGGCCTGTCCAGTCCCGCCCTGTCCTGTCCGGTCCCGTCCTGACCGGTCCGTCCTGTCATACATACATACATACATACATACATACATACATACATACATACATACATACATACATACATACATACATACATACATACATACATACATACATACATACACGTACATACATACGTGTAGCTTTCATTATGTTAAAATGCTTGACTATTGTTGTCGTACTTACTTAGTCATTGATCTGTTCGGAAGAGAGGAAATCTTGGCGAGCAGAAGGGTGATGAGCATGATAAATGAATGTTTGCTAGCTCCCCAGATTTCCTCAGTGTGCGACCTATCCATCGACAGTGCCGAGTGCTCACCTCTTTACCACTGGCACATGTGATCAGTTCCACATTAGTTAGACTTGCCATACCAATGCAAGCACCCACTTATGAAAGTATTTAGCTTTAAGGTTATAATTGTTGTTGTTCTCCATGTTTCAGAGCCATAAAACAGGACGAAATTTGAATTGAAGATTATGTGTTCATATTTCTACTATGGCTGTGTGTATATAATTTTACTCTCTCAGTGTCATCAAATTACTACCATGTCAGTGTAAATATTTCTGCTGTTCATAATTCTACTCTGTCATTGTGTTCATATTTTTTCTTTGTCAGTGTATTCATAGTTTTACTTTGTCAGTATGTTCACATTTCTACGCTGTCCATGTTCTCACATTTCTACCGTGTCAGTGTGTTTACATTTCTACTTTGTCAGAGTGTTCATATTTCTACGGTGTCCGCGTTTTCACATTTCTACCATGTCAGTGTGTTCATATTTCTACTCCGTCGGTGTGCGCATATTTCTACTCTGTCGGTGTGTTCATATTTCTACTCTGTCGGTGTGTTCATATTTCTTTTCTGTGGGTGTTTTCATATTTTTACTCTATCGTAGTGTTCAAGTTTCTACTGTGTCAGTGTGCTCATAGCTGTGCTCTCTCCGTGTGTATGTATGTATGTATGTATGTATGACAGGACGGACCGGTCAGGACGGGACCGGACAGGACAGGGCGGGACTGGACAGGCCGGGACGTGACAGTAAATAAATATTAGACAAACATAAAGGTATGTTTTCAGGCACACGTAGTAGAACACTAGACAACAGAAAAACAACAGACGTGAGTGGCTTACCCAGGATTCGAACCCCGGACCTTTCGTACGACAACACCGCCTAGATATGCAAGCGAATCACATTATCATCCCGGCCAGCCCGCTATACAAGCGAATCACACAATTCTCCCGGCAAGCCCGGGAAGATAGTGTGATTCGCTTGCATAGCTAGGCAGTGTTGTCGTACGAAAGGTCTGGGGTTCGAATCCTGGATAAGCCACTCAGGTCTGTTGTTTTTCTGTTGTCTAGTATTCTACTTCTTTATTTCTTACGTGTGCCTGAAAATGTATGTATGCCGATGACTGTACCATTTATACTAGTGATAAAAGTTGCAACACGCTAGAAATATTATTACAAAGCGACACAGACAATCTTATTAAGTGGAGCAATGAAAACTGCATGCAAATAAATATCACTAAAACAAAATGTATGATAATATCAACTAGACAAAAATTACAAAACTCGCCGAAAACAACACTTCAGCTCTACATTGGAACCTCTTTAATTGAAAATGTAAATGAATATAAAACACTAGGACTTATAATTGACCAACATTTAAGTTGGAATTCGCATGTACAAGCACTGACCAAACAAACGGCACAAAAAGTTTACCAGTTAGCTATAGAACAATTTCTGGTTTTCTTGCGCATCTTTTTCTAGCTTTTCTCCAAATTCTTCCCAGGACTTCTGTTTTGCTGCTAGCACTTTGTTCTTTGCTTCTGTTCTGAGTATCACATATTCTCTATATTTCTCTGTCAGTGTGGTCATATTTCTACTCGGTCGATGTGTCCATATGTCTACTCGGTCAGTTTCCTCATATTTCTACTCTGCCAGTTTGTTCATATTTCTACTCTGTCAGTGTCTTCAGATTTCTACTCTGTCGATGTGATGATATTTCGTCTCTATGCGTGAGCACATGTCTAATCTGTCTATTTGCTCATATTTTTACTCTGTCATTGTGTTCTTATGTCTACTATGTCAGTGAAATCATATTTCTGCTCTTCTTGTGGTTACGTTTCTACTCTCTCGGTATTTTCATATTTTAACTCTGTTGATGTACTCATATTTCTGTTGTCAGTGTGCTCATATTTCTACTCTGTCAGTGTGCTCACATGTCTACTCTGTCAGTGTGCTCATATTTCTACTCTGTCAGTGTGCTCATATTTCTACTCTGTCAGTGGGCTCATATTTCTACTCTGTCAGTGTGCTCATATTTCTCCTCTGTTAATGGGCTCATATTTCTACACTGTCAGTTTGCTCATATTTCTACTTTGTGAGTGTGTTCATATTTCTAATCTGTCAGTGTCCTCATATTTCTACTCTGTCATTTATGCTCATATTTCTGCTATTTCAGTGTTTTCGTATTTCTACTCTGCCGCTGTGTTTATATTTCTACTCTGTCAGTGTGTTCATATTTTTACTCCATCAGTTTCTTCATATTTCTACTCTGTCAGTGTGCTCACATTTCTACTCTGTCAGTGTTTTCATATCTCTGCTCTGTCGGTGTGTTCATATTTCTACTCTGTGTGTGTTTTTATAATTTACTCTCAAGATTTTGATATTGTGTATGTGGATGAAACTTGGATCAATGCTCACCACACAAGTGAAAAGGAATGTCAGTTATCAGATGGAACGATTAAAAGATGTGTACCCAGTGGAAAAGGACAACGTCTGATAATGGTACATGCAGGCAGCAGACATAATAGGCTAGTGAAAAATGCTGAACTTATTTTCACTTCCAATTATACGGACAACCGGGACTATCATACCGAAATGAACGGTAACATGTCTCTTCTTGTTACTTCAACCACCTTCCTCAGATACCTCATTTCTGAAGTTTGGATCTGGCTGGGAGACTTTTTCAGGCCATAAATCTAGGATTCCTCAGCAAAAGATAGGTTGGCAAGAAGACGAAAATGGCTGTATACCGCTCCACCTATGTACCAGTCTTGATGTATGGATGCGAGTCATGGACAATGACTAGAACCAACAAAAGCCAGAACCAAACCTCCGAAATGAGGTATCTGAGGAAGGTGGTTGAAGTAACAAGAAGAGACATGGACCACAACCAGATACATCAAGGCCTAAAAACCCAACCCCTGCAGACCCAAGTAGAACAGTCCCATTTAAGATGGTTTGGCCATGTCTGCAGAATGGGAGAAGATTGGCTACCACGACAAGAATGGAAAACTAAGCGCCAGTGAGCCAGACCTCCAGGACGACCCAGTGTCCGATGGGAGGACAACATTATTCAAATTTTGAAAGACCGAGGACTAGAATGGAACAGGCCAGGAGGAATACAGCAGATAGGATAGTATGGCGCTCTCTCTTCCAAACCTCTACACCCCTCATGGTAGAAGAGGAATGACTAAGTAAGTAACTAATATCTTGTTAGATCCATAACTCCTGACTGTAATACATTCTTCAGGTTGCATAGTTGAAAGTCCACAGCTATTGTTAGATCTGCTGTTAAAGTTGCATTGTTAGAGTCTGTCAGGAACCACTTATCATGAAGAACACTCTACGGGTTACACCACTGCGGTGTGGATTTATAATAACAAATATAGGCTTGCCCTTCTAAGAGTTTGACCACACAACAATGGCTGACAAAAGTAATAAACATCTTCAACAGGTACTTCCCTTTAATAATCCACACACACAATAAGACCTCACACGGCCATCAAACGCATCAAATACAATAATGAGAAAACCACTGTAACCCTGCCTTAGCAGCTTAAACTATCACCTTCATACACGAAGGTACGAATTATACAAAATGGCTGCAATGAATCTCACTCACCTGAGCGGCAAAACTATGACAATGACACACTCAAAAATCATCGACATCTTATCAAACTATAGCCTGTAGACACTACGACCTAGACCCTTCACTGATCTAGAATTACAACGTAATTATCACTAAGGTCCAAAAATATGACAGGCACTCAATTTGCACTCTACAATATAAACCACACAGTGATCTTGCTGGCATAAGGGAAAAAGCGTCCTTCCTGGACAAAGGCTAGTTTCTCACCGACTAATTTTGCACCCTTTTTCCCCCGACTTCCGGTAGTCACATGACCCACCAGTTCGGCTAACCTCGGCCTTTTCGACTGGCTTATCGCCGAACACAAGACATAAGATGCCCTGCGAAATAACGCTGTGACATCCACCCCCCCTTAAGAAATAAAACATAGTTTTCTTCCATCAGGAGGAAGCTTCGCCCAACCCCCGTAGGAGTCTGGACGACCATATGCCACTAACAGCTTCTCCTCATATGCACAGAGAGTGCCATAGTTCTCCACTACCATTGTTTTTACTGCATTCTCCAACCAACCAAAAAACACACCATGAGAACTGTAAAGTGCAATCTTTACTATCTTGCAATATAATACATTTATATACTTATTATGTTCGCAAATATTTTGTAAACAAAGTATTTCCTTTTTAAGTGCTTAAGGAGAAGTCATTTTTGAGTTACTTCCCTTGAAAGGAGTTCCGTCATCTTCGATCGGACTCCGCGGACGAATTTAGGCCTACTGCGATTTATTCTTTGGCTGGGTAGGAATAGATTGTTCTTGCTTCAGTATATCTATGGCCTGAATTTATACGTAGTGTTTGTATGAGTAGGACGAGTCTGTCTTATATATGGATATCTTTACATTTCTAAGTCGAACTATGTTGGTTGTCGCTAGAAAAGGTCAAAGGCTATGCAGCGGAAGTATCGCTAGCAGGGGTGTGATTCATGGCTGCCATCCTGTCGGGATGTCGAATTTTGTTGTAGCCGGCTTATCGCCGAAAAGTGATCTATAAGTAGATGGGGAAAAGTGATAGTCATTTAGACATGTTGTATGTACTTTACCCCAGTGTTTATTCTCTTTTGCCAAGGAATGGCAAAGTTATATTTCGCATAGAAAGGTAAAACCACAATTTATTATGAACTTGGGCTTCGCCATCGTTGTCGATAAGCAGATGCACAGTGGTACTTTTGAAAAGAATATTTATTCAAAGGAAGATGACATTCCTATGTATCAGCACTAGATTATATGATATTATTCAATTACCTCTATAATAGAAGCTATGAAGAAATGAGGACATTTAACGAATGACCAATTTTGGTCTGTATCCAATAGTGAGTGAAGCTCACGAGAGAAGCACAGCCATGTTGAAATCCATATACTTTATATTTATCGAGTGAGAAAAAGGGATGCCTGTACTATCGCTCGATGAACCAAGAGATCACTGCTACATGTGAGAACCCATGTCTGGGATTCCTATATCTTTATGGAAAATATATATATTGAACTTTACGTGAAGGGATATTCGCTAGACGAGGTTAGGTCTAGGAGCCTTCCTACATATTGGTTATGGACTGACGTGCCCAGTCAGTAAAGCCAGATGATTTACATGATGGAACTCTGAATGCTTATTTACGAATGCTCCATTATGATATTTGCCAAGCATGAATGCTAACTTAAGATGATATTCCTGTGATCAACATTATGCTGTCTATGTCGACATTTGTTCCTGTAACCATACACGTACTGTCCAAGTGTGCGTCTCATTAAATGTTATAAAAAGACCACCGTAGTTCCAGTACTTCCTGAATTCGAACAGTGTGAGTATGAGTGATGTACTACCAACTTGTCAACTCTATCGAATCATTCTACCATTCGCGTTCTGACATTCATATACACACTCATTGTCTACACTCACATTCTTGTCGGAGCCTCATCACGTTCCAGGACAAGATGACCTGTATGACCAAAACTGTGCTGGGTTTAATGAGTTGACAATCGTTACACTTTACTACACCAGTCCCAACATCTACATTTATCAACTGGTGGACATTCACGTCATTTAACAAATAAAGCGTGATTCAACAACTAGTAGCCAGTATGAGTTAACAACTACAGAGTTTAACAACTATTGGCCAGCTTCCTGGGTCAACCTGCACAGTGACCATATTGAGAAGTAAACTACTGAGACCAGACGTTCCTTGGGGTCTGTTACGACACACAAATACATCAACAGTACAACTCTACAGTGATGTCAGCGTGACCTGTCCTGTCGAGAGTATGCAGTAACTAGGTCAGCGTTTGTTGACATTTGGTGCGTTGGACATTTGCCATACAACTGACAGTGTTACACAGCAAGCTTGGTTGAAACATAGAACATTACACATCAGGACTGGAGAATATTTGACAGTGTTTGCGAAAGGAAATGTTATTGAACTGAGAAGTCCTACATCGATTGTTATCATTCACATCAACGATGGAGCTTCTATTTCTGTGTTGAATTTAAAATAATTAGACCAGAAGTATTTGTTTAATAAAGTACCACAGTACTGTACTATTAGGCAGTGTAACTGAGCCTTCTTTACAACACATTCTTTCTGCAACACTCTATTTACATCATATTGCCATACTATTTATGCATTTATGTATTTATGTTTAAATATTTATATGTGATATTTGTTTGTATCCAGCGGGTTGTTGTTTTGGTTGGGCGGTGTCACACAACAGAGTATCCCACGTAATAGAGGGTCTGATGTGTGCGTTTCTATAGGTGCAATTTTCTTGATTGAAAATTTGCTGCGACAGCTGTTGCTATTAGTGTTAGCTGTGAAGACTGTACTCATTGTTGTTTTTGTAATATTCCTCTGTTCTTTAGTTTGTTTTGATTTGTTTGTAATTTGTTGGTCTACCCTATTCTATCTTTCAGTTCTATTCTCAAATTATATTTATATACTGTGGCGTTATTTGTATTGGTTATCCTCTTGCGGTTTATCTTTTATTGTTTTTCCCATTTGATTTATGTCATTTCCGCAAATGTTTTCATGTTCTCCTGTATAACTGTTTTGTTTTGTGCCTGATCGACATACACTATTTTAAATATAGTTGATCATATAAATTGATATACAAGAATCAACTGATAGTTAATTGCTATTACTAAAGGTACACAGTTGATGATATAAAACACTATTTCTGGTGCACTGCACTTATATTATAGAGTGAACCAGCAACTTATAGCTGTTATTATATAAGGATTTATACAAGACCTTTGTAAGGCTTGTTTCCCACAGTGATTGGGATAGTTAAGTACTATTTTCCACAGGTTACAAAGTTATCATACAAGGTCTTTGATTAAGACTAAGAAAGTGAATTTATTTACTTTTGCAAATTACTGATCTTATTAGACAAGATGTCTACATTAGATTATTTTATCACACAAGGCAAGGTTCTTGATAAGACTGGTCAGCAATTAGAAGAATGGACAGTTGCTCAATATGACAAAGCATTAGCTGCAGATGAGAGAAAACTTGCTGCTGCTGCTGAAGAAAGAAAAGCATTGATTGAAGAAAAGAAATTAGCAGCTGAGGAGAAAAGATTAGAAGCTGAGGAAAAAAAATTACAAAGAGAGTATGAACAAAAGAAATTGCAGATACAGACTGATGAAAAAAGATTCCAGATGGAAATGGAAAAAGAGAAAAGAAAAGATGAAGCTGCTGCAGAAGAGAAAAAAAAGAGAACATGAACACAAAAAAGAACTTTTAGCATTTGAGTTAGAAAAGTTAAAGTTAACAAACATAAGTAATGTTAATCAAGCATCTGGTGGTAATGGTAAACCCTTTACTTACAAGGTCAAGGTACCAGCGTTCAACCCTTCCAGTGATGACATAACATTCTGGCTAAATAGATTTGATCGCTCTTGTCGAGCCCATAATGTGGACAAATCACAATATGCTAACCAGTTATCAGAAAATCTGAAAGGTGATTCTCTGACTAGTTTAAGTTTGGTTGAAGAGGCTGACAAAGATAACTATGATGTTATTAGGGCAGCCTTATTAAAGAAGTATCAGTTGTCTGAAGAGGGTTATCGGAAGTTGTTTAAGACAATGGTGCCTGAGGCAGGTGTAGAATTCTCAGAATTCATTGCAAGGACACGTCTTACATTTGATCGTTGGATTGAGCTATCCAAAACAGAAAAGACTTATGAAGCCCTTATGGACTTGATACTCAGAGACAAGATTATGTCAAGTATAAATAAACCTTTCCTCGAATTCTTACATGAGCGTAAACCTAAGTCTCTAAAAGAAATGGAACAGTATTGTACCCAATACGTCACTGCACATCCGGACGTAGCTATTAGCAACAGTAAGGTTAAAGAAGGTATGCCAGTTGCTTCTGCAACACCATACAACCCTAATCACTCTCACAAATTCCAAGGACCTCAAAATAAGTTTAATAAAAAAGGTAACTATTACAGTTATCAGAACCAAGGTAACCAATCATTTCAGGGTTCTTCTTTGAATACCTGGAGAAGAGCTGACAGCCCTCGATTCAGGGGTGGTCATAATTACAGGAACTTTCGCAAAGGAAGTCATGCTAGAAACTATCCAAGTTTTCCTTCATGGAGACAACAGGATCATAATTACCGAGATACTCATTATAATGAATATGATGATAGTAACCAAAGGAGCTATGATTCAAACCCGAGTAGGGGTTATAATGATGGAAACAATGATAAGTACAGAGGCAATAATAACAGAGGTAGAGCACAATTCAAAAAAACATAAAGCTCATTACCAGGCGAACTCTGCACAGCAAGAGTCCCACGAAGCCTATAAACAAAATAAAGATAATGATGACTCTAATAATATGGCATGTGCCGCTTTTGATTTTGGGAGAGCATCTCAGTGCCCCCAATGCAAAACATTATTTGAGCCAACCACAGTGTCTACTTTAAGCTGTGGGCATCCTCTTCCCGCTCTTCCTGTGTCAATCGCGCATGATGGGAGAGGTTCTCTTGTCTTACACAAAGGTTTAGTAAATGACAATCCAGTCTCAGTACTTTTTGATTCTGGATGCACAACTATTGGGGTTAGGCAGTCACTCATAGATCCTTCTCATTCTACAGGCAAAGTAGTCAAATGCGTAACATTTGGCGGCACCATAGAGAAATACTCTACCGCTATCATTAGGATTGCTACTCCTTTCTTCACAGGAGATGTACACGCATGTCTTTTGCCGAATCCGATCGCTGATCTTATCATCGGTCGCATTCACGGAGTCAAAGAATGCACTCCGGAGCAAATTTCCGTTTGGGATAATCAAAATATGCAATCTGCTAATGCGGTAGTCACTAGAGCTCAAGCTCTCAATATGCCTGAAACTTCATCTGTTGAAGATAATGAAGTGCATAACCAAGATGATCCCTTGGTAATTTCTCGTGACTCGTTTATAAAACAACAAGAAGAAGATCCGACTCTTAAGAAATTCTTCACTCTTGTAACGAAAGGTGATCCGAATAAAGATTCAAATTGTAAATCTTGGATTACAATGAAGAATGGCGTACTTGTACGTATGGTGCAAGACTCCACTAAGTCAAGTCATTCTCAGATTCTTGTACCCAAGAATTTGAGAGTTAAGATCTTACAACATGCACACGACTCTCAGTGTGCTGGTCACATGGGTTTTTCCCGTACAAAGTCAAGAGTTCTTGCGGCTTTCTTTTGGCCTTTTGTGAACAAGGACATACGGATCTATTGTCGATCCTGTAAAGTATGTCAAGAAGTCAAATCCAAAGGTCCTCGTCATGCTGCGCCTATTCAGGCTGCAGATATTCCTATTCGTCCATTCCAGAAAATGGCGATAGACATCATTGGTCCATTCAAGATCAAATCTGCTAGAGGACATCAGTTTATCTTAACGTGTGTAGACATGTGCACACGTTGGCCAGAGGCTATCCCTCTAAAGAGCATTACTACCGCTGACATTGCAGATGCTCTTTGGCTTATATTTTCTCGGCTGGGATTCCCCGGAGAAATATTATCAGATCATGGCACCCAACTGATATCGGATACCATGTCTCAAGTAATGTCTACTCTACAGATAGAGAGATCTTTGAGTAGCATCTATCATCCTATGTCCAATGGGATGGTCGAGCGACTAAATAGAACACTTAAGAACTTATTAGGGAAGATAACTGAGGATCATCCTCAAGATTGGGATAGGGTTTTACCCGTGGCCCTCTTCGCGTACAGAGAGGTCCCCAATGAACATACAGGGTTTTCTCCCTTTGAACTTGTCTTTGGCGCGCGACCGCGCGGCCCAATGTCTTTGCTGCATGATCTTATAACAGCTGACAATATTGACGATGACACAAAATCTTCTTACGAGTATGTCATCGCGCTGAGACAGAAGATTATCGAAGCATGCAAATTGGCAACGTCCTCTTCGGAATTTGCTAAGCAGAAGGCAAGACAATTTGCTAATAAGAAGAGAACTTTACGACAACTTTGTCCTGGTGACAAAGCATTTGTTTTGCTACCTTGTCGTGAAAATAGACTCCTTATTAGTTGGAAAGGTCCGTACGATATAATATCGAAAATTTCAGATGTTGACTACATCGTCGATATCAACGGGAAGCATAAAACCTTCCACATCAATATGCTTACGGAGTTCCATGAACGTCCTGACTATCTACAGCCTATTTTCCAGGCAACGGACGATTCTCATGTCAAACATGGTCATTACTCATCACTGTCTGTAATACAGGATGAGGAAACAAGTTTTTCGGATGTTAATCTTCCGCTTCCAATGATCCCACTTCATTCTAGTGAATCATGGAAAGACGTTACTGTTTCTCCTGATTTGTCTCTAGGAGAACAGCGACAAGTTTCGTCTATGTTACAAACATTTCAGGATGTCCTCACTGACATCCCTGGACAAACTCATGTCATTGAGCATGACATTGTTCTAACTGAACATACTCCAATTAGGGTTAGACCTTATCCTATCCCTATACATTTCCAAACACAGGTTGAAAAGGAGTTGGATGAAATGATAGATTTACAAATAATCGAACCATCCACTTCTGCATATTCTTCGCCGATGGTTATTGTTCGAAAAAAAGACAATAACATACGTCTTTGCGTTGACTATCGCAAGTTGAATCAAGTTACGAAGTTCGATGCTGAACCTACGCCTTTACTGGAAGAACTACTTACTCGTCTTTCTAAATCGCATTTTTTCACTAAACTTGATTTGTCTAAAGGATATTGGCAAGTTCCATTATCCGAACGCGCCAAACCTCTTACCGCTTTCTCTACTCCCAGAGGCCTTTTCCAATGGAATTTTATGCCTTTCGGCCTTATGAACGCACCAGCTACATTTGTACGCATGATGCGTCGAATCCTATCGTATCGGTCAGATGTCATTGCTTATCTAGACGACATCTGTCTTTTCAGCGATACTTGGGAAGATCACTGTTCAGGGTTAATTGAATTATTATCAACTCTGCGTGAGTATAACCTGACAGCAAAACCATCTAAAGCTTGCATTGGCTTTAGCGAAATTGCTTTCTTAGGCCATCGAGTAGGTCACGGTTTCTTGAAGACAGAAGACCATAATATCACTAAGATACTTAACATCTCTATCCCTAGGACTAAAAAGCAAGTGCGAAGTCTTTTAGGTCTCATACAATTTTATGGACGTTTCATTCCGAATCTGTCCTCTATCATGGCACCTCTCTCTACACTATTAAAGAAAGGGTCGCCTAACATGGTTCACTGGTCTCATGAATGCCAATCTTCACTAGAGAAGATCGAAACTATGTTTTCATCACCACCTATTTTAGTGTTACCTACGACAGATAAGACATTTGTTCTTCGTAGTGACGCTTCATCCACTGGGATTGGAGCGGCACTAATGCAAGAGTACTCTGGAACTCTGCATCCTGTAATGTATATATCCAGAAAACTTAATGCTGCAGAAAGGAATTACTCGGTTTTAGACCGTGAATTATTGGCAATGGTTTGGTCAATTCTCAAACTCCAAAGATTCCTTCTGGGCGCGCATTTCGTAGTGGAAACTGACCAAAAAGCTCTTACGGCTATCCAAAGTAAGAATTTGAAGAGCTCGAGATCAACTCGATACGCAATCGCTCTTCAACCTTTTCATTTCTCGGTACGAGCTATCCGTGGTTCAGAAAATGTGATGGCGGACATTCTGTCCAGATGCCCACATGATGCCACTTAACTGTTAAATATTGGATCTTTTTGATATGTATAACTTTAAAACAGTTATTTTTTGTTTCTTTACTAAGATACACATTTGTAATTTAATAATAGAATGATGGTATCTCTACTTAGCGGGTTATTGATGTTTATTCACCGCTGTTCTTTGATGATTGTTTCTTCATAAATCATAAATTTAAGATTATAGTGTGAATTTTTGGTATGCATTGTATAATTACCAGAATTGTATTATACGTAGATCACACCTTCCTGGAAACATTTATTCGTAGAGAAACAATTTCTCTCAGATTTTGAGATATATTCTCACCGGTCATATTAGGAATTATAGTTATTCCTGATATTTTCATCTGCGCAGTATTCTTGCGTTGTGAGCCTATTCTACGTTGCTCCTAGATGTATTTTTAAAAAAAATTTTTTTTTTTTTTTTTTCCCGGGAGGTGTGGTAAGACTGTAAAGTGCAATCTTTACTATCTTGCAATATAATACATTTATATACTTATTATGTTCGCAAATATTTTGTAAACAAAGTATTTCCTTTTTAAGTGCTTAAGGAGAAGTCATTTTTGAGTTACTTCCCTTGAAAGGAGTTCCGTCATCTTCGATCGGACTCCGCGGACGAATTTAGGCCTACTGCGATTTATTCTTTGGCTGGGTAGGAATAGATTGTTCTTGCTTCAGTATATCTATGGCCTGAATTTATACGTAGTGTTTGTATGAGTAGGACGAGTCTGTCTTATATATGGATATCTTTACATTTCTAAGTCGAACTATGTTGGTTGTCGCTAGAAAAGGTCAAAGGCTATGCAGCGGAAGTATCGCTAGCAGGGGTGTGATTCATGGCTGCAATCCTGTCGGGATGTCGAATTTTGTTGTAG
Source organism: Oreohelix idahoensis (assembly GCA_024509875.1). Classification (NCBI taxonomy): domain Eukaryota; kingdom Metazoa; phylum Mollusca; class Gastropoda; order Stylommatophora; family Oreohelicidae; genus Oreohelix; species Oreohelix idahoensis. Next base: position 50,146 of record JAMPIV010000088.1, read on the forward strand.
CCGGCTTATCGCCGAAAAGTGATCTATAAGTAGATGGGGAAAAGTGATAGTCATTTAGACATGTTGTATGTACTTTACCCCAGTGTTTATTCTCTTTTGCCAAGGAATGGCAAAGTTATATTTCGCATAGAAAGGTAAAACCACAATTTATTATGAACTTGGGCTTCGCCATCGTTGTCGATAAGCAGATGCACAGTGGTACTTTTGAAAAGAATATTTATTCAAAGGAAGATGACATTCCTATATCAGCACTAGATTATATGATATTATTCAATTACCTCTATGATAGAAGCTATGAAGAAATGAGGACATTTAACGAATGACCAATTTTGGTCTGTATCCAATAGTGAGTGAAGCTCACGAGAGAAGCACAGCCATGTTGAAATTCATATACTTTGTATTTATCGAGTGAGAAAAAGGGATGCCTGTACTATCGCTCGATGAACCAAGAGATCACTGCTACATGTGAGAACCCATGTCTGGGATTCCTATATCTTTATGGAAAATATATACATTGAACTTTACGTGAAGGGATATTCGCTAGACGAGGTTAGGTCTAGGAGCCTTCCTACATATTGGTTATGGACTGACGTGCCCAGTCAGTAAAGCCAGATGATTTACATGATGGAACTCTGAATGCTTATTTACGAATGCTCCATTATGATATTTGCCAAGCATGAATGCTAACTTAAGATGATATTCCTGTGATCAACATTATGCTGTCTATGTCGACATTTGTTCCTGTAACCATACACGTACTGTCCAAGTGTGCGTCTCATTAAATGTTATAAAAAGACCACCGTAGTTCCAGTACTTCCTGAATTCGAACAGTGTGAGTATGAGTGATGTACTACCAACTTGTCAACTCTATCGAATCATTCTACCATTCGCGTTCTGACATTCATATACACACTCATTGTCTACACTCACATTCTTGTCGGAGCCTCATCACGTTCCAGGACAAGATGACCTGTATGACCAAAACTGTGCTGGGTTTAATGAGTTGACAATCGTTACACTTTACTACACCAGTCCCAACATCTACATTTATCAACTGGTGGACATTCACGTCATTTAACAAATAAAGCGTGATTCAACAACTAGTAGCCAGTATGAGTTAACAACTACAGAGTTTAACAAGAACGAAGTAGGTTACCCATCCATCAGTCTGGTCTGTAAAATGCCTTAATTGCAGGCGTCGACAACTAAGGCATAAGACGCCCTGCGAAATAATGCCGTGATAGAGTACATAGCATTTGTTGGATATTTTGTTAATTGTTGGCTGTAATCCCTTCACTAGGTCGGGTTGTTAAGCGTCCCAGTAACATAAGAATTATATGTGTGCACATGCATGTGTGTGTGTGTGTGTGTGTGTGTGTGTGTGTGACTGGGTCAACACAAATACTTGTAAACTGCACATTGACTACGTTTTGTCAACGCTCGGAATTCATGTTGAATTCTACACTGACCCCATGTCGTCTTCCATGAACTGGCCTTCGGAGTGCTACAGTTAGCTAGAGGTAAAAAAAATGCCTTCCTTATGAGCGAACGACCTCTGTTCAAATGTCTGCTGCTGTAGAAGTAACACGTTGAAGAAAGTCACACAGAGTTGGCAGAAGTATCCTGCAAAGAGATCTCTTCTTCTTTGATCCTTAGCCATCGACCGTCAAAGCAGTCAGTGGCCATCACGCCTAGTGGCGTCTTGTAGGGCAACAACAAATTGATTCCACTTTGCTCGGTCGGTGGCCATCCTTCGTACAGTGCCCCAACTCTGGTTCATTCTTTGCATCTCAGCCTCCACAGTCCTCCGCCAGGTTGTTTTTGGTCGGCCTCTCTTTCGTTTTCCTTCAGGGGTCCAAAGCATAGCTGTTCTTGCGATGGCATCGGGGTCTCTTCTGAGGACATGACCAACCCAGCTCCAGCGTCTGCCAGCTATGATGTGTGCATGTCCTCTTGCTTGCTTCGAGCAAGCAGATCTTGGTTGGTGATGGTATTCGGCCAAAAGATTCGGTGAATTTTTCTTAGGAAAGTTGTGTGAAAAGAAGACAATTACTACATTTCCTTCTCTGTAACTCTCCAGCATTCCGCACCATAGAGAAGCACAGAAAGCACACAGCTCTGATATAATCTTAATTTTGTGCTTGTGCTGTATTGAGAGGACTTCCAGATGTTGTTTAGGCTAAAAAAGGCTGTTCTTGCCTTATTCATTCTGATGTTGATGTCTTTGCCTGCCCCGCCGTCTGGTGTTACAATGCATCCTAGGTATGTGAAAGTGTCTGTCTGTACCAGTTGCTGTTTCGTTACTGATATGGGCTCAGGGTTGCTCACATTGAGCGTCATGACCTCTGACTTCTTTAAAATGATGTTCAAGCCCACCTGCTGGCTAAACTTATTAAGTCTATCCGTTTTTTCCTGGATGTGTTGATGTCAGTGTGCTAGTAGTGCGATGTCGTCTGCATATTCCAGACCTTCCAATGTAGAAAATGTAGTCCATCTTATTCCTCTTGGACTGCCCTCTGTTGTCTGGCGCATCACCCAGTCTATGACTGTTAAAAACAGAGTGGTTGATAAGGGGCATCCCTGTCGTACTACTGTCTTCACCTCAAAGGTTACGTTGCTCTGCCCAACACTACACGTAAAGTTTGCATAGAGGCTTTTTATGATTGACACTATGCAGCTTGGAATTCCATAAGCCCTCGGCACTTTCCATGGGGAGGATTGAGGCGATTTTGAACGTGTATGTGGGTGGGGGGGGAACGGCTGATGTGGGGGTGTGAGGGGGTGGGAGGAATAAGATTCTCCTCTATGGATAACCAGAGTCAGTCAGGGGGGATAAGGTGGGCGTGGGAGGATATATAGATAGATATGAATAACGAACTACGATAGAGTAGGGGTGAAGGTCCGATCGGAGGGCGTGTTGGGCCCCAGGGCGAGGGGGGTGTGATAGTCGGGGTAGGAGTCAGCTGTCGACCTAGCTGGAGATTGACAGGGTGCGTGGAGGGTCAGGGTGGTGGGAGATGAAGGGATACAATAGTTATAAATCTGGGAACGTGGGGGGTAGGGGGTGAGAATAGCGGGGCTGGTATAGATAGGGGATGGTGCTATATGGAGGGGGGGGGGGTGGTTGGGATTGGGGGAGCCGTAGGAGGGAGGGGATGGGGTGTGGGGAGGAGCTAAGGTGTGGGGGGGATGATGCGTATTGAGGCTTGGGGGGTGGCGCGGCGGGAGGGGGGGGGGGGGGTAATGGAGGAGGGAGGAGGGGCGCGGGGGGGGGAGCTGGTGATATGGGAGAGGGGGTGGGGATGGGGACAGGGGCATGGGATATACCGTCGGTGGGGAGGGTATATAAGTTGATTGGGGGGGCGAGGGCGGTGGGTAGGGCGGAATGGGGGAAATGAGGGGCAAGTAGTGTGTGGTGTTTGTTGGTGTATGAGTAGTGGTGGCGGGTCGTCGTTTGTTGATCGTTTGCGAGGCGACCCGCGTTGTGAAAGCAGGTTGGTTTTGTTTTGGGGAGGGGGGTTTGTTTTGAGGGGTCAATGCGAAGAGGGATTATTGCTGTGTTTAGGTTTACTAACTGGTACGAGCGGGTGTTACGGCACATTGGGGGGGGTAGGGCATAATATGGCGCTGAGGGGGGGGGTGGGCCCCAACCGCTATGGCTAGGGCGCGCAGCCGTCCCACAGTGCTGGATGTGGGGGGTGATGTAGTGTTGTGTGGATTTTGGATATGGGTGGGTGTTTGGTGAGTTTTTTTTTTTTTTGGGGGTTTTTTAGGTTTTATTTATT
>JAMPIV010000089.1:0-71606 GCA_024509875.1 Oreohelix idahoensis
AAATTAGTTAAAAAATAGCTACTTTTGTCTCGGATAACATTTTGCTAGTCTTGTTGTCCAGTATTTTTCAGTATTTAGGTGTTTTACCATACAAAATAATTAAGGTGCATATTGCACTAAATAAAGCAGCAGAAACAATTTCAAAATATCGTAACTGAAACACTTGAGAAATATGACTTCATCAGAGGAATGTGCTACATGTACACGCGCTATTTGTAACAAAACTTTGTCAAATTGGACATAGGCTTGCATATTGACTCCAAGCTCCGCAAGGAGTGAATGAGTTGGCAGACTCTCTAGGAACCTACTGCAGTGCTGGCTCGACGCTCAGCCGATAGGAGCGACAAGGAGACAGGAGTAGATGCCTCTGATAATGTTGTGTGACCGCTCGTGTGATGGGGGCTTGAAACTCTTGGAGTGTCGGATTTTGAAAATATATATTCGGTAATTTCTCAGCGATTTTCCAGTTTCGCGACGCAACTAGTTGATAAACGATACAATAAATATCATGTACCGGATTCCGCTTTTCGAGTTTTAACATTTGCGATAGGTTTCAAATTCCGACAGTATATGCAGTTTGGTAATTTTGCTGGGAAAAGTCTGCATCTTATAGGCCTGTGGATATCCGCCGAGCTCCCAAGCAAAGTGCCTGTAAATATTTTCCTACAACCGTTTCAATGTTTGAATTTAATTTTCCGTAACTTGAAACCCCAAGATTCGGTGTTTGCGTCTATATTGTTGTCATGTAACCGCTCGCTTCGTGTAACCGCCTCTTCAAGGTTCGTATGTGCAGTTTGGTAATTTTGCTGGGAAAACTGTATCTTGTAAGCTTATGGATATCCAACGAGCTCCCGAGCACAGGAAAAGCCTAGATCTACAGTGTAGATAATCTCAAGGAGTCTTCAACTTGGTATTGGCTGCAAAAGAGCAAGAAAGGCAGCAGCGCAAGTTATGGTGTTCTTGTTTAACTAGGGCTGCTGAGCTTCTCGCTCTTTTGCAGCCAATACCTTACTTACTTAGTCGTTCCCCTTCTACCGTGAGGTGTAGAGCAGCCAATACCAAGAACTTAAAGTTGAAGTCATGAGCTCTAGTTTCTCCAGTTTGGTTTGCATTTACAGAATCATCACATCTTGTCCCAATTTAGGAGGAAGAAGCACATGGCATACTGTGCATTCCCCGCCATCCAAGGGGGCTCTCCAATTATGCAGATCTAAAATACTGTGCTCTGGTTCTGGGCTCTCCCAATGAATTGTTACGTCCTACATAGAGCCACTTCGTCTCCCTTCCCATCATGGGCCCATCATGAGATCCTCCTGAATGCAGTCGACCAGGTGAAAAGCAAGTTACATTTGAGGCTCAAGTGACTCCTCCAAGCTTAGTGTGCAATGGTGGGTTCTCAACAAGTTTCACCACAGGGGGAATCTTTGGAAGTGTGTGGATGATTTCATGAGTCAATAATGATGCAATTAGCCCCACTTACAGGTTCACTTTTGCACATTTTAATATTGGGGGGGGGGGGATCAGAGTGGCTGAGAGGTATGGCGTCCGCCTTGAGTTCTGGAGGTACCGGGTTCGATTCCCAGTTAAGGGAATATAACTTAAGGAAATTTTTTTTCAGAACCAGTGGTCCTAATTATATCATACCTGGTCTTCTAGGTAGTGAGATCGGATACTTAACTTTCTCGGATAAGGGCGAAAAAATAGGAGGTCCTGTGTGCAATATTGTAGCATGTTAAAAATCCCACGGCAGTTGGAAATCGTTAAGAGTACGCCTATCAGGCCGCTGCCCTGGCAAAATTTAAAAAATTAGAAACCTACCTACCACAAAAATATTTATAGAATGTGAGATTCCTATATACACACTGGGATTCTCGCCAGTGCTACGGAGTTCATGCACTGTACTGAGATCCTCCTTGTGTGATCTAATGGAGGAGATCGGAGCACAGATGGAGTTGTCTGTGTGCAATGAAGATAGTCCTTAAAACCAAACCAATATTGTAGCATTCACAACGGGCTGATCACCCGTTTACCAGTCACTTCGATTACGGAAACAACAGCAAATGGGTTGATTTGCCGTTGCCCTAAAGACGTCACTAGGCGTGATGGGAAACAATGGCAAAGAAAACCTATCTGCTGTTGCCCTAAGACGCCACTAGGCGTAATGGCCACTGACTGCTTTGACGGTCGGTGGCTAAGGACGGAAGAAGAAGAATATTGTAGCATTGGGCTTCGCTGGTGGTAATTTACAGATGACTCCATATATGTCTCCATTCATATAATTATAGTGTTAAACACAACACAATTTTAATTTTAAAAAGGGGGAAGTGGGTGTGCGAAAGTTGGAGGTGTTTGGGTTACTATTCAATTGGCTTTCATTTGTCATTAGTAATATGTATTATAAGAATCCCCCCCTCTACCCAATAGACTTTCATTGATCCTGCCATATACCCACTAATCATCACTTATTGTGACGTATAATGGAAAGAGAGCCTACAGTAATCTGACAGGCTTGTAACCTCGTAGTGTTCTAGGATTTGCTAGCAAAACCACGCATTTTTTCTACCTGTGTTTTACTTACACAAGCGTACTTTTCGTCCCACCTCTTTTTCTGTGAACATGAGCTAACGCAATGTTTACAAACTGCATGACCTGTCAGTCATAACAGGTAGCGAATCAGGTTTATTTACCTAGTTTTCTCACGCGAGCTTATCTGTCAATCATATGATACCTGACAGACTGCACGTGAAAAACACAAGAGTCTTTGAATTCCACGAGGGGAGATCCACGATTTTCCCGAGTGCGCTTTGATGTCGATTCACGGGCGAAAATCTTCGAGAACCCCGTTACACGGATAAAAGTCTTTGATGGCAGTCGAACGTAAACTTTTATCTGGGGAACTCATGTTTCTGATTCTCCATTACTCACAAATAGTGCGAAAAGTAACATCATCTATAGATCAGAGAAACATAATGATATAAAAACTGTGTTTTCTTAAACCTGCTATCAGTTGTCACTCAGAATTTTTGGATAGTCTAAGCACGTAGTTCTAGAACCATTGTGGAAAATGTGTTAACAGCATTCGTGGGAATTTTTATTCTGATTTTCTGGTAATAGAAATTAGTGTTTTAAAAGTGTTAAGCTTTTACCATTATAATTCACAAGAGAAGGAGCAACACCTGTCAAGCCGAGAGCGCAGAAATCTGCAGGAAAAGTGATGCTGAGTGTATTTTGGGACGGCAAAGGTGTCCTTTTAAAAGATTATCTGCCTCGGGGCAACACAGTTAATGGACAGTACTATGCAGATCTTCTCACCAAACTAAGAAAGGTTGTGACCAGGAAACGAGGGATAACGCGCACTCAAAATCTTCCTTTGCTTCAAGACAACGCGCCCTCTCACAAAGCACGGCTTGTGCAGCTAGCAGCCAATGATTTGAATATTGAAATTCTTCCACACCCACCATATTCTCCAGATTTGGCTCCATCAGATTGTTTTCTATTCCCAAATCTTAAAAAACAGCTAAAAGGAAATCATTTTGACAGCGATGAAGAGGTTATACTGGCATGTGATGACTAGTTTAGTTTGAAAAATAGGGTGTTCTACTCCCAAGGTCTTTTCAAGGTCAAGCAGAGATGGCAGAAGTGTGTCAATTCAGACGGTGGCTATATTGAAAAGAAATAAACACTATACAAAATGTCAGCTCTCTGTGACATGTCCTTCATGGTCAGGCCCAAGACTTGTGTCACTCCCCTTGTAAATGACACTCGCGATATTTGCTTTATTAGGCCCGAAAACACAGATATGGCTCACAATTATCAAATATAACACACGACTACCAAATATAACACATCACAACTAATTTTTAGGCTTTATTATGGCCTAAACTAATATATCTTCTTGAAGACTTTTCACATCCCAGCATGCTTCGCACACATCGAAAATATATGGGCGATAAATGTGCCACTCACAATGAAGTGGGAAGCTGGGGTGTCTTTACGTGAAGGGGGAAGCCGGGTGTCTTTCCGTGAAGAGGGAAGCCAGGTGTCTTCCCGGCCCCATCACATATCTCCCTCTTGATTTTGTTGTCGTCCTGACAACATCACTACCTCTGGCACTTCAATTGAAATCTCTCAGATCGTTGGTGCTGCGCAGGACTCTTTCTGAGCGGCGATGCTTTGGGCTGGGCTTCTGGAATAGGTACAACCCAGCTGGGGACTCTCTTGGTTGTCATGTCCCCAGTTGTACGTTGTCGGGCTGTCAGCCACTGTGGTCTAGAAGACTCACTCACCTGTGCCGCGTCGCTGCCTGCCCATGACATCTGCCTGTCAGTGCATGCAGCTGTCGACTTTGTAGGGAGATCGCTCTTGACGTGTTTTCCACTCATTTTGTGTGGACGGTGGCTTACGTTCCCCACAATCTGCTTTTGATGAGTCTCCTCTGCTAAACCTTGATTTGCACTCCCTCCTATCTGCTTAGGACGGGTTTCCTCCCCTAGACGACGGCCAATTTTCTCGGCGCCATTAGTGTGACAGTTGACATGGCCATCTCTTGGCTTGCGCCCTAAAGGCAACATGGTTGTGGCAATCCGTCTAGGGAAAGAGCTCCTTGAGGGACAGGCGGATATCTAGTGTTCTGTAGATTTGCATCTAAAACATCGTTTTGGAAGAGGGCCTTGAGGGCATTTGGCTGCCATGTGGCCTGAGAACTCACCACAATTATAGCACCTCAACTTTGTAGGCTTTCTCTGTGCCATGGGACGGCTCCTAGTACCTTTACACTCTTGACCGCCAATGCTGCATACATAAATTGCTTCCATGCCCTGGACCGATGGTTTGCTGTCAAACTCTACTCGTTCATTCCTCGCCAGACACCGGAATCCCTTTCTGAAGATCTTGGTTTGATGTACGAATACATCAATACCTCCATCGTCTGGCGTGATGAACCCCCATCCCCTGTGGACACTATACCACTTGCACATCCCTTTTCGCCTTGTCGGTGCAACTGCGTTTGTTGGTGCTGTCAGCTCACAGCTTTCCTCGACAACAGCCTGACTCTCACATACAAGAACACGCACCTCCTCGTCGTGCTTTGGCTGTTTTCGCGGTTGGCCTGGTTCTTTCTCTCTCTGCACCTTCTCTTGTGCTGGCGAACTGGCCTGTGACACCTGTGCTAACTGGTACTTTAGAAGAGATAATTCTGCTTTGAGTGCCTCCTTTTCATTCTGATCTGCACTTGCTATCTGCACCAGTGTCTCTGGCTTCTTGACTTCACAGAAAACCGCACACTCCCTAGGCCCCTGACTCACGGCCTGGAAATTCCTGGTCATCTCACTGACTGGTGGTTGCTCGGTGTAGGCTTCTTCTACTATCTTGAGTAACTGCTCAGGGCTGGCCTTGGCTCCACCACGTATCCGTAATTCTCTAGATACCCATGGTGTAACATTGTTCCAGATCACGTCTACCTTGACTTCTACGCAAAAGGGCGCCATCTTCCACACGGCCTCTACATCTTCCACAAACTCTTGCCAAGTGGGATTTGCCTTTCCATCAAATAGCCTTACCTCTGGCACCTCCACGTGTACTACCTTCACAGGCGCATTGATCGAAGCCATCTTGCTGCTAGACCGCACTGCTGGGTGTTTACAATATTATATTTGCAGTTTGCTTGGTGTCACTGTCTGCCTATCCTGCCGACGACGCCAATTGTGATAGGGTGGGCGAGATGATGATGATGATGATATTGTGATATGTGATCACTCTCTTTTCACATTTGCACCGACCCGAACAACAATAAAACTCTGATTCTTGAGGCAGGGGTTGTATTTATTTTTACAACCCATTCAGTGACTAAGAGCACACTGAAGCAAACATTAAACAAATAAACCAATGAACATAACACCATACAAACAAACACCCAGCTAGTGCTCAGTTCCTAATCCTGAAACGCAAACAAAGCACGGGCTAGTTAAAATCATAGTTGAATAACGATACTCTCACCTGCCAAACAGTCCTTCCACGCCACCTGACACCCTCAACTATCACACACGCACACACTCATGCGTTTCGTCCAATGCGACTAGTAAGGTGTTGTGCATGAGGCTGGCAATCTCACCATGTGACATAGATTGCTACCCAAACCACTACTACAAGAGCACACACTCAGCTATCACACACACACACACACTCATGCATGTCGTCAATGAGACTAGTATGGTATTGTGCATGAGGCTGGCAACCTCACCGTGTAACACAGATTGCTTCCAAAACCACTACTGCAAGAGCACACACTCAGCTATCACACACACACACACACACTCATGCATGTCATCCAATGAGACTAGTATGGTGTTGTGCATGAGGCTGGCAATCTCACCGTGTAACACAGATTGCTACCAAAACCACTACTGCAAGAGCACACACTCAGCTATCACACACACACTCACGCATGTCGTTGTCGTGAAATATTCTAATCCACCTATATAAATTATCAAGTAAATATAAAGCCTAATAAATACATATAATAAAGAAAAGAGCAATGGTAAAATAATAGTGCTGTCACAAGGAATGTACTCGAAATCCCCCTTTGTTTTATGCTTCGTCTGCAAATTGTAACGCTTTCACGTTGATAGTAAAAGCCTACTATATTATTACCCGCTTTCTTCAATGAAACGTGTGCTGTATTTCTTGGAAAAACATTTGAGATACGCAAGCTGAACAATGACCTAATTTTAATATTTCATTCATTCCATTTTATACACGGCGTAACTAAAGACAGATGGACTAAAGGATAGAGAGAAGGGAGAGGCATAAAGCCGAACACGTGCAACACAAAACACGCGTCGCGCGATACACAATTACTACTATCAAGCGTGTAAGGCCACATGCACTAACTTTTTCGGACGGACAGTGATAAAAACACTAACCTTCCCAGAGTTAGGTTTTTAAATCCTGAAAAACTCTTATTAGAAAGATGACAATAGATGGGTTTACGTTTGAAAACATTACAGTACCCAGACAGCACATCTTCGAAACAGGAGGTAGAAGGAATTGCATATTTTGAACGCAGCATTTTAGCTCTATTAAATATATATATTTGGGTTCCTTAGGGTTTGCTGACAAAGAATATGTACAACGTTATGCAAATAGTCTAGGAATTAACAAGTTATAGCCAAAATAAAATGATGGTGCTGTCAGACAACACCCAAAATCAGAATCGCTCAGTGGTAGATTTTTTTACACCACCATTGTACGGGAAATGGGCCACAAGTTACATTTGAACTGATTGGCTGGAATGATATGTAAGGCTAAACACGATTAGTCGGGCTATAAATGCTATCCTTGGTTGTTAGGGGAGACGTAGGAAGTTAAAATTTTTTCAAACACTTGTCGAAACGTGGCTCCATTGGCCAGACTCGCTGATATACTCACTTAGGAGCGTTAGTTCGAGACCACTAGTTCAAATAAGCTTGATAAAGCAACAGTGCGTTGAAGCCAGCTCATATTTTTGCTAAATAAAAGCCTGGAACATAAGCAGATGGGAATTTGTGCCAGTATTTGTGCCAGAATTCATTGCTAATCAACGTATCTGTGTTGTTTCCATGAATTGTGGGACCGTGGTCTTGATGGTATTGAGCAGCACCTGGTCAGAGCTTTGCTGAATCCAGAGTCGGACAGCATACTCCTTGGTCCATTTAGCTATCAGTGAGGTGTCTCCAGAGCACAGGGGAGAAATCGAGCAGAGGAGTCTTTTCCTGCCGCCATCACGCAAGATAAGCTGATGTGGCCAGCTGAGCTCAAAATTATGTACCCCCATCTTAAAAAAACATTGTAACATAAACTTAAGATGGGAAGTAAATTGTTTTAATATCAGGAACTGAGAACATCTCCAATACTAGTTCCAATAAAGACAAACTATTGAAGTCATGATGACAAATACCAACAGAGCTTGAACAAAACAAAACCAGTATTACCTCATATTACTACTACACAACTGACACACATAGGATACTTTTAATAATATATGTCACTACAATATTCATATTGATAAATTCTGTACATATAACTTGTAATTAAAATTGATTGTGATTCCTGGTTCCCTTTGTATTTGAATCAGGACACATATTCATTCATGACAGAAATGAATACATATTGTTATTTGAAAAGTTATCAGTGACTCCTTTAAGATATCCTTGTAGAGTGTTTTATGTATGTGAGTGTCACAGTGTTGTCAAGTGTAGTGGAATAAATTAAATTGTTTATCTGTCTGTTGTTGTTTTGACTTACACTTCATCATACACATACCCTAGACATACAACGTAGTCATCACACTATTCCAGAATAATTCTGACTGAGATATATATATATATGTGGCAGCAAGTAAGGTTATCTATAATACACTACTCTTATTAGATATAGATACCTTCACAGCTGATCTCAGTCAGTACACTAAGTCCCCTATAAATATTTATAACATCCCACTTCACCACATATATTGGGGTCTCGCTCTTGGGATTTTGAATCTTTACCTATTAAAAATAGTGGGGGTAATTCACTTCAGGGAATATAAGAATTAAAAGGTATCCTTGGGTGGAATTAAATAAGGTTGAGCTCACGGTGCCTGTGTTGTCCATTAGATATATATTTAGAGATTGAATTGTTGGTTAGACATTGTATAAATTTACCTGATAGACAATGGCGGACCTGGCCAAGTTTCGATCTGCTGCTGTTCAGACTGCAAAAGAGTTAGGATTAGATGGGCAAGTTATGGTTGCCTATGTCACTACGGAATGTGACAAATTTATTGAACGCGAAGAAAGAAGGTTTGAAGCCGAAAGAAAGTTAGAGGCTGAAAGGGAAATTAAGAAGTTACAATTTGAGGCTGAGGCTGAGACTAAGAGGTTGCAGATTGAGGCTGACAAAGAGGCTAAAGCATTGGAAGCCGAGGAAAGAAGACAGGCTGCAGAAAGGGAAGAGAAGAAATTGACTGCAGAAAGGGAAGCAGAAGAAAGAAGATTGACTGCAGAAAGGGAAGCAGAAGATAAAAGATTACAAAGGGAACATGAGTTACGACTAAGGGAGTTTGAGTTTCAAGGCCATGCTCCTGAAAATGGTGCCAGTCCCTTTGCCTCTGATGCCACTGCTAGCCAAGGAGCCTCAACCTCAGCTATGAATTTTCATTTAGATCATTTTGTTGAGAAAGACGATGATATAGAGAGCTATCTAAATAGGTATGAACTATTAGCTACCACATATGGGTTAGAGAGAGAAAGGTGGAGCTTAAAGTTATCTCAGGGACTTCGTGGGGCAGCTTATGAAGTTTTTGCAAAAATGAGCAGAGGTGATCTGGAAAATTATGACATGCTAAAGCAGGCTCTTTTGTTAAGATATGAAAAGAATGCAGAATTCTATAGGAAAAAATTTAGGAATGCTAAACTACTGTCAGGTGAAACCTATCACCAGTTCTCTGCACGAATAGAGACATACTTGGAGAAATGGACTTCTCTGGGGAAAACCCAAGATCTTAAGGAACTGGTCCTTATAGAGCAATTAAGAGAGTCCATGGCTCCAGACCTGAGAAAGTTTCTCATGGAACAAGGTGCAGAGAGGCTGGGTGAGTTGCTAAATGTTGCTGAAAGGTATCAAGCAGCTCAAGCAGAGGTAACAGGTAATAAAAAGAAACAAGTGGATAACTTTAGGGCACCACAGAACTTTAATAAATTTGATCCTAAGGATCAAAATAAAGGTAAGCACCAATTTGATAGGCCACGGTATGAAAATAAAAATAAATTCCCACAATTCGATGAAAGGAAATATGATGAAAGAAAATCTTTCAACCAAGGAAAAAGGTGGTGTAAGAATTGTCAGATGGACAATCATGACACTGACCGTTGCAGAAGGAAACCAGTGTATATGGCAACCCTTCAGGTCAGGTCGACCTCAAGACAGGAGGAGGATATTATGTTAGATACCACTTCAGAAGAGATGAGGAAGGCACAGGCTGGGGATAAAACACTCAAGCCTTGTTTCAGAAAATTGTCAACTTGTCATACAACTCCAGGCAAGGGAGATTTTTACATGAAAAACAAGTTGATGTATAGGAAGACTGGAGCTAGATCCAAAGGTCAGGGACAACTGGTACTTCCTAAAAGATATAGGGCAGACTTAATAAGGAGCCTACATGTGAAACCAGATGGGGACCATGAGAAGATAGGTACCATCATTCAAAAGGTGGCTCACAATTATTATTGGCCTAAAGCAAGATGGGACATTGAGAATTTTGTAGAAAGGTGTAGCATAGCACATGAGGGAACACCCACAAGTGGGAACATGGATCAGGACCTGGACACGCCATGGGGCAAAATTAGGCCTGACAATAAAAAGAAATATAGATTTGATAAAGTGGACCAAATGGAAAGGGAAGCCCCTTTTCACGGACAAGCTTCACTTAACTGTTTTACAATGGCCACTATGCGGAGAGTGCAAAAAGATGTCTTACCCCAGGATAAGCCGAAAATCCCTCAATCGGACTTAAACAAACTGGAGGAAGAGGATGTAGAGAGGAAATCTCTCATCAAGAATTTTAAGTGGGGAGAAAGCCCCAAAAGAAAAATTGGTAGCGGTCGTTTTGTGAATGATAATTCTGGGAGGAAAAATCATCACTATAAAGCTTCGAGTGGAAGAGACCATACCGGTGCATGGACAAATAGGTCCACGAAATTAAAGGTCCATATGTAGCTTTGTTAAGAACGTGGACTGATGAAAAGGCAGAGGAAAACATTACATCTTCATACCAATATGTGAATGAGCTGACCACTCGTTTTAAAAACTGGCTGGAAACTTGCCAATGAAAATTTGAAAACAAGCCAGGAAGAAACATGCTGCCTATTATAACAGGAAGGCGAAAGACAGAAATTTGGCTGTGGGAGAGAAAGTACTGCTTCTTTTGCCCGGGAGTCAGAATAAGTTACAAATTGGATGGCAGGGTCCATATACAGTTTTAGAGAAGGTGTCTAGAACAAATTATAAGATAGATAAGAAGGGGAAAGAAAAAATCTATCATGTGAATCTCCTGAAGAAATATTTGGAAAGAGAACATCAGGAAGAGACACACTTGTTGACCTTGTCCATCGCCATGGAGATGAAAAAGGAACCACTTTCATCATTTGAATATCCATTACACCCCTGTGAGACAGCAGCACAGGTGAAAATCAGTACACATTTAACGAAAACTCAGAAAGAGAGAGTGCAACAGGTTCTAAATAATCATGCAGAGGTTTTAACAGACCGACCAGGGCATACAAACCTATTGGAATATGATATGAAACTGATAGACCCCACACCTGTCTGTATGAAACCATATTCGATTCCGTTTGCTAAGGAGAAAGCTTTGAAGGAAGAGATAGACTATCTATTGAAGGAGGGAATTATTTCACACAGTGAATCCTCATATAGTTCCGGTGTTGTACTCTTAAGGAAGCCCTCTGGAGAACATAGACTCTGTATAGATTACAGGAGACTGAATGCTATTACAGAAGGACAGGTGGATCCATTGCCGGATACAAATCAGCTGTTTGCCAGACTAAATAAAGCTAAATATTTCTCAAAAGTGGATCTGAGTAAAGGATACTATCAGATTCCAGAAAAACCTGAGATCAGACAAAATTGTTGGATGTAAACATTTCGGAGGAACGTAATGAATCCCTGAGTTGCCTCTTTGATTGAGGATATTCCGAATGTTTCATACAGGATAATAAGAAGATTATGGGATCCACTAAGAAAACTCTGCTATCACCAGGTATATGTTATCTCCTCATAACGTACATTTTGAGGGAAATATAATGTTCTCTGGACATGTCATTGCGCAGACTCAGAGAAGAGAAATGGTGAATACGGGTTGCGAAGCAGCATTAAGACAAGCACTCACACTTGCGGCTGTACAGTACCATAACAGAAATATATTATTGGTTGTAGAAGTCTGAGGCAGATTTCAAGAGTGGTGCCTACTCTGAATGGACCCAACTACATAAAACCATGATAGAACCACAGCAGAGTAAAGTCAAGTTGACTTACATTTATCTATGTGTATATAGAATAAAGGACTGACATATAATGTCTGTTTTAAGAGGGGAGGTGTCGTGAAATATTCTAATCCACATATATAAATTATCAGGTAAATATAAAGCCTAATAAATACATTTAATAAAGAAAAGAGCAATGGTAAAATAACAGTGCTGTCACAAGGAATGTACTCGAAATCCCCTTTGTTTTATGCTTCGTCTGCAAATTGTAACGCTTTCACGTTGATAGTAAAAGCCTACTATATTATTACCCGCTTTCTTCAATGAAACGTGTGCTGTATTTCTTGGAAAAACATTTGAGATACGCAAGCTGAACAATGACCTAATTTTAATATTTCATTCATTCCATTTTATACACGGCGTAACTAAAGACAGATGGACTAAAGGATAGAGAGAAGGGAGAGGCATAAAGCCGAACACGTGCAACACAAAACACGCGTCGCGCGATACACAATTACTACTATCAAGCGTGTAAGGCCACATGCACTAACTTTTTCGGACGGACAGTGATAAAAACACTAACCTTCCCAGAGTTAGGTTTTTAAATCCTGAAAAAACTCTTATTAGAAAGATGACAATAGATGGGTTTACGTTTGAAAACATTACAGTACCCAGACAGCACATCTTCGAAACAGGAGGTAGAAGGAATTGCATATTTTGAACGCAGCATTTTAGCTCTATTAAATATATATATTTGGGTTCCTTAGGGTTTGCTGACAAAGAATATGTACAACGTTATGCAAATAGTCTAGGAATTAACAAGTTATAGCCAAAATAAAATGATGGTGCTGTCAGACAACACCCAAAATCAGAATCGCTCAGTGGTAGATTTTTTTTACACCACCATTGTACGGGAAATGGGCCACAAGTTACATTTGAACTGATTGGCTGGAATGATATGTAAGGCTAAACACGATTGGTCGGGCTATAAATGCTATCCTTGGTTGTTAGGGGAGACGTAGGAAGTTAAAATTTTTTCAAACACTTGTCGAAACGTGGCTCCATTGCCCAGACTCGCTGATATACTCACTTAGGAGCGTTAGTTCGAGACCACTAGTTCAAATAAGCTTGATAAAGCAACAGTGCGTTGAAGCCAGCTCATATTTTTGCTAAATAAAAGCCTGGAACATAAGCAGATGGGAATTTGTGCCAGTATTTGTGCCAGAATTCATTGCTAATCAACGTATCTGTGTTTATTCCCATGAATTGTGGGACCGTGGTCTTGATGGTATTGAGCAGCACCTGGTCAGAGCTTTGCTGAATCCAGAGTCGGACAGCATACTCCTTGGTCCATTTAGCTATCAGTGAGGTGTCTCCAGAGCACATGGGAGAAATCGAGCAGAGGAGTCTTTTCCTGCCGCCATCACGCAAGATAAGCTGATGTGGCCAGCTGAGCTCAAAATTATGTACCCCCATCTTAAAATAACATTGTAACATAAACTTAAGAGGGGAAGTAAATTGTTTTAATATCAGGAACTGAGAACATCTCCAATACTAGTTCCAATAAAGACAAACTATTGAAGTCATGATGACAAATACCAACAGAGCTTGAACAAAACAAAACCAGTATTACCTCATATTACTACTACACAACTGACACACATAGGATACTTTTAATAATATATGTCACTACAATATTCATATTGATAAATTCTGTACATATAACTTGTAATTAAAATTGATTGTGATTCCTGGTTCCCTTTGTATTTGAATCAGGACACATATTCATTCATGACAGAAATGAATACATATTGTTATTTGAAAAGTTATCAGTGACTCCTTTAAGATATCCTTGTAGAGTGTTTTATGTATGTGAGTGTCACAGTGTTGTCAAGTGTAGTGGAATAAATTAAATTGTTTATCTGTCTGTTGTTGTTTTGACTTACACTTCATCATACACATACCCTAGACATACAACGTAGTCATCACACTATTCCAGAATAATTCTGACTGAGATATATATATATGTGGCAGCAAGTAAGGTTATCTATAATACACTACTCTTATTAGATATAGATACCTTCACAGCTGATCTCAGTCAGTACACTAAGTCCCCTATAAATATTTATAACATCCCACTTCACCACAGTCGTCCAATGAGACTAGTATGGTGTTGTGCATGAGGCTGGCAATCTCACCATGTAACACAGATTGCTACCGAAACTACTACTGCACGAGCATCTGAACGCTTCATACGGAGGCAAACCACACTGGTGGCCCCATGCTCCCTCAGGAGCGGAGAAGAGAAATATATATCTCCAAGTGAGCCCACGTGCTCTCACAAACCATTCTACACATCACCATAATTAAATAATAATAAAATGGACATAAAATAATATTCAACTATCTGTACAACAAATACTCTCAATAATGAGAATAAACCACCACCCCGCAACTGATCCATCTCAATACTCATTACTGCATTCTGAACGACATGTAAGTGACGACTGGTGTGCCTGGCAACAAGCGTGTCGTATATGACCCCTGATGAGATTGGGAACTCATCATATGAAACACATCGCCACTGAAACAAACCACTGCCATAGCATATAAATGCTTCATGCAGGCTTCTGTTGGATTCAGCCGCACTGGTGTCGCCCTGCTCCACAAGGAGCAAACGGCAACATTTATGTCTCAAATGCGCTTTACGCACAAGGAGTGGCCTCGCGCTCTCCA
This sequence comes from Oreohelix idahoensis, assembly GCA_024509875.1. NCBI lineage: Eukaryota > Metazoa > Mollusca > Gastropoda > Stylommatophora > Oreohelicidae > Oreohelix > Oreohelix idahoensis. The sequence goes on from JAMPIV010000089.1 coordinate 14,751, forward strand.
GAAATCTAAATGACTATTCTCACCTCACACAAAGTAACCCACTAAAGATATACAGTAGAATAATCAATAATTGTGAAATACACTTAATTACAATATCAAAGAATAAGATAAAATTACTCTTGACTTAACAACTAGAACTAAAGTCATCACCACGTGGCCTCCCGGCTGCCATCTTGATATTTTTGCTAACAGGTTGATATTATCTAAATTCACGTGAAATAGCTTCATACCATATTTGCCTTTCTGATAAATGAAATAATCGCTCTTAAACTTTCACATCTATCTATCTATTTAGACCCAATTCACTACACATTAAAACAGACTCGTGCTGAATATAATTTCAGACTTATAGAACACGAATGCTGAACTAAATTAACTCACGTGCTCAAGGCATCTACAGATAGAGTCTGGTGTCTTACTTCATTTCGTGTGTTCTCTCGTCTGGGCTGATACTAGGAAAGGCCGCTGCTGGCTACCGCACGCTTTATATAGGCACTAGGCTAATCACTCAACTTACTGCGCGCTAGGCGTATTAATTTAGCCACTTAAATGACACTCGCGATATTTGCTTTATTAGGCCCGAAAACACAGATATGGCTCACAATTATCAAATATAACACGACTACCAAATATAACACATCACAACTAATTCTTAGGCTTTATTATGGCCTAAAACTAATATATCTTCTTGAAGACTTTTTACATCCCATCATGCTTCGCGCACATCGAAAATATATGGGCGATAAATGTGCCACTCACAATGAAGGGGGAAGCTGGGGTGTCTTTACGTGAAGGGGAAGCCGGGTGTCTTTCCGTGAAGGGGGAAGCCGGGTGTCTTCCCGGCCCCATCACAGATCTATAGGCCCAGTTACAATGTCACTCTTAATGTTCTTTGGGTTGGTACTCTGTCTCTTTCTGGATGTAAACACGAAGCCAGACAGGTTCACCTTTGAAGACCCAGATACTAAGTAAAAAATGTTCTTTTGTATGGTTATTCTCAGATTTATATGGAAGCCGCTGGTAGATTTTGGGTTTGACCCAATACTGTGTAAAGGAGAATAAAATACAAATACTTAACCATAATATAGTATTCTCAATCCAATCCTTAACCCGGGATGCTTATATCAATTGCTGTCTTGTTGATTTACTTACTTACTTAGTCGTTCTCCTTCTACCGTGAGGTGTAGAGGTTTGGAAGAGAGAGCGCCAGACTATCCTATCGGCTTTCTTCCTCCTGGCCTGGTTCCATTCTAGTCCTCGGTCCTTCAAAGATTGTCTAATGTTGTCCTCCCAGCAAACTCTGGGTCGTCCTGGGGGTCTGGATCCCTGGCTCTTTGTTTCCCATGCTTGTCATGGTAGCCAATCTTCTCCCATTCTGCAGACATGGCCAAACCATCTTAGTTGGGACTGTTCTACTTGGGTCTGCAGGGAATGGGATTTTAGGCCTTGACGTATCGTCTGGTTGCGTACCATGTCTCTTCTTGTTACTTCAACCACCTTCCTCAGATACCTCATTTCTGAGGTTTGGATCTGGCTTTTATGGGTTGTAGTCATTGCCCATGACTCGCATCCATATGTCAAGACTAGGACATAGGATGAGTGGTATACAGCCATCTTCGTTTTCTTACCAACCTCTCTCTTGCTGAGGAATCCTCGATTTATGGCCTGAAAAAGTCTCCCAGCTGCCGCTTTTCGAGTGGCCAACTCTTCTTTGATGCCTCCCTTTCGGTCTATAATAGCTCCGAGATATTTAAAGTGGTCGACCTGCTCCAGGACCTGTTCTCCCAGCTTAATCTGATGGTTTCTTTCTTCTCGTGATGTCACCATGGATTTTGTTTTAGATGTACTTATGACCACCCCTTGGGGCAGGCAAAGACATCAACATCAGAATGAATAAGGCAAGAACAGCCTTCTTTAGCCTAAATAACATCTGGAAGTCCTCCCAATACAGCACAAGCACAAAATTAAGATTATACCAGAGTTGCGTGCTTTCTGTGCTTCTCTATGGTGCGGAATGCTGGAGAGTCACAGAGAAGGAAATGTCAAAATTGTCCTCTTTTCACACAACATGCCTAAGAAAAATTCACCGCATCTTTTGGCCGAATACCATCACCAACCAAGATCTGCTTACTCGTAGCAAGCAAGAGGACATGCACACCATCATAGCTGGCAGACGCTGGAGCTGGGTTGGTCATGTCCTCAGAAGAGACCCCGATGCCATCACAAGAACAGCTATACTTTGGACCCCTGAAGGAAAGCGAAAGAGAGGCCGACCAAAAACAACTTGGCGGAGGACTGTGGAGGCTGAGATGCAAAGAATGAACCAGAGTTGGGGCACTGTACGAAGGATGGCCACCGACCGTGCAAAGTGGAATCAATTTGTTGTTGCCCTACAAGACGCCACTAGGCATGATGGCCACTGACTGCTTTGACGGTCGGTGGTTAAGGATCGAAGAAGAAGAAGATGACCATCCCTCTCTTCTCCAGCTCTTCTTTCCAGACTTGCAGGTTGGATTGGAGATGTGCCTCTGATTTAGCAATCAGGGCAACATCATCAGCAAATGCCAGCTCTGAAATACATACCTGTTTCATCTTCCAGTACCCCACTGAAAACTTTATTGTTCTCTCCTTTCATGCCTTGATAACATCGTCCATGAGGAGTATGAAAAGATAAGGTGACAGGATATCACCTTGTCATTACACCAGTGGTGGTCCTGAACTCTTCTGACTTATGGTTTGCTGTCCTCACATAATTTCTGCAAGACTTGTAGAAGCTCTGTATAGCATGAATCAGAGGTACTGGAATGTTCTTCCTTGCCAAACAGTCCCAAAGTTTGTTGATTTACACAAGGATTAATTCTTGTTATTGCAACATCATTTAGTAGGCTATGATTAATTCATTGTTTTCGATAAAATCTAATAATATTTTTCCTGCTTTGTCTATCAAATTACTTCCCCAATTCTTTTTTTTTTTATTGAAGAAAAATATCCCGTTCAACCTCTCATGGGTTATAATTAGGATATATATTGTTTTCAATTCCAAATAATATGAACAACTGCCGATATGAGAAAGTGGCGTCACATTTGTCAAATCATTGTAAATAGGGACAATCACAATTGTGCTTATACGTTAAAAAAAAAAATAAAATAAATAAATAAAAAACAAACAAACAAAATCAAGAAGAAACTCTGAACAAGAATAATATTAAAGTGGAGGGTGTAAAGGCCTGGTGGTTCCAGTTATATAACGACTTTAACAGATATTTAATTGACTTCCATCTGTTAAAAGTCATATGCATTGTAAGAACAGCATCAGACCTTCACATTCCCACCCACTATATATTAACATTTATTGAATGCAAAGCACAGGCAGAAAAACAGATAGTAATCTTTACAGATGCCCTCTCAGTAATATCAGCGCTGAAGAGCCACCAAACTAAAGGATTGAAAGATCTGATAATCTCCCTTGAAAGACTGGCCAAATGCTTCAACAAGTGCACTATCCAGTGGAAACCAGCCCATTGCAACATTATCAACATACCAGGAAATGAGGAGGCAGACAAACTTGCTATGGAAGGATGTGCCTTACAACAAAATGATATAGAGACAACTTATGCAACGGCAAAGACTACTATAAAGGCTACATTCAAGTCCAAATGGGAAAGAGAGCACCCGGGCCATTTGAAAAATGATGCATATCATCAACTATCCAGGAAAGAACAGGTCATCATTTTTCGGCTACGCACTGGACACAACAGATTGAGATACCATCTATACCACAAATACAAAATTGGTGCAACAGATCTCTGTGCCTGTGGTACCAGCCCGATGACAGTCGAACACCTGCTGCAGTACTGCCCAACCTACAGAAATGAACAGAGTAGCATATGGCAACAACCCACTTCTGTCAACGAAAAACGGTTTGGAGATGTCGGGAACCTTGAGTTGACTACTGCCTTTATTAGTCATTAATGTGAAAGTCTGAAGGCGAACGAGGAAGAAGAAGAAGATATTAACATTTGTTCGTGTTAAATATTGTTTGACTATATTATGCAGTTCCCTGGGTCTGTCTATTCTTAACACCTCTTCTATAACAGTGCTCACAGTGTCAATAGCTTGAGATTTCCCTAGAAAACTCATGAACATCAGTTGGAATGAATTCAAGACTAATCGACAAATAAGAGAAGGCTCTAAGCAGAAATATGTCTCCAACTATATAAGGAAAAGATGATGGTCATATATCGGTCATGTCCTACGAATGCAAAACAACAGAATACCACTACAGGCGCTCACTTGGGTTCCTGAGGGTTAGAGGAAAAAAGGAAGACCAAAAGAAACACTCAGAAGAACAATAATAAGAGAAGGAAGAACGTTGGGCCTAAATAATGTGCAAGAGTTAAGAGGAGTGGCGTCACAACGTACAACCTGGAGAGCACTGGTTTCTGCCTTATGCACCGTGTTTGGTGCTTAAAGAATTTTTTATTATTATATTTATAGGTAAGTTGGATGCTTGCAAATAATCTAATATTGGTATTCTCATTAGTTCATACCCTTACATTTTAACAAGAAATGTTCTATATTATTGTCTTGAAGACTGTCACGAAGTGGATTTAAGTCTTAGAGCTTGTCCGAGTACATAGACAAGACACTAGTATGAGAAAGTCTGAGAAGATAGATTTTGTATGAGAAATGACAGTGACTGTGGCAAGATGAGACTTATAGCTTCGAGGGTGAGAACCTAGATTGACTCTTGCTCGCCACTCGCGACTTAGTTAAGAGCTAAAGACTCACCACCTCTGACTACCATAAAGGAGATAAGGTTTCACTAAAAGTCCACAGACACCACTATACAGACAAGCATATACGTACAGTATAGTTATAGAGAAACTGATCCAGTATACAGTTTATAGTTTATTTAAACAACAAAATAAATAACACATCAAAATAAATAACGTGCGAGGTCGCACAGCTGAAAAGAACCAAAACAATTAAAATGATAAACAATATAACCCGACCCTTTCGCCCTCTCTTTCAACCGGCATGGGAAAAAGAATTAAGGATTAAACACACTGTACTTGGTGGGGGTCTTTAAGTACGAGCCTCCACTCCTAACTATCCTATTATACATTTTAAATCTAATCCACTGTCCGGCTGCAGGCGTAACTAAATGTCTACACAAATCTGAATGAACTATCTAATGTCCTACACAGCTAATCACCAGCACTGATCCACTACCGGACTTCTTCAGTGCAAACTCAGAGGCTGTCCTCTGACTCTGACTGTCTGACTCTATAAATTATGTCTTTCCTCTGGATGCTCTATGATGTCTCGTTTTAGGGTTTAGGGGACAAACGGCATTAATTTTCGAGTGGTATAACGAGCTAAGAGCTCCGGATTTTAAAGATAAACCAGTTCCCGCTGAAGCATGGGCTTCACTGCAGGAGAACTGCTATCTTTTACTGGTGCAGACGTACTTGGCGCCGGTAAATACAGCGTCACCAGTTCTCTTTCCCTTCTGGCGATGCCTCGACCATTCTACTCCCGAGAAGGCCGAATACCTTGGCAAGTTGTAAGGCATTTTCAACCCTCCCTGTGTGCCGTGAAAATGCTGTAAAACAAAACAAAAAATAACAACGACTGTACAACAATTCAACATATTCTCACCCCTAACGTATAACCACCTTAAATTAATAACGCTCCCGTCTTCCCCTTAAATTAACACACACACGATAACCAAAAATTCCTACCCAAAGGTCAAACAAATTTACAAATTCCTTCCCCGCTCCCACTTACTGTTATGTGAATTCCCAGACACAGGCTGACCTAAATCTGATTCGCTAGTCCTGCCTCAGGCGTCAAAACATTTTGCTTTGTTAAAGCAAAACGTTCCCCGGCCTTACTTTCTATTAAAGACTGACCCGGGAAAGTCATCAATGAACACAATATAAACACACTGTTGCTACCCCAACTCAGTAATATTAATTACATCCCTTACACCCCTGTCTCCTGACTACACAACAAATTAATACACAATTAAATAAAATACACAAATACGCTCGCGTATCTACACTGCAAATGATCATAATCAAAACGCGGTCTACACACATATTACAGAGCGCCCGTTTATCTGAGCGCTTATCCTCACACAGTTAATATCTCAAAGCCGCTACACAAATTATAGATATTGCTACTATTATTCAGAGTAAAATTATAGGCACAACTTACATTTTTATTATAAGATAGCAATTGATGGCACTACTGTCTAATAAAATAAAATTAACTCCCAGAAGAAAAACTTTACTTTAATATGCTAAGATCTATTATGAAACGAACTATCTACTCGCTAATAAGTTATAGACATACCCAGAGTATCGAATTTCTCACAAAGAGCAGATAATATGACGTAGTTTCCACGGCAGTAAATTATGAAAACCAGAGAGACCGCTAAAGACTACGACGCTGTTATTTATAATTGAAATAACCCAAGCTATGAGTCATCGCGTGGCGTCCCTCTGGGGCCGACCTGGACCAATAATATTGCTGCATTTTAATAAACTCTGACCTCCGCCAATGATATCGTAAACCAACTCATGACTCATGTTTATTTCTGCTCACGCGATACTAATTGTGTCACGTTAGATAATACTACTACCGTTCGCGTTAGCAAAAATAAATTTGATTGGTTATAGCATTGGTTCGACGTACCTGGGTCGTGTTTCTGCCCCCCCCCCCCCCCCACCCCTCAATCAACCGGGTAGGTGCGGAAGTTATGGAATTTCTCCTAACTTCGGGAGAATTTACCCTGCCTAATAATATAACTCCAACGCCTAATAAAATAAATGAACGCAATTACAGAGAAAAGAGAACTGGAGCAAAATTGAAATTAAAACCCACAGTAACTCCTCATAAATAAACGCAAATAATACATGGAGAACAAAAATAGGGCCCGTTGAAAATAAAATCACAGTAAATCCTCACAAAGACATCCTGCACAGTAAGGTTCTTCTATTCTGAAATAGCCTTTTCCCAGCTGCAGTCTGAGAAGTTTCTTATTACTGGGAATTTTTAATTCCATAGATATCTGACATTTTCTTGTTGGAGCCTTGAACATCTTATATGCATGTCTTCCCTTCAGATTTTTATCCCACTCTGCTTTCCATTCATCTGTTATTAAATCTTTAATTAAGCTCTTAATCTCTGATTTACTCGTCCCCAAGCGCTGTGTAGTGAGCATTGAAATCTCTCACTACCAAGGTTGCCACTCATGTTCTAGAGATAAACCCAGATTTTCTTCTTTAAAATAACCCAGAAATACCCAGATTATTTTATGCCTCAAATACACGTGATAGACGATACTTACACAATTTTTAGTGCAACTTTAGCACAAATAAACCGTGTGCTACCAATTTTTATTTATTTCTTCATTTTTATTGTATTTTTTAATTACCAAAAATTCACAATTATATAAAAATGATTTTATTAACACCCCAATTATGAACTGTTGAAAATGAGATATTTTAACAGTAACATACTTACAGTAGTTACATTAACCAAATGTTCCTCAACTCAAATATAAAATGTTAGTTGTAACTTGTTACTGTTGAAAATTGTCACTTGTCAGCTGTCTGATAGCCATTCCTCACAAAAAGCCTGCCGATATCATGACCACTTTTTTATGTGGTGGCGTGTGTGTCGTCATGCTGCTACAACTACCTAGCGTACCTTCATCATCGCTCATTTTATAATCTTAATTTTAATTATTTTTTGACAAAAAAAACACAATATTCTGTTTATCTGCTTAAGTCTAAAATTTAAAAAGAATACTTTAAAACACATCGCAAAAATAACTGAGTATTGTAGATGACAGCCATTAACAGAATAACGGGAAATAGATAGCTGATGTAAACGAGTCAAAAAACAACGTCACTGATGTGGTTAAAAATAAGAATTAAATTTATGTGGAATAAAAAATATATAGCACATAATTTTTTACATTTAATTATAATATAAATATAATGTATAATGCTCAGTGCACAGAATATACATACATTGTAAATGTCAAATGTCAAATATACCCAGATTATTGCAGATTTGGAAACAAAATACATAGATACCCAGACGGAAGCCAAAAAAAACCCCAGATCTAGTTAAAAAAAAAATACCCAGCTGTGGCAACACTGCTCACTACAATAGATTTATTGCTTAATCTCTTCTTTCATCATCTCATCTCAACCCATAACCCGTCATGGGTCGTAGGGGTGCCATGGTGGAAGCATCAGCAGACAGGGTCCTCCACTGCTCTCTATTCTCAGCAATGCGTACAAGTGTGGAGAAACCGTGTCCTGCCCATTCTTTGATGTTATCAGCCCAGGATTTTCTTTGCCTTCCTCTTCTCCGTTTACCTTCGACTGTTCCCTGGAGGATCGTTTTCGAAAGGGAGTCATGACGAGTTACATGCCCAAACCAGGCAAGCTTTCGACGTTTCACTATTGACAAAAGTGGTTCTTGGTGGCCTGCATAGGTGTTTATCTTCTCTCTAACATAGATATTTGTTTTGTGCTCTTTATAGCAAATGCGCAAAATTCTTCTATAACATTTATGCTCGAAAGCCTGAATCCTTCGCTCCGTATCTGCAGTGAGTGTCCAGTCCTCACACCCATACAAGAGAATAGATAATACAAGTGATTTGTATAATTTGATCTTCACATGAAAACTGATGTTACTTTTCCAGATCACATTCAACCTTGTCATGGCAGCTGAGGCCATCTCAAGTCTTGTCTTGATTTCTTTATTTGATCTTCCATCACTACATATAGTGGACCCGAGATATTTAAAGGTGTTAACTTCTTCTAACGTTTGCCCATTTAACGTAATGTTGGTCGGAACATGTTTCTTGTGGCTATTCACCAATATCTTGCTTTTTTCTATATTAATTTCCATCCCATATGTTCTTGTTACTTTCTCCAGTCTGGAGGTAAGGTCTTGAAGTTCTGATTCTTTTCCAGCTATCAGATCAATATCATCAGCAAAACGTAGATTACACAGAGGTCGGCCTCCAATCGATATGGTTGATTTATAATCGTAGAGAGCCTCCTGCATAATATGTTCTAGATATATATTAAAGAGCACTGGTGACAGGATACATCCCTGGCGAACTCCTACAGTTGTTTTGAAAAATTCTCCAATGCCGTTGCTTGCAAAAACAGCACTGCTTGCGTCCTTGTATAGTGCTTCAATGATATCTATGATGTTGGTATCAAAATTGAATTTTCTCATTATTTGCCATAAGCCTTCATGCCAGACTCGATCGAAGGCTTTTGTGAAATCGATGAAGTTATGGTATAAATCATGTTGATGCTGGAGATGTTTTTCGATCAGTAATCTAATATTGAAGATTTGTTCTGAGGTACTTCTTTTTGGTCTAAAGCCAGCCTGTTCCTCTGACAAGATTTCTTCTGATTTCTGTTTTATTCTGTTCAAAAGTATCCTTAACATCACCTTACTTGGATGACTAATAAGGCTAATGGTTCTGTAGTTCTTGCACATTTTTAGATTTCCTTTCTTTGGAAGCGGTATTACTAATGACTGCGTCCATTCTTTTGGCCATTTTTTTGTACTCCATATCTTCTGGCAAATTGTTGTCATGATTTTTACTATATCTGGTCCTCCATATTCCAAGAGCTCTGCTGGTATATTATCCACACCCGGTGACTTCCCTCCTTTCATCGAACATATAGCCTCTTCCACTTCTTCCCGTAGTATTGCTGCATTTCCGAGTTCTCTGTTTTCGCACTTAATGTTGTTTAATATGCCTAAGTCAGTGTCAAGTTTACAGTTATATAATTCTTTACAATATTCTGTCCACCTTCTCATTACAGCTGTTTTTTCATTGAGCAGAGCCCCATTGCTATCTTCTATGACAGTTACCCTGTGCTGTTGGGGTTTTGATAGTCTTCTTTAATGTGTCAAAAGCTGCCTTGCTGTTACCTTTTATTAGCCCCGTATTAATGGACTCACATTGATCAGCTACCCATCTCTTCTTTAAAGTTAGTTGCTTATCCTTTACAGGACGTGGCAATCAACCCCAGCTTTTATTGGCTGTTTGTGATTTTTCTAGGCAATTTTTTTCATTCAGTAGTTTGCCATTGCTTTCTGAACGGTACGGCGCTTATACCATTGTTAAAAATCCACACAAAGCGATCTGCTACCAAACCGCCTGCAGCAGGTTTCGAACCTGGTATATCTGGATTATGAAACTGCGTTCATATCCATTAGGCCACAGACGCCGACTATCTCTTCTTTACGAAACAACAAAACTCGAATTTACGGTGAAATATTAAAACTTTCACCGGAGCGGCACCCGGAAACGTTAAGCGATAAGCCGACTGATGATGCACTAATTGTTTATGGAGACTGCGGAAATCAAAATGGCAGCCGCCATGAAGATTACCTTCAGGCGCTATAGAGTTCTGTGCTACATTCTCTTGTACATTAATTTCTTATCTTTAAGTATATTTGCAACGCCATATAAGTTTTTTTCAACCAAAACCCCATATGCATGGGCGCACCAAGCGTCAGCATCTGTTGATGATGAGTTGTATTACATCAAAGAACTGAAGGGAATGTCTTGTACGGCAGTTCATGCAAGTGCTGTCATCCGTCATGGAGCGCGATTTCCAGGTTTAGAAGACGTGAACGAAATATCTAGAATACATGAAAAACTTGTGGTTGCAATGGAGCCAAATATAAACCCTAATTTGTACAACTGGGTTAACAGGTTTCCAAGTAACAACAATAAAGCTCTGTCACCTTTGGGGGAAAAAGAACAAGAAGCCCTAGGCAGACGAATTGCAAAGAAATTGACAACTCTTTTTGCGGAAGAAGAATCTGCTAATTTCAAGTTTATTGTATCCAGTCAAGAAAGAACAAAGCAAAGTGCTTCTGCTTTTTATGAAGGATTTGCTAGTGTAGTCTATGGAGCAGAAGACACCGATGACGATTTTGACTCTGAAGTTAATGATGAGATGCTGAGATTTTTCACCTTGTGTACCAAATATGTCTTCAGTGTAGAGAACAATAAAACAGCCTACAAAGAATATTACGATTTTTTGTCAAGCAACAAAGTGATAAAAATAAAAGAGAAAATACAAGAAAAACTAGACATCAAAGGTGATATTCTCACTACAGGTAAATATGTAATGTAACCAAAACAAAAAATCATATATATCTTATGTTATTTTTGTGTCCCTGCATGTGTAACAAATTTGAGAAATATAGAATTTTAATCATGCCAATAAATATATAACAGAAATATGCTGCCATTAAACATAACAGAAATTGAGAGTTTAAATCACGTCATAAAACGTATAACAGTTTTGTCTGTTTTGCTAATTATCATAGTTGTCATTTGTTCTCAATGTTAATGTCCAATTCATATTCATGATTTAGGCTGTTTACTTTTTTCACAAGCTCTTGAAACTTGAATCATCCCCTTCCAATCATGCCAATAAATATATAACAGAAATATACTGCCATTAAACATAACAGAAATTTAGAGTTTAAATCATGTCATTAAACATATAACAGTTTGACACGTAGTCACTTGTGATGGTGTGATGACACAGACTCAAATGACATCTAGGTTAAACCTGCGACCACAGTTTCCTTAAGTGGGTGTATCAGTGGCTGCTGGTATAAAAAAATCACATCAGTATCTGTCCAGAGATGTACTTATAGACATGTAAAACTGAAATTCAATGCATTCTCCTCACGCACCTTAATAACAATATATGTTAACACTTTCTGAGCAAACGTCTTGCATGGATATATACATGTATACATATGTTCATTTCAGAAATACGTTTGTAATTTTCAACTAGATTTCCCACATGAATTACAGACATAGCAGAAACATCATCGTCATTTGCAATCTTCACATTGAAGGTCGGCTGTAATGGATCTCGAACGTCTTCTGTCTCTTGTATTGATGGTGCACTCTGATAGATTCTTTCCTGTCCATCTCTTGATGTTATCTTTTACACTAATAGTGCTGTCTTGCACGTTTGCCTTCAACTCTGCCTTCTATTATGGTCTTCAGTAAGGAGTTACTTGTATGTATTTTTACATGCCAAAATATTTTAGCTATTTAATTTTGATCTCCCTCATTAGTTCTCTTTTCATTCGTAGGTTTTCTAGGACCTATTTATTTGTTTTCTTCTCTTTCCATAAGATGTGATCCATTCTTCTATATATCCACATCTCAAGGGCCTCCATTCTTTCTTCTAATTACTTGTTCATTGTCCATGTTTATAAATCTTGCAGCAGTGAAGAATATATATATATATAACATTTGATGATTCTCAGTTTGAATTTGTGAGATAGTTGTTTAGATGTTAACATCTGTCTCATGTTGTTAAATGTAGCCTTGGCTATTCCTATTTTCTTCTTGATTTATGTTTCAAATCTGCCAGGATGTTCCCATTTATGCTTATCTCTAATGTGGGCTTATCGTCTCTTGCTAATTATCATATTTGTCATTTTTTTCTCCAAGTTAATGTCCAGTTCATATTCATGACTTATGCTGTTAATTTTTTCACAAGCTCTTGAAACTTGAAACATCCCCTTCCAAACGAAGGGGCAGCATTGAAATAAAAAATCCCAGAATATTAGACAATCTTTCCATCTCTACATTTAGCAACCAGCAGCCAAAAATTATAACTGTACTCACTCATGCATTCATACTTTCAAGACATGGTGACCACATACTCACAACAGTCAACCAACAAATCGGATCGTTTCTTATATCATTTGACTCTCTCAGTACTCATCACACTCCCTGAGAAATAGGGCAGTTTTAAAGACGCAGCAATAGAGAATGCAGTCAGCGACTCATAGCTTGACTGCTTGCGTCAGGGTTAGTGAACCAGAGCTGACCAAGACCCTACTCCACCTCCACATGGTGGTCCTGGAAACAGGCAGCATCACTGCAGTCTGGCTGAGAGAGTAGGGATCGAAGAGGGAAGGCAAACCGGTCCCAAAAAATGCAGTGCTGAAGTCGGATGTGCCATCTGAAAGGCGCAGATATCGCAGCTCCGCTGTAAACAGACACAACGCAACCAACGTCCTTATCAGGATGAACGAGGAAGAAGAAGAAGAAATTATATTCCTTCACAAACCAGACTTGACACAGGGTTTTCTTTATAATGCTGTCAACTTGAATTGATGGGAGTAATTAATTTAAGGAAATTATGTAAACTGTATGATATTAACATAGGGAGTAAAGGCTGATAATGGATCATACTTACACAGGTGGAAAGCCAGACATCCTGTCATGCAAGTCTAGTAAATCATCATCACCCATCAGCCCCACAAGGAGCATAAGCTGTCAACAAATTTGTGTCATGTCTTCCTGTCCCATGCCATTAGCTCAAGGTGTTTCCACGTCTTCTCCATGTGGCCCTTGGTCTCTCTGTACCTGACTTAGCTAGAGCATTCCAGAGTAAGGACTGCCCTTTAATGCTGTCAACAGGTTTCCTCAATGTGTGTCCGTCACCAGCGTCTTCTTCTCATTTCTTGTTCCACTGACACTTGTCTGGTTCTTGTCAACAGTTCCATATTAATAATCTTGTCATACCACTTCAGTTCTTCTATTCTACACTAGCACCCATTTATGAAAGGCTGTAGCTTTTTTGTTGTTGTTTTAATTGTTTTCCATAAGCTTAATAATGAAATGGGACAATCCCAGATTTATGAATCATGTATATTTAAGAAAATGATAATTTATCTTACCTTTCTCTTAATTCTCAGTTAGTTTAGTCTGAGACATCCAGAGATCAAATACGAAGGGCAGTCCACAAATTTGTGCAACAAGGATGACCAGGCTCTACATTTTGCATAGACAACTTGTTCAAATCATATTTTATTTATCTTCCGAACTTGTCTATTCACAACGACATTTTAATTTGACATGGTGAATTCAGTCACATCATCATTCCTTCACCACTTTGCAATAAAGTCGTACATTTACTCATTAGGTACATTCTAGAGTAGCTCTTAAGAAACAGTTGAAAAGACGTAATTGCTAATGGTCAAGCATCAGTGCTGACATTGTAGTGAAAAAAAAAAGGCATGAGCCTCATACCAAACAAATCTAGACAGCTCACATTGTAAATAACAATCCTGGTCTGACCCAAAACAGCCCTAGGAGAGAATTCACAATGGTTAAGCAAGACCATTTTTGAACCAATATTGGCTGATTGCAGTTGACGCATATTCCAAATATCCTCACATCTGTGGCATGAATTTGATCTCTACAGCAGCAACGATACATGCACTGAGAAAGACGGAAGGGTTGCGAGGCACTGTTGACTCTGACATACCCAAAATACTTTGCAACAGTTTAAGGAATTTTATGTATCACTTCTGCCTTCACTGGCGGTTTGAGTACCCTGACAACCCCCAGTGCTATGCCAGTGGGAGTTTAATTCATGGCAGGTTCTACCAAGCTGGACAGGTCTGTGCGGATAAGGGTCAGACTTAAGCTGGCACCCTGGTCCTCCAGGTTGGGGGTTTTAGCACAGAGCTGACACCCATGTCTATGTGAAAAAAAATATAATATTATGGAAACAGCAACAGATGAAAAAGCTTTGATGCGGGATGGACAACCGGAGTCTGAGGCTCGTATGACTGAAGCCATAGGCATGAAAACGGATGCCCTGATCGCAAAACACAAAACCAGAATTGGATTCTTGAACGTCAGAACTTCAAATTAGGCAGGAAAACTGAATCAGATCACAACAGAAATGAGGAACTACATATTACATATCCTGGGAATAAGTGAGAGCAGATGGATCAGGACACGGAGAATAAAAACAGGAGAAACAGTACTTTACTCTGGACGAAAGGAGGGACAGCACAATGAAGGCGTAGCCATTATCCTAAAGAAAGGAATAGAAAGGTCATTACTGGAATGGAAACCCATCAACAACAGACTGATAAGAACAAGACTGAGAGGGAGATTCACCAACACCACAATAATACAATGCTATGCACCAACAAATGACAGCGATGAAGAGGTCAAGGACGAATTCTATCAACAGCTACAAAAGGAAATGGAAACTGCACCTAGATATGATCTTATCATAGTAATGGGAGACCTCAATGCGAAAGTTGGAACACACAATACATATAATGAAAGAGTAATGGGGAAATGCGGCAGCGGAACAGCAAACGAGAATGGGGATAAACTAATAAGCTTCTGCAGCATTAACAACTTGGTCATTGGAGGAACGCTTTTTCCACACAAAGAAATTCACAAATTAACATGGGAATCACCAAACGGCTGGGACAGAAACCAGATAGACCACATTATGATCAATGGTAGATGGAGGCATTCATTACAAGATGTGAAAGTAAGAAGAGGTGCAGATGTGGGAAGCGATCACCACTTAGTAGTAGCAAGACTGAAGGTGAAACTCAGAACTGCTGGACCAATAGTAGCTAAACAGAAATGGCTGAAGGACCCTCTTGCCAGAAAAGCTTTTGTGGTTGATGTAAAGAGATGATATCAAATTGCCAAGAGCCAGGAAAAGACAGCGACTGATGATGATGACCAGAAATTCAACACCATTTCAACTATATATAAGGAAAGCAGCAAATCATGCTTGGGATTCCAGTAAAGAAAGCGACAAGATTGGATAACACCAGAAACATTAAACACCATAACGGAGAGCAAAGAAAGAAAATAAAAGCAAAGTCCCCCAGGTTAAAGGAAATATATAGCAAACAGTACAGTCAGCTGGACAAGGAACTAAAACGTCAAACCCGAGCCAACAAAAGAAAACTGCTAGATGATATTGCAAGACAGACAGAAGAGGCAGCACTGAGAATTGAACAAAGCTCAGTATATAAAATAACTAAAACCTCAGCGGAAGACAAGATGTTACGTTAGAAGAGATAAGCAAGGAAATCTCATCAACACAGCACAGGGGCAGGAAACAAGATGGACAGAGCACTTCAGAGAAACACTGAATAAGGGACCGCCAGAGACGCAGTTGAATTTTCCTGAGGCTGAAAATGATCTAGACAATACAGAAATTCCACAAAGAGAAGAAATCGTCACAATCAATCAAAGGGTTAAAGAATGGAAAAATTCCTGGTCACGACAATTTAAATGCAGAGTCATTTAAGACAGACTCTGAACTAGCGGCAGAACTATTAGAACCACTATTTACACAAGTCAAGAAAACAGAGACAACACCAGTGAAGTGGAATAAAGGAATAATAGTCAAATTGCCCAAGAAGGGCGACCTTACAAACTGCAACAACTGGAGAGGAATAACTCTCCTCTCAGTTCCCAGTAAAATACTAGGTAGGATATTTATTCAGAGAATTTCAAAAGCAGTAGACCACAAACTGAGGAAATAACAAGTGGAATTCAGAAAGAACAGAAGATGTGCAGATCATATATTCATCCTCAGGAACATTATAGTGCAGTGTTCAGAATGGCAGAGACAGCTATACATTAACTTTGTTGATTTTGAAAAGGCTTTTGACAGCATACACAGGAGCAGCCTATAGAAAATACTGAGGGCTTATGGAATTCTCAGCTGCATTGTTTCAATCATAAAATGCCGCTATGCTAACTTTACATGTACTGTTGGGCAGAGTAACCAAACTTTTGAAGTGAAGACAGTAGAGTAGTATGGCAGAGATGCCCCCTATCAACCACTTTATTTTTGACAGTCATAAAATGGGTGATGCACCAGACAACAGAGGGCAGTTACAAGAAGAATCAGATAGACAACGTTTTCTACACTGGAAGATCTGAAATATGCAAATGGCATTGCACTACTCGCACATTCACATCAACACATCCAAGAAAAAACTGATGGACTGAATAAGTATAGCCAGCAGGTGGGTCTGAACATCAATCTAAAGAAGACAGAAGTCATGACACTCAATGTGGGCAACCCTGAGCCCATAACAATAAGGAACCAGAAGTTAGAACAGACAGACACATTTACATACCTAGGATGCATAGTAACACCAGACGGCGGAACAAGCAAAGACGTCAACAACAGAATGAATAAAGTGAGAACAGCCTTTGCTAGTCTCAACAACATCTGGAAGTCTTCCCAGTACAGCAGAAACACCAGATTAAAATTATATGAGAGCTGTGTACTTTCTATACGGGCTGATCACCCGTTTGCCAGTCACTTCGATTACGGAAACAACAGCAAATGGATTGATTTACCGTTGCCCTAAAGACGCCATTAGGCGTGATGGGAAACAATGGCAAAGAAAACCTATCTGCTGTTGCCCTAAGACGCCACTAGGCGTAATGGCCACTGACTGCTTTGCCGGTCTGTGGCTAAGGACGGAAGAAGAAGAAGAAGAAGTACTTTCTATGGTGCGGAATGCTGGAGAGTAACAGAAGGAAATGTCGAAATTGTCCTCTTTCGACACAGTCTGTGTAAGGAAAATTCTCGGAATCTTTTGGCTGAATGCCATCACCAACCAAGAACTGCTTACTTGGAGCAACCAAGAGGACATACACACCATCATAGCTGGCAGATGCTGGAGCTGGGTTGGCGACGTCCTCAGAAGAGACCCTAATACCATCACAAGAACAGCTATTCTATGGACCCCTGAAGTAAAGCAAAAGAGAGGCAGACCAAAAACAACTTGGCTGAGAACTGTGGAGGCCGAGATCAAAGAATGAACCAGAGATGAGGCACTGCACATAGAATGACTGCCGACCGAGCAAAGTGGAAGCATTTTGTTGCTGCCCCACAAGATGCCACCAAGCGTGATGACCACCAACTGCTTTGACAGTTGGTGGCTAAGGATCGAAGAAGAAGAAATGTGTCACTACTTGGAATTGAATATTTGACCAGAACTACCTTCCATTTTACATCAGATGGAGAAGCTGAACATTTTGTCACAAGTATGTTCCCATGGCTAGCTAGCATCAGTCCCCGTTTCTTCATGAGTTCTTTAACATTGTCCAATGTGCAACCTCTTGCCTTATAGCCAGATTTTTATATTGTTGAAGGTTTATAATGGTAGCTGATTTGGCTTCAGTCTGTCAAGATTTCCAAACCATTTTAATTTCTATGTTGCTGATACATGGTTTTCTTCCCATCAACTTTCTAATGTCTTTGTTTATTCTTTATATGATGACATTTTCAGTTTGACACAGCCATCTCATTACACATGTTGTTATCTTCTTTTCCTGTGCTTTTGATAGTGACCATGTTTGACATTGTCCTGTGTAGTTCTCTGTGGTTTCTTTGGAGACAAATTAAGATCACGCTACAGATCTCTAAGGCATAAGGAAGGGAAACCCGAGGCCTGTAAACAGTAAATTAATATCAGACAAACACAAAGGTATGTTTTCAGGCACTCGTAAGAAATAAAGAAGTAGAACACTAGACAACAGAAAAAACAACAGACGTGAGTGGCTTACCCAGGGTTCGAACCCCGTACCTTCCGTACGACAACACCGCCTAGCTATACAAGCCTAGCTGGCCGTGAGGTTAGTGTGATTCGCTTGTATAGCTAGGCGGTGTTGTCGTACGGAAGGTACGGGGTTCGAACCCTGGGTAAGCCACTCACGTCTGTTGTTTTTCTGTTGTCTAGTGTTCTACTTCTTTATTTCTTACGAGTGCCTGAAAACATACCTTTGTGTTTGTCTGATATTAATTTAGATCTCTAAGGCACATTGTAAAGGGCAAATAATATAGGGCTTGGCATCCTCATCATGTAAAACAAATTGTTACATAAACCTACTGATGAAGAGACCAGCTTTTATGCAGGCTTCTTGCTAGAAGGCCAGCGGCAGGAGCAACTCTATGCTCCTAAATGAGCAAATAAAGGAGAAGAATGAGTATGTTTGACAGTGTTAGCAGAGAGTTGGTATGAATATGCTGTTTTTCAACAGTCTGTGACTGAAATGACATCAATATTTTATTAGCTTGTTAGAAAAGAGGAAAATTTACAGTACGTGAAGAAGTAGTGGACTAGTACTTGCAAAAATTGTTTCCTTTTCACTGCTAGTAGAGTTTTCTGTCAAACGTAAAACTTATCTGCTTGTCTGTTAGCAAATGTTCGACTCATCTACTTGATGTGTGGCTATGAAACTGCTGTTTATAATTCATCCCCTTGGTGTTCCTTGTTGGATGAAAGTGATATGGAGATTCTTGAATATCTAGGAGACTTGAAGGTAGGTGCAAACACCCAAAAATAACAATAAAAATATTAAAACAATTACATATTTTGGATATTCTTTACTTTTTTAATCATTATCTTTTTTCTATTTGTTCCTTATGGATCACGGAACCACCACTGTAGTTGGTCCCCTTGCAAGAAGCCTGCACCAAGAATGAACATTCTCTTGCAGCACTAGTTTCTGTAGTTGTTTGTTTTACATGATGAGGTTGTCAGCCTCATGCACAACCTCATATGAGTCTCCTGGTACGACATGCCTGAGAGAGAGCAGTAGGCTTGTTCTTTCTTTGTCTCTTCCATGATCCCCAGGAACTACCCAAGGCTCAGCCTTTTATTAGTCACCTGGTACGACATGCCTGAGAGATCAGTAGGCTTGTTCTGTCTTTGTTTGACGTTACTGTTTTAATGTTGGGTTTATTATTGACTGTGTATGGTTTCATAGATTTTTAGCTGCTGTGTAACCAAGGGAAAAGTGTTTGTTGCATATGGTTTTTTACAACATTTCTGGTGTTGCGCATCAAATAGCGCTGAGTTGAGTTTGGGGAAAATATTTGATGATATGTGAATAGTACACTTAGGTGCATTATTCATGCGCGCAGTAAAAAAGGATGACGTAGGAGTTTTTGTGTGTTGAAACAATGACGTAGAGAAAAAAAATGGACCCAAGAAATAAACAAGACGCGAACAGCCTTGTGTGTGCTGGTTTGCTTGAAAACCCGTAGAAAAGGGTTATATTGATTCGTGCCATGAATGGGAATGTATACCAGGATGAGTACTATTAATACTGTATAATGTGATGCTTATACATTTTTTAGACTGGCAGGTCTATACACCGTAAAAATCGGAGTCTTAAAGATCCTGCCTGCTCTGTCGCTAATGTGTACTGACTTTTGGGGAAATTCATGTTAATGAAGTTAAATGAGTTTGAACAGAAGGTACGGGAGAAGGGCACGGATATAATCAATACATAGAGATGTATAGAAGTATTGGGACTAATAAGCAACAATGTATTACCGTCAAGGAGTATAACACTATGTTACGAATAGACAGAATGACATTAACTAAGGACGGTTCATCATGTCTCATGGATCATGAGTTTTCAATAAACTGTGTTGTTAATTTACCGGAACAGCATTGGCTTCTTACCTGGTTATAGTTGAGCTGTTGGGCATATCTGAGACATTACTAATTCGTGATCCCTTGTGAGAGAACACTGCATAAATAATACAGGGACGATACAGTGCAGTTTTTGGCACACCCACGAACAAAACATTCGCGTGACACTTTTGTTGTATACCAATGTTCTAACATTCATATAGACACATATGGGAATAATGATGGTATACATATATCAAATGCAGACAAACTCTTTTAATACACGGGAATAAACGAACGGGCGGACAGTACTTTAACAGTGTTCCTCTAATGACCAGGTTGTTAATGCTACAGAAACTTATTAGTTTATCCCCATTTTCGTTTGCTGTTCCGCTGCCGCATTTCCCCATTGTTCTTTCATTATATGTATTGTGTGTACCAACTTTCGCATTGAGGTCTCCCATTACTATAATAAGATCATATCTAGGTGTGTCTTCCATTTCTTTCTGCAGTTGTTGATAGAATTCATCCTTGACCTCTTCATCGCTGTCATTCGTTGGTGCGTAGCATTGTATTATTGTAGTATTGGTGAATCTACCTCTCAATCTTAATCTTATCAGTCAGTTGTTGATGGGTTTCCATTCCAGTAATGTCCTTTCTATTCCTTTCTGTAGAATAATGGCTACACCTTCATTGTGCTGTCCATCCTTTCTTCCAGAGTAAAGTACTGGTTCTCCTGTTGCTGTTTTAACTTTTCCTGCCCCTGTCCATCTGCTCTCGCTTATCCCTAGAATGTGTAACCTATAGTTTCTCATTTCTGCCGTGACCTGTTTTAGTTTACCCGTCTCATTCATTGTCCTAACATTCCAAAATCCTATTCTTGTATCATGTTTTGTGGTCAGGACGTCCGTTCTCATGTCAGTGGCTTCCTTTCGGCTTTCACCACTGACAGTCATACGAGCCTCAGACTCTGGATGTCCGTCCCGCAGCAAAGTTTGTTTATTCGTTGTTGTTTCCGTAACTTCAATTTTGTTTTACATAGACAGGGGTGTCAGCCCTATGCTAAAACCCCCAACCTGGAGGACCAGGGTGTCTGCTTTCGTCTGACCCCTGCCCGCGCAAACCTGTCCAGCTTGGTAGAACCTTCCAGGAGTAAAACTCCCGCTGGCATATCTCTGGGGGTAATCAGGGTACACAAGCCACCATACCTCGACAAGGTATTGACACCGATGATGGCAGTCCGGGCGTCACAGTAGGTAGGAATTACCCACTGGATAATTTGCTTCAGAGTCCAAGAGATGACTAGGCTTTTGTGTTAACGTGGTTGTGAAGTTGAGTTAGTTTAAACATTAAACACCATAACGATGAGAAAGGAAATGAAAAGAAAGAAAACAGAAGCAAAGTCCCCCAGGTTAAAGCAACTATATAGCGAACAGTACAGTCAGCTGGACAAGGAAGTTAAACGCCAAACCCGAGCCAACAAAAGGAATTTCCTAGATGATCTTGCAAGACAGGAAGAGGAGGCAGCACTGAGAAATGAACAAAGCACAGTATACAAAATAACTAAATTCATCAGCGGAAAACGAGGTGCAAACAATATTACATTAGTAAGAGATAAGCAAGGTAATCTCATCACGACAGCAGAGGGACAGGAAACAAGATGGGCAGAGCACTTCAGAGAAACTCTGAACAAGGAACCACCAGAGACACAATTGAATGTTCCTGAAGCTGAAAACAATCTAGATGTAAATACAGACATTCCACGAAAAGAAGAAATCATCACAGCAATCAAAGGGTTAAAGAACGGCAAAGCTCCGGGCCATGATAACTTAAATGCAGAGCTATTTAAGACAGACCCTGAGCTAGCAGCAGAACTATTAGAACCACTATTTGCACAAGTCTGGAAAACGGGGATAACACCATCAGAGTGGAACAAAGGAATAATTGTCAAATTGCCCAAGAAGGGAGATCTTGCAGACTGCAATAATTGGAGAGGAATCACTCTTCTCTCAGTTCCCAGCAAAATACTAGGCAGGATAATTATACAGAGAATTTCAAAGGCAGTAGACCACAAACTGAGGAAAGAACAAGCAGGATTTAGAAAGAACAGAAGATGTGTAGATCATATATTCACTCTCAGGAACATTATAGAGCAGTGCTCAGAATGGCAAAGACAGCTTTACATTAATTTTGTTGATTTTGAAAAGGCTTTTGACAGCATACATAGGGACAGTTTATGGAAAATACTGAGGGCTTATGGAATTCCAAGCTGCATAGTGTCAATCATAAAAAGCCTCTATGCCAACTTACGTGTAGTGTTGGGCAGAGCAACCTAACCTTTGAGGTGAAGACAGGAGTACGACAGGGATGCCCCTTATCAACCACTCTATTTTTAACAGTCATAGACTGGGTGATGCGCCAGACAACAGAGGGCAGTCCAAGAGGAATAAGATGGACAACATTTTCTACATTGGAAGATCTGGGAATGACATGCACATTCAGATCAACACATTGCACTACTAGCACAATTCACATCAAGTCATGACGCTCAAAACCCGGATAGACAGTAAGGAATCAATAAGTGGGGCAGGCAAAGACATCCAGCAGGTAAAATAACATCTGGGGCTTGAACATCAATTTAAAGAAGTCTGGACACGCTGGAGCTGGGGTCAATGCCGACCAAAACAACAACTTGGCGGAGGACTGTGGACGAGAACCAGAGTTGGGGCACTCAAGGAAGCATAGTAACACCAGATGGCGGGGCAGGCAAAGACATCAACATCAGAATGAATAAGGCAAGAACAGCCTTCTTTAGCCTAAACAACATCTGGAAGTCCTCCCAATACAGCACAAGCACAAAATTAAGATTATATCAGAGCTGTGTGCTTTCTGTGCTTCTCTATGGTGCGGAATGCTGGAGAGTTACAGAGAAGGAAATGTCGAAATTGTCCTCTTTTCACACAACATGCCTAAGAAAAATTCACTGAATCTTGTGGCCGAATACCATCACTAACCAAGATCTGCTTACTCGTAGCAAGCAAGAGGACATGCACACCATCATAGCTGGCAGACGCTGGAGCTGGGTTGGTCATGTCCTCAGAAGAGACCCCGATGCCATCACAAGAACAGCTATGCTTTGGACCCCTGAAGGAAAACGAAAGAGAGGCTGACCAAAAAACAACCTGGTGGAGGACTGTGGAGGCTGAGATGCAAAGAATGAACCAGAGTTGGGGCACTGTACGAAGGATGGCCACCGACCGAGCAAAGTGGAATCAATTTGTTGTTGCCCTACAAGACGCCACTAGGCGTGATGGCCACTGACTGCTTTGACGGTCGGCGGCTAAGGATCAAAGAAGAAGAAGTGTGTCCAAGGACTTTAAGTGAATACAAACATTTATTCGTCTTTTCATTTAAAAAAAAAAAAAAATTTGCTACGTTTTGGCGAGGCGCGTTCTGTTCAACCTAGTCGGTTATATTAGGGTGCATGTCCAAATATAACAGACCTTCAGGTCTTGAACAATTTTTCTTTTCATTTGGTTTATGGCTCCCATTAGAGCATATGCCTTTCTTCACATTTCTCAAAGCTATCCTGTCCAGGGCAATCTCCACATTTCTCAAAGCTATCCTGTCCAGGGCAATCTCCACATTTCTCAAAGCTATCCTACCCAGGACAATGTGCTTAAGCTCTTTAAGTTTAATCTTTTTTTCCCTTGTAATTTGGGCATGTCTTATGTGTCTTCTATCCAAGGGTGGAAGAGGAAGAGGGGGTTCCAGAACATGCACTACCATGTGATGTCAGCTGATGACCTTCATAGAATTTGTCCACTTCACCTTCATCATCTTCCTCCACTGATATTTGTGTGATTTTCTCCTTCAGCTCCACAAAGCTGATCCTGTCACACCATTGTAGTCCTGTTCTGTCCAAGCAACCATTTGTGAACATTTATAACTTCTTGATAGTCATTTTATATCAATACTTGTAAAGTGGTGCCTAAGCATACCAGATTAATTGGTTCTACTATAGGAGCCGCAATAGCACAATGGTTAGTGCACTGGCTTCCTAGCTCAGTGGTCTATGGTTCGATCCCCAGATGAAGTGGGATTTTTTAAGGCCGCAAACGGCTCCTGGGTCGACCCAGCCCCAACTGGGTACCAGAGCAACTTCTGGGAAGGTTAAGGCAGCTGGCGTGGTGCTGACCACATCACCCCTAGTGCGCTGATGGTCAAGAAAAGATGGGCCTAACACCATATTCCCAATATACCTCAATGGGCGTGTAACGGGATCCTTGACCTTTAACGTCTCTTATCTCAAGTCTTTCTTGAGTAACTGGGGTCCTTATAACCTAATTATAGACATGGAAGCTCAGAAATTTAAAAAAAAAAAAAAACAGTGTTTTGCTTTTGAAAGATTGGTTTAAATTTATTCTTTGTAGCCTGTGTTGAAAAGTGTTTGTTTGTTGGCAGTTTTGCTACAGATTTCTTAAGTCTGAGACAGGGGATCTCGGAAGATTAATTGGTACCAAGAGTAAAATGTAGATCACTAACATAGCAGAAATAATGTTTCAATAAACTTATGCCACCTGTGTATAATAATAAATGCAGGAAATAACAAAATTGCATTTGAAGAAACACCCAAACAAGATCTAGAATCACACACTTATCTTGGCAGCAATATGGGTAGAGTTGGAGAGAGAGTGATTTTTTTTTTTTTTTTTTTTTTCGTACGCCCGCTAATACTCGAGGCGAAATCTCAGGTTATTATTTATGTCTAACCTGACATTGATTTTACGTGAGTATCCCTTTTTTCTTGTACAGAGACAGGTGTCCCTCGCCATTCAGGCAAATACTCTCCGATTTCGGAGGTACCCATTACAGCTGGGTCGGCTCAGGAGCCGCCAATCCCTGGTCGACGACACTCCTTCAAATGTCCTCGCCAGGTCTTGAGTTATTGCATTGCTCTGAAACAGTGAGAACAACAAAAACAAAAAGCAAGAAGACTTCCATGAATTGGTGCTTGCCTCGTGTAGAAGGATCACAATGGCACGACAAGGTCACCAATGTGGAACTGATGACTACAACCAGACAAGTGCCTGTGGAACAGGAGACGAGAAGAAGGTGCTGACTGTGGATTGGACACATGTTGAGGAAACCTGTTGATAGTATTACCAGGCAGTCCTTGGTCTGGCATCCCCAGGGTAAGAGAGGTAGAGGGAGACAACGAGAACTGAAGACAGAAATAAAAATGATGAGGAAGACAATGAAAGACCTTGAGTTGATATCATGTGACAGGAAGACTTGGCATGTGTTTGTTGAAGTCATGTGACAGGAAGACTTGGCATGTGTTTGTTGAAGTCATGTGACAGGAAGACTTGGCATGTGTTTGTTGAAGTCATGTGACAGGAAGACTTGGCATGTGTTTGTTGAAGTCATGTGACAGGAAGACTTGGCATGTGTTTGTTGAAGTCATGTGACAGGAAGACTTGGCATGTGTTTGTTGAAGTCATGTGACAGGAAGACTTGGCATGTGTTTGTTGAAGTCATGTGACAGGAAGACTTGGCATGTGTTTGTTTAAGTCATGTTACAGGAAGACTTGGCATGTGTTTGTTGAAGTCATGTGACAGGAAGACTTGGCATGTGTTTGTTGAAGTCATGTGACAGGAAGACTTGGCATGTGTTTGTTGAAGTCATGTGACAGGAAGACTTGGCATGTGTTTGTTGAATACTCATCCTTCTTGGGGATCTGAAGGGTATTGATTGATTGATTGACCTATGTATAATATATCATTATGTCTTTATATTCATTGTTATCTTTGATACAGATGAGACTATCAGTACAAGATAAGATAACTGAGCTTAAAAAAACAAACGTTCTTTTTTTTTTTCAGCATTACTACAAAAATGGCTTTGGATATAATATCACGTGGCAACAGAGCTGCCCGTTGGTGTCTGAACTCTTCTTAACCATGGATGAGACAATCATGGAGATAGAAAATGCAGATGAAGATGAAGTCGATGGGTAATTATGGAAACTATTTACTTCATTATCAGACGTTCTTTTAGTAGAGACCTGTAGGAAGGAAGGGAGGATAAATTTTTTTTTTTTTTTTTTTTTCGTACGCCCGCTAATACTCGAGGCGAAATCTCAGGTTATTATTTATGACAGTCCACCTAACCTGAACACAATATGAACCCGTTAGATGAAGGTATCCCTTTATTTCTATTGTACAGAGACATAGATATGTCCCGTCGCCATTCAGGCAAATAACTCTCCTCAGATATTTTCGTTGAGGTACCATTCTGCAGCTGGCTCATAATCGGCTTGAACTATCGACTGTGCCTTGCACAGGAAGCCCAGCGCCAGTCCCTATGGTCGACGACATACACTCGATTTCAAAGTGTCCCCTCAGTACAGCGACAGGTCTTCGAGTTTAAATTCCAGTCCGAAATCCCGGCTTCGACGAAAAAATCCTTGTAGTCAAATATGCCGTCGCCCCGGGGATGATCCTGTAATCACCCGGTATCGCCTGTGCCCTAAAGTTCCCAGAGCGGTGGTTGTAAACCACTTTGTTGCATGTGGCTTCTAATGTGAGGCATTAAGTACATGTTTTACCAGCTGTAATTACCTAAGACATCATGAGGAAAAAGGGAATTCAGATGAAAGGGAAGCCAGTGTAATATTTGTAATGTGTAAAAATACAAAGAATTTCAGATAATCTTCTGTTGACACTCGTCGTTCTGCCAGGCATTTATAAGAATTTGCATATGGGACTAGCAATCTCATCACGTAGAACAAATTGATTCATACATTGTGATTATGAGAAAAGGATTATATATTCTCTTGTTTTTGTTATGCTGTTTTTATGTCTTCATCACTATGAGATTGCCCCGTATAGTTCCCGGGGGTCTCTGAAGAGACAAAGAAAAACTACGGCTACTTTTTCCTCAGACGTGTCAAACAAGGTGACTTGTGTGAGGTTGTGCTGGGTCTGGCAACTTCATCATGTAAAACAAATTGCCACAAACTTCTGCTGCAAGAGCACGTGACTGCTTGGTGCAGGTTTTCTGTAAAAGTGGCTCCATGCTCCGTATGGAGCACAAGGAAAATGATGATGACCACTGCGTGATCACCTTCTCTCAGCTTTACTGTATACTAGATGTTGTTACTGGCCACTGCGTGATCACCTTCTCCCAGCTTTACTGTATACTAGATGTTGTTACTGGCCACTGCTTGATCACCTTCTCTCAGCTTTACTGTATACTAGATGTTGTTACTGGCCACTGCTTGATCACCTTCTCTCAGCTTTACTGTATACTAGATGTTGTTACTGGCCACTGCGTGATCACCTTCTCTCAGCTTTACTGTATACTAGATGTTGTTACTGGCCACTGCTTGATCACCTTCTCTCAGCTTTACTGTATACTAGATGTTGTTACTGGCCACTGCGTGATCACCTTCTCTAGCTTTACTGTATACTGGATGTTGTTTACTGCTGGCCACTGCTTGATCAGATGTTCTATGGCCTCAGCTTTACTGTATACTAGATGTTGTTACTGGCCACTGCTTGATCACCTTCTCTAGCTTTACTGTATACTAGATGTTGTTACTGGCCACTGCTTGATCACCTTCTCTCAGCTTTACTGTATACTAGATGTTGTTACTGGCCACTGCTTGATCACCTTCTCTCAGCTTTACTGTATACTAGATGTTGTTACTGGCCACTGCTTGATCACCTTCTCTCAGCTTTACTGTATACTAGATGTTGTTTCTGGCCACTGCGTGATCGCCTTCTCTCAGCTTTACTGTATACTAGATGTTGTTACTGCCTGAGCTGACCCAGCTCTAATGGGTACCTCCAAAATCGGCGAGTATTTGCCTGAATGGCGAGGGACACCTGTCTCTGTACAAGAAAAAAGGGATACTCACGTAAAATCAATGTCAGGTTAGACATTAATAAACCTGAGATTTCGCCTCGAGTATTAGCGGGCGTACGAAAAAAAACCTCGCTTTATTGCACTTCGTTTTATTGAGCTTCGCAGATATTGCGTTTTTTTTCTTCAAATTATTCATGTTTATTTATTAGAGCGTGCCTTCTTCTTCCGATAGATTTTGGCTCTTCACCAGCAAAAAGATTACGATTCGCTGAAGGCTCAGATGATGAAGATTAGCATTTTTTGTAGCAACAAAGTATTTTTAATTTTACAGTACGTTGCTTTTTTTAGACCATGCGCTATTGCGCACTTAATAGACATAGTTTAAACATGGTTTTAGGCTTTTATATACACTTGGAAGTCAAAAAAATTGGTGTGACCCGCTTTATTTCGATATTTGCTTTATTGCGTTGATCTGGAACCAAACCCGCAATATCTACAAGGTGTACCGGTGCTAGATAATTACTGGCCTTTTCTTTTACCTGGTCCCAAGAATTTTGTTTGCTGTAGCTGTTATTAATTATTGTTAGAGTACTTCATTGTTTAACAGCATATGGTACTAAATGAATGGTCTTTTAAGATCTTGTCACTGTTAACACTAGTCAACAAATTTTCAAAAGTTTTTTGTACCAGAAATTAAATGTACCATTTCTTATTGATTTTGACATGCTGATTTCAAATATCATAATGAAATTCACCAATTGGCTCTGGTTTTTTTTTAAATGATGAATTTACATTACAGTAATACAAATAATGTATGCTTGTTTACTTCTCTGGGCTAAACAGCTAGTCTTTCTACTTTAGCATTATAAAAATTGTGGTTACATACTCAATTAATTGATATTTTAACATAAAATGATAGAAAAAATAAAAACATTATTTAAAGTTCACATATCATGCTTTAAAAAGGCACATTTGAACCCATTCCGTCATTATTCAGTCGCTGTTCGAGCTCTCTTTGCTTGCTTCTTGTAGTCAATCGATGAGGTGTCTCTTGTCACAGTCCAACAGTAATCAACAAGCATTGAAGGGCTCCAATTGCCTTGATACCTTGTCTCCATAGCATGCAATGTCCTGGTGAAATCGTTCACCAGGCTCATCACTGACCGCTCCACAGTTTGACGTAAAGAAATCCAGATGAGAATCCAGAAAATGAATTTTCAAAGACATGTTGCAGCCAAGACTCTTATACTTCTGAAGGAGATTTTCTACAATTTCATTGTAATTATCAGATCTGTTGTTTCCAAGAAATTTGTCCACCACTGACTTAAATGCTAGCCATGCTGCTTTTTCCTTGCCATGCAACACGCAAAGAAACTCGTCATCATGAAGAAGTTTTCGAATTTGCGGACCAACAAATACTCCCTCTCTTATTTTAGCTTCACTCAGTCTTGGAAATTTTCTGATGAGGTATTTGAAAGCCTCATCTGTTTTCTCCATTGCCTTGACAAAGTTTTTCATGAGACCCAGCTTAATGTGCAAGGGTGGCAACAAAATCTTGCTGGTGTCGACAAGTGCTGGGTTCTCAACGTTCTTACTGCCAGGCTGCAATGACGGCCTGATTGGCCAATGTCTTCTGATGTAATGGTCACTTCGTGCACGGCTATCCCAGTCACAGAGAAAGCAACAGTACTTGGTGTATCCACCCTGTAGTCCAAGCAAAAGAGCGACCACTTTTAAGTCACCGCAAAGTGACCAATGATGATGATCGTAGTTTATACACTTCAAAAGCTGCTTAATGTTTTCATAAGTTTCTTTCATATGAACTGCGTGACCAACTGGAATTGACGGTAACACATTACCATAATTCAACAAAACAGCTTTAAGACTTGTCTTGGATGAATCAATGAAAAGCCTCCACTCTTCCGGTATGTAATTGTTGTTGAGGGCTGCCATTAAACCAGAAATGTTGTGGCACGCAGAAAGGTCACCCTCTTTGAAAAAGAATGTAATAAGCGGCTTCTGGCGGTTCCTATACACAGAAATTGTAACATCTTCTGCCAGGAGATTCCACTGTTGCAATCTGGAACCCAAAAGCTCCACCTTGTTCTTCGGTAAATTCAGATCTCTTACAAGATCATTCAGTTCTACTTGGGTTAGTGGATGTAGTTTGCTCAAAATCTGTGTCACTTGAGGTTGATGGTTCAGGACCACCAATGTCCTCTTCATCAGTGGAAGCAGCTGAAAAGGATTCTGGCACTTTGGGAACTGGTAGGTCATCGCCATGTGGTACCGGAAGTATTGCAGAGGGGATGTTTGGATATTCCAGTCCATTTTTTTCTTCTTCTGCTTTGGATATTCCAGTCCATTTTTTTTATGCCCCAATTGGAGGGACCATGCAAAAGTAACAGTTGTTGAGATAATCAGTGGGCTCTCTCCAAATCATTGGGACTGCAAAAGGCATAGCTTGCCTTTTGCCAGTCAACCACAGTTTAAGATGTGCTGCACATGTATTGCAGCATATGTGTGGCACCCAGCTCTTATCTTGATCTCCTATTCTGCAGCCAAAATACAAACTGTACGCCTTCTGGCATTTCTAACTACGATACTTTTGATAAGGACAAATGCACTAACTAATGGCAAAATTTTATCAGAGATAAGGTATTTATACACAAAGGTGATGTAATCATAGGTAGGATTGCATCATCAACTTCTAGTAACATTTTTATTGGTCATTAGAAAAAATTATGCAATCGCCCACAACAGTTGCGTCATATATAAATAAATTTACCGTAATTAAATAAACTAGTAGCATATATCTTGAAAACTAGAGCCAATCAACATTTTTTAATGTCATTTTCGTTTTCAGCACACCAAAATTAGTTAAGATCAGCTATTTTCATTTCTGGTACATTTTGGTTGTTGACTAGTGTAACAACTGTTTCAGTTTAATCGATAATCTTATCAGTGTTAACAACTATTTCAGTTTAATCAATAATTTTTCCAGCGTTAACAGCTGTTTTCAGTTTAATCAATAATCTTATCAATGTTAACAACTTTTTCAGTTTAATCAATAATGTTTCCAGCATTAACAGCTGTTTTCAGTTTAATCCGTAATCTTATTAGTGTTAACAACTGTTTTCAGTTTAATCGATAATCTTATCAGTGTTAACAATTATTTCAGTAATAATTTTTCCAGCATTAACAGCTGTTTTCAGTTAAATCAGTAATCTTATCAGTGTTAACAACTGTTTTCAGTTTAACACATTAACTACCGCAAGCTTGTGAGACCGGCTTATGAATGTCACCACTGTGGCCAAGAGCTGGTCTCATTGGTGGTCCATGTTTAGTAATAAAACGAAGGAAAAATGCAACGAAACAATTTCAGATCTGGTTCGAGATTTTTCGGAAAAGTTATTTTCAAAATGTGGTTTGTTGTCAGAACTCCGCCTAGGCCAGTCCCAAGCCTGGCTGAAAAAAGGAGGAGGGTGGCCTACATGGAGGCCGTAAGGAGGCAGCCCCTCCACCATGCAAAGGCACAACAGGCCAATCACCTGTTTGCTTTAAATCACGATTACGCGAACGACAAGAGAGAAAACCGGACTGATTCTAAAGGCAATGAACTACTACGGACTACGACTTATGGAACTTGGAACACAAGAAGTATAAATGGGAAAGAAGAGGAGCTGGTGGAAGAGATGAGGAAAGCAAAACTAGAAATCCTGGCTATAACGGAAACGAAGAAAAAGGGACAAGGAGTCATGGATCTCGATGGTGACACGCTGCTCTACAGTGGTGTACCCACATCTGAAAGAGCTAAAGGGGGCGTGAGTTGCATTGTGGCCAAAAACCAAAAAGATAGTATCAAGGGATGGAACTTTGTCTCGGAGCACATTATGGTTGTAAAACTAAAAGAAGGAGAAACCATAGTCAACCTGGTCATAGTGTATGGGCCAAATGAGGATGAGAGAGCAGAGGTCAAGGAGGAATTCTTCGAGCTGCTTCAAAGGACAGTGGATGACTGCCTAGATGAAATTATCATGCTCAGAGATTTCAATGCCAAAGTTGGAAATGACCATGCTAGATGGGGTGGAGTTATCGGAAGATATGGAGTAGAAACTCTCAATGACAATGGAAAGCGACTCCTTAGATTCTGCAGTGAGCAGAATCTGATCATTACAAACACAAAGTTTTTCCTTAAGCGCATACATGCATACACTAGATGTGAACCAACAAAGAATGAGAAGTCAGTGATCGACTATGCCATAGTTAGGAGGAGCTCATTCAAATATGTCTGGGATGCTAGAGTCTGGAGGGGGCCAGAGATTGAAAGTGATCACTACCTGCTTACAATCAAAAGAACAACTGAAAGAGTTGCACAGCCTAGATTGCGATAAATCAGAAGGCTACAGCTCCAATCCAACCTGCAAGTCTGGAAGGAAGAGCTGGAGAAGAGAGGGTTGGTCATAAGCAGTTCTAAAACAAAATCCATGGTGATATCACGTGAAGAAAGAAGACATCAGATTAAGATGGGAGAACAAGTCCTGGAGCAGGTCGACCACTTTAAATATCTCGGAGCTATTATAGACCGAAAGGGAGGCATCAAAGAAGAGTTGGCCACTCGAAAAGCAGCAGCGGGGAGACTTTTTCAGGCCATAAATCGAGGATTCCTCAGCAAGAGAGAGGTTGGTAAGAAAACGAAGATGGCTGTATACCGCTCCACCTATGTCCCAGTCTTGACATACGGATGCGAGTCATGGGCAATGACTACAACCCACAAAAGCCAGATCCAAACCTCAGAAATGAGGTATCTGAGGAAGGTGGTTGAAGTAACAAGAAAAGACATGGTCCACAACCAGACGATACGTCGAGGCCTAAAATCCCACCCCCTGCAGACCCAAGTAGAACATTCCCATCTAAGATGGTTTGGCCATGCCTGCAGAATGGGAGAAGATCAGCTACCACGACAAGCATGGGAAACAAAGAGCCAGGGATCCAGACTCCCAGAATCCGCTGGGAGGACAACATTAGACAATATTTGAAGGACCGAGGACTAGAATGGAACCAGGCCAGGAGGAAGACAACCGTTAGGATAGTCTGGCGCTCTCTCTTCCAAACCTCTGAACCTCACGGTAGAAGGGGAACGACTAAGTAAGTAAGTAAATTTGTTGTCGAGCTCAGAAAAATTTATATTATATTCAAATTTTTCAACTTTTCAGGTTAGTTACCAAACTGTGTAAATTTGTTTACCATGGAACCTAGCAATAGTGGCACCAAAAAACACATATACCCCTCGTCTAACTGCTGAACAGGCTAGAAACTTGTTTTAACAGTTGATAGATAGATTCAGCAATGATGACAATCATGAAAACAGTGGACAGTGGTTTAAATAGTGATATTGATAACAATGGTAAAGACGATGCAATCAGTGATGATAGTAAAGAAAAGCCCCATCTGTTATCGATAACTCCCCTCACTGACTCTGTAAATAAGCTATAGATGTTGTGTTTTTTTTTTCAAAGGTATATTTATTCAAAGTCCTATTGAAAACAGAGGACATGGTTTTAAATAGTAATATTGATTAAAATTATTGGGTCGTGGCATAGAAAGATTATCATAACTTAGATGTTTTGGAAGTGGTGTAGATGTGAATATATAAGTTTCTAATAGTATAATCATTAGTCGATTTGGGGCAAAGTCTTTTACAGACAGGGGGTATGATGTGCTGGTGTTGTGGGTAGTGGGTTTCCCCCCTTGCTTCACCCTAGGCCTAGTGAATTCTTGTTCATGAAAGGAGCGACCATTGCGGTGTTAGTCTCTTGGCCTAGCAAAACCTCTCATACCCCAAGATCGTTGTGCGTGGTGAAGAGCCACACCCTCCTCGAGGTAGTCCTGGTAACTGAGGGTGCGAATCCTCAGGCTAAACACAACGGATCTAGAGGAGCAAACCTCGATAATAAAACCGGTGCACTACACCGTACACGCCCTCTGTGGGTGGGAAGGAGCCAGATGGATACTGAACAAGTCTTGGGAGTGGGAACGAGTGTGGACTGCTCCCTGAAGATCGGAACCCATCGTACAGGCACAGAGACTCAGGACTTGACGATCCTATTGCCTTCAACTCTTGGTCACATGCCTAGAGCCTCGGAGAACTCGGCGTAACCAGCAGGCAATTTGGTGGCGGGGAAAGAGCACTGTGAGCCCTACCTTGGCTACGTATCACAAGGAGACGCAGAAACACCCCCTTTATCTCCCCCAGAGCTGGCACAGTACACCTCTGGCTTCTACCCGGGGCGGTAGAAAATCCACATCAAACCTGGCAGAGCAAGTCCTCCATCAGATGCGGCCGATGCTGGGCCCACTGGCGCGTGGACACGTCCCGATCCCCATCGAGACTTGCCCGGGGAGCCCACCCCGGCTCAAAAAAGCAGAGAAGGCCACTCTCCAAACCTCCGATGTCTTGCGGGCAGTGTTAGGATGTGCAAGAACATGGACAGGAAGACTCCACAACTTCCCCACTGAAGACACGCCCACGGCGACCATTGCCTCAATTGGCTGTGTGTGGTGTACCCGGAAACGGGGCCTCCCAGTACTGAGGCACAGTTAAGTCCCCGATGTCACTTATCGGTGCAGAGTTGAGAGAGATGGCTGAGCATCACAATCCCCCCTGTGTTGCAGCATGATGAGAACCCAGCATTGCACACTGAGCTTGGGGGGATCACTTGGGCACCAGACTTAATACTGGCTCTTGACTGGATGGCCGCATGCAGGAGATTTCTACAATGGAGGGTTGGCAGGTGGTGGGTATCTGGAAGTGGCTCTGTGCAGGCCGTGCGGATTCCTTGGGAGAGCCCAGAACCAGAGCACAGCATTGTGCAAGCTCTGCATAGTTGGATAGCCCCCTGGATGACGGGGAATGCACAGTGTGCTACCCCACCTATCCCCAACTGCTAACTTAGAACCAGAAGTGGGGTCCTCTGTATGCGTGCCAGGCCAGGATAAAATGCCTGGGAAAGAGACTGGAGCTCAGAACTCCCTACCTCAAAGTTGCAGGATGGCAGAAAAGCCATGGGAAAGACAGGGCTATTTTGAAGATAACGCAACCATAATTTCACCATACGAGCTCGGACGCCGCCTCGGTAAACAAGGTCCGCGCAGAGCAGTGACACCCCCA
The DNA here is from genome assembly GCA_024509875.1 of Oreohelix idahoensis. NCBI lineage: Eukaryota > Metazoa > Mollusca > Gastropoda > Stylommatophora > Oreohelicidae > Oreohelix > Oreohelix idahoensis. The sequence continues at coordinate 50,120 of JAMPIV010000089.1, forward strand.
GGCTGCTTGCGAATAGTCTACTACTGGGAACATAAACAGATTAGGGATGAGCCCACTCTCCCGTTGAACAGGTGCTAAAGTCATAGATACTGGGCCAGAAGGCGCACTCGGAAACCACAGTAACACGCAAACTCGCTTTTTTTTTTTTTTCTATGGGAGGAGTACACAAAAACAACTCGACAAATAAATCTCGTACTGGTGCTCGCCCTGGTGGAGCTCCACCAGGCAGGTGCAGTGCCGGGCTCTGAGCCTCGACAGAGCCCACCCTCACAACTGAGGACCCTCTAGACCGTCTTGTGGAGTCAGCAGACGGCGGAGGAGAACTACTGACCAAAACAAAACAGAAAAAGAGAAACCCAAGTGCCACTTGTCATGATGCACTGGAATGCAGAGGGAGTGAACAGCAAGCAGGCTGGATACAGCAAAAAGACAGAGCTGGAAAACATCTTGTATGAGAAGCAAGTCAGTGTTTGCTGTATCCAAGAGACTCACTTGAAAGCAGATCAAACCTTTAAAATAAGGGGATATCAATGCTTCAGATCCGACAGAAAAAGATAGACGAAAATGGAAGGAGTACTTTCTTTGTAAGAATAACATTCCTGCACACGACAAAGGAAAACCTTCATGGATGGAGCATAATATTCAGCGTATTGTTGCAGATAAAGGTAGACAAGATGGAAATAGAACTCCTGAACTATTACTGTCCGAACAACAAACCCCTGAGTCTCAGCTCTATACAGGTACCAGCCACCAACTTTATAGCAGTGGGAGACTTTAATAGCCACTCCCAGAGCTGGGGCTATAACCATCTGGATCACAGAGGTGAAGAGGTTGAAACTTGGCAAGATGATCACTCCCTAATCCTAGTCAATAATGCCACAGATACTCCTACCTTCTACTCCAGAGGATGGCACACAACTTCAACACCAGATCTTGCCTTCTCCACACCAGATATAGCTGGATCTATTAGTAGAGAAGTAGGAGACCAACTAGGGGGAAGCGACCATCGCCCAATCTTTCTTACTCTCCAGAGTGCAACTCTCAGTACAGGCCCAGCCATTACAAGATGGAACTACAAAAAAGCCAACTGGGGTTTATTCAGGCATCAGGTGAACACGCTGCTGTCTACCCTCAAGGTACAGAACAGAGACATTAATGAAGTGGTAAAAGACTTCAACAGATGCATACTACAAGCTGCAAAAGAAACCATTCCCAAAGGATGCCGGCGTAACTACATACCATACTGGTCCAGCACACTCCAAGAACGTCAGGAAGCTATGGACAGGGCTAGAAAGGAGCAGAGTCTCAGCCTTCACTTGAAACTCACAACAAATGGAAAAAGGCTGTAGCAGAGTTTCAGAGAACAAAGCTAGAAGAAAAACGGAAAAGCTGGAGAACTAAAACGCATCGCTGAACCTTGAGAAAGACGGCAGGAAACTTTGGAGATTAGTCAAGTCTCTAAATGAAGAGCATTCCTCACCAAGGCAGACTATCACATTGGATGAAGGTGGCAAACTTTTCAGAGGAAAACAAGCTGCAGACTTGTTTGCTAGAAGATACAGTTCAGAAAGCAACTTACCCATTAACATAGATCATCAGAGAGAGATAAGAAAAGAAATACTGGCAACCATGGGACAGACAGATACTCCTGCCCCAATGAGGGAACCCATCACACTAGGAGAACTACAGAAGGCTATTTCCAAGCTTAAGTTTCAAAAGTCACCCGGCCCAGACAAAATCAGCAACGAATGCTAGTAAATCTGAGCTCAGCAGCAAAGACAAAACTGCTTGAGATATTCAACCACAGCTGGTTGAAAGGAACGGTACCCCAAGTATGGAGAGAAGCCATCACAATACCCATACTAAAGAAAGGGAAATGTAAGACCGAGGCTGGGGCTGCAAGTTTACCGGCCAATCAGTCTCCACAACTGTGTTGGGAAGACAATGGAGCGAATAGTCAACCACAGATTGAAATGGTATTTAGAGTCTGAGCAGATCCTGGTGCCGGAACAAGCTGGATTTAGAGAATGCTACAGTATAGAAGACCAAGTTACTTACTTGTCTCAAGCAATAGAAGATGCCTTCCAGGAGAAGAAAAAGGTCCTAACGATCTGGGTCGACTTCAAGCAGGCCTTTGACAAGGTGTGGAAAGATGGCCTCATTGCAAAACTTAGGAGAAGTGGAATCCAAGGCAACATGATGAAATGGATCCAGTCATACTTGCATAACAGGAGAACTAGAGTCACTCTTGACGGTCTGCAGAGCAGAAAAGTGTTGCTCCATCAGGGGGTACGTCAAGGAGGAGTAATTTCCCCAACACTCTTCCTTGTTTACATCAATGACCTGGTGAAAGATCTCCCTGCAGGAGTTAAAGCTGCCTTATATGCAGATGACCTAGTACTCTGGTGCGCTGATGAAAATGTCACCACAGCAAATTATAGAATGCAGCGGGCAGCAGACATGCTAGTGTCATGGGCAGAGAAATGGCTTATCACAATAAACACAGACAAAACCTCCACAACACTGTTCTCCCTCGCCCCCAAGGACCAATCAGCTAACATACACCTAGGGACAACCGTGATCAAGGAAGAAAGCTACCCCACCTATCTTGGGGTGACATTTGACCAAAGGCTTACATGGAATAAGCATATTGAAAATGCAGAAGGAAAGGCCCGAAGACGACTAGGCATACTCAGTAAATTAGCAGGTACCAACTGGGGAGCAAATGAACGAAATCTAAAGAAGATTTATAATGGAGTAATAAGACCACACTTAGAGTTTAGCTCAGCAGCATGGTCATCAGCTGTTAACTCGCATCTGCTGTCTTTGGACAAGGTGCAAAATCAAGCTCTCAGGCTCATTACAGGAGCCATGAAAACTACACCAATAACAGAGATGCAGAAGGTTTCTGGATTACAGACATTGTCCCATAGAAGAGACACAAAAACCATGATCCAGATGGAAAAAGTACAACAGTATGCCAATGCACCCAATGAAGGCAAGACTAGATGATCTGGCATTGGGACGTCTAAAGCGTAGCAGCTTTGTGCATCGGGGGAAAAGACTTATAAGACAGCATCAAGAAGACCTATCCATGAAGACAACACCACTGAAGCCCCCCCTATACCCTGTACCATGGGAGCAGGCCAGCAGTGCCCTCCAAATTAATACATCAGTCAGTGGTCTCACAAGTGGATGTGAGTATAATGATCTGCAAAAACGAACTGCTACATTGAGTATGATCCAAGAAAGCTATCCCGATCAATCATGGATACATGCCTATACAGATGGATCAGCAACTAATGCTGTTAGGAATGGAGGTGCCGGTATCTTTATCTCATATCCTGACAACCACTATGAGACTAGGGCACATTCCCACTGGTAAAATTCTGTTCCAAACTATACAGCTGAGTGTTTTTCAAGCTCTAGAGCAAGCTGCAAATATGAGATTTATAACACCAATCTCTGACTGCCACCAGGTTAGTCTTTCCTCACAGATGCACTGTCTGTTCCTGCAAGCAACACCTTAAGGATGAAAAATGGAAATACAAAAATTAATTACCCCACAGCGTGTTTTTCAATTGGTAGTTAATGTGTTAATAAATAATCTGTACCATTATAAAAGGGTGTGAGAAATATCAATTTATGGAATAATTAACATAACATTATGCTTAAAACTAGCTTATTACTGGGTACTGGAACTGAGAGTCTGTGAGGAGACAAAGTAGTAATTGGACCACTACTCTCATCATGTGTGCCATAAGAGGTACCTAAACTTAGATTGTGCATGGGGCTACCAACTTCATAATATAAAATAAATAGCTACAGAAACTACCCCAGCAGGAGTACCATGAAATGCTTTAGTGCTGACTTCATACAGTGAGATAACTGTAGTAGTGGCTCTGTGCTGAAGAGTGAAAAATGGAGCATTAATTATTTGTTTATCTTCCTTTTATGGTATACTTAGGATTTGTAAAATTTGAAGCATGTTTGCTTAAAATGGTATAGTTCACAGGTACTTAGAATGATACCTAAACAACATATGGAAATCTTCCCAGTAAAGCACAAACACTAAATTAAAAATTTATGAGAGTTGTGTAATTTCTGTACAGTGCAGAATGCAGAAGAATAACACAAAAGGTTAAGTCCACACTGTGGAAACACAACCAGCCTAAGGTAAATTCTTTGAATTTTATTGCTGAACACCATCACCAACCAAGAACTGCTAACTGTGAGCCACCAAGAAGATAAGCACAGCTTCTTAGTGGGTAGAGCTGGAATTGAGTTGACCACATCCTCAGTAGGGACCTTGACACCATCACTAGAACTGGTGATATAACAAAAATATGTACTCCAGAAGGAAAGCAAAAGAGAGGCCGACCAAAAGCAACATGGAATTGTGGAAGCAGAGATGCAAAGCATGAGCTAGGGCACCACACGAAGGATGGCTGTTGACCAAGCAAAGTGGAGACATTTTGTTGCTGCAAGACACCACCAGGAGTGACGGTCACTGATTGTTTTATCAGACAGGGACCAAATAAGAAGAAGAAGACTTTGAATGATATGAACATGTAGTTGAACTGGAGGACACTTGCAAAGAAATGTGTGCAAAGTTTGATGCGCTTTAGGTTATATTACATTTTTACATTCAAAATGTGTTATTCTCATAAAAGTATTCATTTTAATGAATTTACTTTCAGAACCAAAAAAAAACCAAACAAACAAAAAATAAACACACACACCCATTGTAAAGGTCCTGAAAATTAAACTGTCATTTAATACTGAATTTTTTTTTCTACTTCAGAACAACAAAAACAACAATCATGAAGGTACATACTTTTATAAACAGGTGCTTGTATTAAATAGAAGGATTGAAATGGCATGACAAGAACCTGACAAGTGTGCCAGTGGAGCAAAGATGAGAAAAAGACGCTAGCAACAGGACACACATTACAGAAACGTGTTGAAAGCACATGGACACGAGAAACTGAAACAGAAACGTGTTGAAAGCACATGGACAAGAGAAACTGAAACAGAAACGTGTTGAAAGCACATGGACAAGAGAAACTGAAACAGAAACATGTTGAAAGCACATGGACAAGAGAAACTGAAACAGAAACATGTTGAAAGCACATGGACAAGAGAAACTGAAACAGAAACATGTTGAAAGCACATGGACAAGAGAAACTGAAACAGAAATGTGTTGAAAGCACATGGACAAGAGAAACTGAAACAAATGAAAATAATGAAGAAGACATGGAAGGACTACTCTGGTGGCACCGGACAGTGGGACTTGACATGAGTTGTATGCCTTTGCTCCTTGCAGAGCTAAAGAATAATAATGTTGATGATTTAATAGAAAATTGTCAGTACCTTGAAGAAAATATGACCATAGTTTTTTGGCGCTTGTTTCGAACCAGTGAGATTTTACCATTCTCTGCCAACATTATGTTCATTTTGTATGAATGTGTACCAGAAGAGTTTGGTGAAGATGATGAAATCGAGGAAGCTGATTACTATTTAAAGCTGTTTGTAAATGAAAAACCCAAACTGATCCCTGGTTGTGAAGAGCTTCACTGTCCCTATCGTGTAGTCAGGAACCAGTACCAGGACCTTGTGGATCGTTGTGACTTCAAAGAACTCTGCAAGAAATCAGAAGTTAAAGACGAGCTTTAAGAGAATACATACAATTGCTGATCTGTCATCACGTGACTTGTCGTTGCTAAAAATATGCTATTAACATTTGTTTTGTTTTATATAAAGCTGGATTGCATGATCTATAGACTACTGTTTGTGAGATATCAAGTGTGATATTTTTATCTGTGGTCAACATATCCTTATATGTTTGACATTTTTATGTGCAAAGTCTTTTACTAGTTCTCCCTAATCAGTTATGACTTCCAGGTCGTTTAAATTTCTCATGAAAGAACAATTAGAATGATACTTTGATATGTATCTTTATCTCAAAAACTTATTGGGATTATCATTTTTACATCTGTTCAGAACACTGAAAAATATATACACTTCTTCATCCCACCCACCTGCACTCCCCAACACGTAGTTTATGTATTTAAGTACAAACCTGCCTTCTATACCTTTTTGTGTGGTACGTAAATTTACATTGCACATTATCTTATTTGAATTCGGGTTTTTTTTTTAAATTGTCAAGTAATTGTGTAATATATCTGTAGAAGGGATTGTATCTGTTTTTTAATTACAATTTTTATTGCCTTGTTAATAAGTTGCAGGTTCATTTTATGACATTTTCAATGTTCTAATATTTTATACATGTAACTATTAAGGTTTGGACTTCCATTTTGTGTTGTTATCTTGGATATTGACCACAAATGAAAATACAATATGTGTAAATAATGAAGAATACTGCTGTAAAACTGATAATAGAAAATACAATTTTCAAAAGTTACCACATGTCTGTTTCCTCCATTAAACCCCTTATTTGTTTACAAAATGAAAAATTGTACTGGAATCATTAAACAAATGAAATACAAGGGGCGTTCAGAAAGTAATGCACCACATCGTTTTTCTCAGCTAATAATGAAGATAGAAGCATGGAATTTTGCACACTTCAAATATGGCATGTGCCAATTGTGTGCACCAAATTGCACCGCAACCGGCCAAATAATACGGCTGCCCTAAACCGTTGAAATGGAGCGTGTTAGCAACTTGCGTTATAAACAGCGAATTGTGATAGAATTTCTCGTTGCAGAGAAGGAAACTGTTGTGAATATTCACAAGCGTCTATGTGATGTGTATAGAAGTTTTGCAGTCGACAGGAGTACAGTCAGTCGCTGGGTTCAGAGAATCAAAGAATCAGGAAGTGGAGATACGGAGCTGCTTGATCGGGCCGTTTGTCAAGCCCGCTGCGTGCTGTCGTGTGGACGTCCTGCCACAGCCACCAACGCAGAAATGTTGAAATGCGCTGAAGGCATTATTCTTACTGATAGGCGAATCACTACTCAACAATTGGCCTTACAGCTGTCAGTCAGCATTGGTAGTGCAAATGCAGTTATAAAAACCTCGGAATTTTTGAGGTTTGCGCAAGATGGGTTCCTCGAAGTCTCACAAATGACCACCACCGATTGCAAAGGAAAGCAATTTCTTCTGAATTGTTGGAGCGTTTCAATGCTGATGGAGAGAACGTTTTGGCTAAGATCGTTACAGGTGACAAAACCTGGGCACATCATTTTGAACCTGAGACAAAAAGACAGTCAATGGAGTGGCATCATCCGCAGTCACCAAGAAGAAAGAAATTCAAGACAATTCCTTCAGCTGGAAAGTTCATGATCACTGTCTTTTGGGACATTAAAGGTGTGATTCTTGTGGACGTTATGCCAAGAGGAGAGACAATCAATTCGCAAGCTTACATTAAGACATTGAAAAAACTCAATCATTGTTTTCGCAGAGTTCGGCCGCACAAGAATCCAGCAGACCTGCTTCTCCTTCACGACAATGCGCGCCCTCACACAAGTCTGGCAACACAGGAAGCAGTCACCAAATTGGGTTGGACTGTACTACCCCATAACACATTCAAGACAAAACCGATAGACTGAATAAGTATGGCCAGCAGGTTGGCCTGAACATCAATTTGAAGAAGACAGAGGTCATGACACTAAATGTGGGCAATCCTGAGCCAATAACAGTAAGGAACCAGAAGTTAGAACAGACAGACACATTTACTTACCTAGGAAGCATAGTAACACCTGACGGCGGAACAAGCAAGGACATTAACAACAGAATGAATAAAGCGAGAACAGCCTTTGCTGTTCTCAACAACATTTGGAAGTCTTCCCAGTACAGCACAAACACCAAATTAAGACTGTGTGAGAGCTGTGTACTTTCTGTGCTTCTCTATGGTGCGGAATGCTGGAGAGTAACAGAGAAGAAAATGTCGAAACTGTCCTCCTTCCACACAATCTGCCTAAGGAAAATTCTCCGAATCTTTTGGCCAAACACCATCAGCAACCAAGAACTACTTATTCGGAGTAACCAGGAGGACATGCACACCATCATAGCTGGCAGATGCTGGAGTCGGGTTGGCCACATCCTCAGAAGGGACCCTGATACCATCACAAGAACAGCCATGCTATGGACCCCCGAGGGAAAGCGAAAGAGAGGCCGACCAAAAACAACTTGGCGGAGAACTGTGGAAGCTGAGATGCAAAGAATGAACCACAGTTGGGGCACTGTACGAAGGATGGCTGCCGACCGAGCAAAGTGGAATCAATTTGTTGCTGCCCTACAAGACGCCACCAGGCGTGATGGCCGCTGACTGCTTTGACGGATGGTGGTTATGGATCAAAGAAGAAGAAGAAGTACTACCCCATTCACCCTATAGTCCCGATTTGGCACCCTCTGATTTTCATCTATTTGGTCCACTTTACATGACATATCCATGTATATTGTATATAAATTTCATGCTTTTTGAATATACAGCTCCTGAGAAAAACGATGTGGTGCATTACTTTCTGAACGCCCCTCGTTTTCCGTGTTTTTAGTATATTCTTCATCGTTATTTTCCTTTGTGCTCCTTACAAAGCACGGAGCCACCACTGCAGCTGGTCCCCTTACAGGAAGCCTGCACCAGGCAGTCACATGATCTTGTAGCAATCCTTTTTAGTGGCAGTCTGTTTTACATAATGAGGTTGCCATTCTCATATCAGTTACGTCGTACGACATGCCTGTGGGAGCAGTAGCCATGTTCTTTCCTTGTCTTATCAGAGACCAGCAGGAAACTACTTAGAGCTTCTAGTGTATTGTACATTTGTAAACCTGACTGCGGTAGTTTGTTTCATTTTGTAAACAAATGAGGAGCTCAGTGGAGGCAACAGACATTGATTTCTCAGAAGATTGATACAGTAAAAGTCTGACAATTCGGACTGCTCAGGGATTTGGTCGGTCCAGATTTTCGGCATTTCTTTTAAAATTCAAATTTAAGGAAGAATAAAGAAGAGATGAACAGGGAAATTTTGTTGGTTTATTCATCAACAAATACAGAATGCTTCATTTATCAAAATGAGTATATTTATTCATTCATTTCTGCGACTTCTGTTGCGTCTGCTGCACCGCTTGTGGATGGAACACTTACAAAAGCCCGGAAATTTTAAAAAGTTTGAGTTTTTAACAAGTCCGGACTCTCAGGTGGTCCGGATTTCTGGACTTTTACTGTAATGAATTCTATGAACTGCTAAAGTCACAATTGAAGAATGTTTGGAAAGTGCTAGTGAACTACTTTTTCTTTACTCACCCTCAGACTCCTGCATTAATGACTCTAAAATAAAGGTATTCCTTAGCTCAAGGTTTCTGACTCCTCGAAAGTTGTTCGTGGAGAGAAGTGGGTTGTTGCCATATGCCACTCCGTTCACTGCTGGAAGTTGGGCAGATGTTTGGCTGTCATGGGACTGGTGCCACAGGAGCAGAGATCTGTTGGACTAATCCTGTACTTGTAATATAGATGGTACTTCAGCTTATTTGACCAGTGAGTAAGTGGAAAATGATGACCTGGTCTTTCCTAGATAGCTGGTGATAGGCATCATCTTTTATATGACCTGGGTGTTCTCTGTCCCATTAGGACTTGAATATGGCTTTTATAGTTGTTTTAGCCATTTCATAAGTTGTCTCCATATCGTTTTGTTGCAGCACTCCCCCTTCTTTAGCAAGTTTATTTGCCTCTTCGTTGTCTGGAATGTTGCAATGGGCTGGTATCCACTGGACTGTGCACGTGTTGAAGCATTTGACCAGGCTTTCATGCGAGTTTATCAGATCTTTCAATCCCTTAGCATGGGACCCCAAGATGCAGCAATAGTGAATGCAGTCAGCGACCCATAGCTGTACTGCTTGCATCAGGACCAGCGAACCAGAGCTGGTCAAGACCGCACTCCACCTCCACGTGGTGGTCCTGGAAACAGTCTGCAGCAGTGCAGTCTGGCTGAGCGAGTACGAATCGCAATGGGAAGGCAAACCCGGTCCCTAAAAAATGCTGTGCTGAAGTCGAATGTGTCGACCGAAAGGTGCAGATATCACAGCTTAGGCGTAAACAGACACAACGCAACCACCGTCCTTTTCAGGACGAACGAGGAAGAAGAAGAAGAATCCCTTAGCATGGTGGCTCTTCAGGGCTGTTATTACTGAGAGGGCATCTGTAAAAATTACTATCTGTTTTTCTGCATGTGCGTCAGCATTGAAGTTACTGCAGTATTTGCCAGTAGCAATTGCCATAGAGTGAATTCTGTTCTTTAATTTAATGAGGATGCCAGCTCCCCCATTGTCAGTTGCATTTTTTGCTGAACCATCAGTATATAATATACTGTATATACATATGTCCAGAACTTTGCTGGAAATTAGTGAACAGAGAAAAATCAAAAGGATCCCGTTACACACTCATTTAAGCATATTATGAATATGGTGTTAGGCTCATATTTTCTTGACCATTGGCACACTAGGGATGATGTGGTCAGCATCATGCCGGCCACCTTAACCTTCCCAGAGTTGCTCTGGTACCCAATTCATGAGGCTGGGTTGACCCCGAAGCCATTTGCGGTCTAAAAAATCTCACCTCAACTGGGGATCGAACCATGGACCACCGAGCTAGGAAGCCAGTGCACTAACCACTGCGATACCAGTTTTTTATCACAATTTGGGCTATTTTTCTATCACAGTTTAGGCAATTTCTGACTTTTGGGCGATTTTCAAACACATTTTAAGCTATTTTTTAAAACAAACTTTGGGCTACTTATCAAATGTGATTTGGGTTACATCTGAAAAAAATCTGGTTTCTTAAACAAAGCTGTGCCCGAGAATTGCAGATAAAAGGATGCAGACGTGTAGTTGCTCCCTATTTTTGTTACATTTAACATTTGATCAATTGTGTTAACATATTCTACTTAAAACAAACTTCAGGCAATTTTGATCTTTATCCTTTGTGCGTGTTTACACATGTGCAGGATTTGATTCCTTGTTTTACAGCAACTGTTAATGCATAACATTGTAAACACAAAGTTAGCAGTTGGATATTGTCAGTATAGAATGTACCTTCTGGGACTGCCTCTGTTAATTCCTCCATTTCTCTGACAAGTGTGTTGTTGTTTAAACTTGTACCCCATTGCAGTGACCATTAATGCTTGTATGATGCTTGAGATAGCAGCAGTATAATTGTCAGTATAGAATGTACCTTATTTTGACTGTTCCTTTTAATTCCTCCATTTGCTTGACAAAGTGTTACCTCATTCAGCTAATGAAGGGGTCAATGAGGTGACAAAGAATATGATCACTGTTCCTACCAGTTGTGTCATAAGAGACATCTGTGGTGTGAGTGTGGATGGTTGGAGCTGGCATCATCATCATGTAAAGCAGTTACAGAAACCACAACTGCAGGATTGCACTGTTACAGGATACCCACAAGTTTGGAAGGGGTCTGACATTGGGGAGCTAAGAGTGGGACCACTCAGTGATGTCAAAAGGTGACTAAATAAGGAGCATTGTGCATAGAAACCCTAACCAAGATCTGCTTACTCGTAGTAAGCAAGAGGACATGCACACCATCATAGCTGGCAGACGCTGGGTTGGCCATGTCCTCAGAAGAGACCCCGATGCCATCGCAAGAACAGCTATGCTTTGGACCCCTGAAGGAAAACGAAAGAGAGGCCGACCAAAAACAACCTGGCGGAGGACTGTGGAGGCTGAGATGCAAAGAATGAACCAGAGTTGGAGCACTGTACGAAGGATGGCCACCGACCGAGCAAAGTGGAATCAATTTGTTGTTGCCCTACAAGATGCCACTAGGCGTGATGGCCACTGACTGCTTAGACGGTCGGCGGCTAAGGATCAAAGAAGAAGAAGTGCATAGAAACCAGCCCTGCAGGTGTCCACAATAGGAAAGGGGGGAAGGAAGAGAGATTGCATCAATGGTCTCGAGTGAAAATAAAAATGTGTAAATATTTCAGAATAACATATTTGTTCATTAGTTATCCTCAGCATTCATACACCCTGCCCTGTTGTGTGCTCAGGGGTCACAGAGGAAATAAAAATTGATTAGGACTAATTGTTCCTCAGGTGTGTCGTAAGAGGAGACTAATAAGAGGTAGTGTGAGAGGCTGGCAACTTCATCATATAAAACAAAATGCCACAGAAACCACCACTACAAGAGTACAAACATTACTTTGATGCAGGCTTCCTGTAAGGGGGGAACTAGCTACTGCTCCATGCTCCTTAAGGAGTCGACAGAGAAAATAAGACAAGAATCCATGTGCCCTGCTCTTGGCTATGAAATCCTATATGTGCACCATGTCTGAATGAGTGGGTGCCTGAGTGCATATAACCAGTTTAAATAGTCTTGGTCTGTTTGATAGATATTTTCATGAAGATGTAACATTTGAATTAAATTTGTTGTAACACGTTGAGTTTGCTATTTCCTTGAAGTTGATTCTCATAATAACCAGCTTAAATAGTCTTGGTCTGTCTGATAGATATTTTCATGAAGCCGTAACATTTGAATTAAATTTGTTGTAACACGTTGAGGTTGCTATTTCCTTGCAGTCGATTCTCACCGAACTTATCATTGACTCTCCAGAATAAGCCACCACTTGTTATTCCTTTCTTTATCATATATTGGAACTTACTCAGCGTCAACTGTAGAACAACATCTTTACATTTATAACTGTCTCAGGTTGGGTGAATGGATAAAACCAGGAGTGAAGAGTCATCTTAGTCAATATGAACAAGATGGAATGGGTTTAATTCTTAGTGCAGGCAGTGCAAGAACAACACGAGGATAACACGTGGGAGTCATGACCCACATGAACTTCAAGAAGATAAAGATGGCCAAAATGTTTCTCTGATGGAGAGATACTACTTCTGATGATCACATTCCCTTGTGTTGTAATGTTGTGTATAGAGTTCCCTATAACTAACAGGTAAAAGTACTGGCACAGCAGATACTGACATAGGGGAGTGAAGTATTAGACTTCGTCATAATAGGGTTAGCTTTATGAGGTGGGATGACTAGTACCCTTCCTTGCTGACTTTGTCTTCCCTAACTCAAGATCAGTCAGGTACCCATTTACAGCTGGGTAGACAGAAGCATCAGGGCTGCCAGGTTTCAATCATGGAGCCTGTGTTCCAGAGCCAAGTGTGTTGCCTTGCCTACTGAGAGCCCATCCTTTCCACTATTGGTATGAAGCTGAAGTTTGTGTTCCAGATCCAAGTGTGTTGCCTTGGCTGCTGTGAGCCCGTCCCTTCCACTGAAGTTTGTGTTCCAGAGCCAAGTGTGTTGCCTTGCCTACTGAGAGCCCATCCTTTCCACTATTGGTATGAAATTGAAGTTTGTGTTCCAGATCCAAGTGTGTTGCCTTGCCTGCTGTGAGCCCTTGTTGTTGTAGGATGTCTTTGATGTTTTCTATCCATCTGCCTCCTGGTCTTCCCCGTTCTCTAAACCCAGAGCTTCTACTGTTGTAGGCGAGTAGTGGTAATTTGTCGGGTTCCATTCTCATGACATGACCAAACCACTTGATTTTGTGTGTCTCTATATACTTGATGCAGGATGTAGTTCTTTTAATTTTTCTTATATCGTGATTTCTCATTCTGTCTCTCCTGGTACATTAATTGCTTTTCTTAAATCTTACATGATGTGATTTTCCTCTCCTGTGCTTTGGTCACGGACCATGTTTAACACTGATAGCAAAGAGTTGGTAAGAATATACTGATTATCAACTGTCATTTAGTTTTCATACTGATATTCTGATGTTTGAATAGTAATGACAGTTGGTAAGTCACTGCACTGGCTTTTTGACATCTTCCTAGGTATTTGAACTCTGGAAGCTACTTAAGCCTGATGTCATTGACATGTCTGTTAAGTGGGCTTGGCGATCTGCTAATCTTCATAGTTTCTGTCTTTGATGTATTGATCTTCATGCTGTAACTTTCACAGGTTGAATTAAGTGTAACTGCATGTATTCATCTTCATACATTAGACTTTGGTCATCTGCAAAAAAGTAACTCATTCAGTGGGTTGTATTCTTCACTTTCTGTGTTTTCTTTGTCTTCTGAGTTTGCTTCTAATGTAATTTTGCCCATAAATAAATTAACTGTAGTGGCGATAGTACACAGCCTTGTCGAACTCATGTGGTTATATCAAATGCTTCAGCGAGTCCATCAGTTGTTCTTACTACACTTTTGTATGTATGGTCCAGAGCTCTTACATGATCTAATAGCTGCACCTGTATCCCCATTACTACACCAGCTAATTCTGCTATGGTTTAAACCTCTTAGTGTACCACTATGAATTGTTAGTACTGTACAAGTTTTTAATGCCCATCCTCATGTATATATTCCCGCTTCCTCTCGCCCTAACGAGCCATGCTTTCCCTTCATAATTTCATCTATCTCCATGAGGAATATAGGCCTTAACAAATTCACTGCAAGTCCTGTCTGCACAAGGCCCTTCCACATCTTCTTTATTCCTTTCATTTCTATTTCCAGTTCTATTCTCTAACCCGGGTAGTCCAGAACAAGAACTGCCTTGTAATGCTATAAACAGCCCGTCTGATAGGTGGCAACATAAATGAGTGACTATAAGACTGACATCCTGGGACATGGGAGAAATGGTGCGGTCCTCAGAACATCATAGTGGAGTAGTGGCCTTCATGTTTACCACTCTTGTATTCTTACAAGTCAAAACTAAGTCATCTGAAAACCAGTTTAACAAACACAGCAGCCTCATATCTCTTAATAATAATAGTTGCCCATCGCAAGCGAAGATGGCAACAGCTTCAGACTTGAGTTGTGACACATCTGTGCCGTGATCTCATGTGGCTAATTAGTCCTATTTTGGCCCTACAGGCCCTGCCACATACGGGGCACACATGGTTAGAGTCGATAATAGTGTTGCTGTGCATTCTGACCTTTCTTGCAGCACGCTTGCCTTCTGCCATATCAACTAAATTCTGTTCTGCAATGCGAGCGCCTTGAGTAATGTTTGTCCGCCAGGCAGAGCAATCCTGTGCGATAGTCTCCCAGGAGGAGACATCAATTTTGAAGCTGCTCAACGATACTTTCAGTGTGTCTTTGAAGCATTTCTTTTGTCCCCTTACTGTTCGCTTACCCATGGAGGGTTCGCTGTACATCAACTGCTTTGGAAGGCGTTTTTCGGGCATGCGAATAACATGACCGGCCCATCTAATTTGGGCCCTCTGCAGCAATGTGTAGATGCTTGAGATATGTGCTCTGTTGAGGACCTCAGAATTAGATACTCTATCATGCCACTTGATCCTGAGAATCCTCTCATCTGGAAATGATTAAGCTTCTTGGCATGTCTGCTATACACTGTCCATGTTTCACAGGCATACAGTAGGGTAGTGAGTACTATTGCATGATATACTTTTATCTTGGTGGCTGCACTAATTCCTTGTCGATCCCAGGCATTTACTCTTAGTCTTCCGAAAGCTGCACTTGCCTTTGCAATTCTGTTGTTGACCTCGGAGTCGATATTCGCATCTTTGGTAAGGGTACTGCCTAGATAAGTGAAGCTGTCCACCACTTGGAGACGTTGGTTCTTTACTGTGATATTTGGTTCGCAGTAAGGTTTCCCAGGAGCAGGTTGCAACATTACTTCAGATTCTTCGTATTGATAGTAAATAAATTAAGGCTGCTGTAAAACTGGTAAGAAATATAAGTATATAAACCAATAAAATGGTATTGATAACCGTTATTTGTAAAACTGATTCAATACCTTTTTATTGGTTTATATACTTGTATTGATAGTAAGACCAAAGTCATCACACGCTACAGAAAGCCTCCTCATATTGTTCTGCATGTCCAATTCTGTGCAGGTGTTGAGGGCACAGTCGTCCGCAAAGACGAGGTCAGAGATCGTTGTTTCATTCACCTTCGTAAAGGACTGTAATCGTCTCAAATTGAATAGCTTCCCATCTGTCCTGTATCTGATGTGTATGCCGTCACTACTGCCATGCATAACGTTAGAGAGCATGGCAGCAAATATACTGAATAGTGTCGGGGCGAGCACACATCCCTGTTTAACACCGTTTGTGACAGGAAAGGGTTCAGAAGGTTCTCCATCATTCAATACGCGAGCCATCATACCTTCATGAAACTGGCGGACAATTGAGATGAACTTATCGGGACAGCCGAATTTCGCCATAATTTTCCATAGTCCATCCCTATTGACAGTGTCGAAGGCCTTGGTCAAGTCAATAAATGTTGTGTATAGGTCATGCCACTTGATCCTGGCATTTCTCCTGAAGTTGGCGTGTGGCAAATATCATATTGACTGTCCAACGGCCTGCTCGGAAACCACACTGACTCTCTGGGAGTAAGTCCTGCGATTCGAGATGAACAGTCAAGCGGTTGAGCAGGACTCGAGCCAGGATTTTGCCCACAATAGATAATAGGGAGATTCCTCTATGGTTATCACATGATTGATGATTTCCCTTTCGCTTGTATATGTGAACGATGGTGGCATCTTTCAATTCCTGTGGTATCTGTTCTTCATTCCAGACTGAGTGGAAGAGGTCTGTTATTCTCTGCAGCAGCATGCTGCCTCCAGCTTTATAAATCTCAGCAGGAATGGCATCTGATCCAGGGGCTTTGCCGCTGGACAGTAGACTGGCTGCTTTCTTGACCTCTTCCACGCTGGGTGGAAGGTCAAGTCTGACATTGACTTAACTTGCGGTATGCTTGCAATGGCCTGGTCGTTGACGGTTGATTGATAATTTAAGATGGCATTGAAGTGTTCTGCCCAGCGTTCCAAAATCTGCATTTTATCAGTGAGCAATGCCATGCCATCAGCATTTAGGACCGGTGATGATTGATTCGATTGAGGGCCATAAATTGCTTTTAGGGCATCGTAAAAGCGCTTCGAGTCATTTCTGTCTGCATCTCTGTATCTCGTCTGCTTTATTGCTGAGCCATGCGTCGTGCATCTTCCTGAGCTTATTCTGGACAACTCTGCATATATTGGTAAAGGCTGCCTTTTTTGGATGTTGAGGAAGGGTTGCTTTGATAGTCTCTGTGCAAGTGATATTTTTCAGCCAGCAGTGTTTTAATATTTTCATCGTTCTCATAAAACCAGTCAGGGTTCTTGTGTGTTGTATATCCCAGGCTCTCAGAGGCTGCAGAGTACACAATATTCTTCAGAGTGGCTCATTTTTCCTCTATGGTGGTTTGACTGAGCTCAACGTCCTTCAGACGGCTGTCCAAGTCCCTTGAGAAGCTCTCTGTGGTTGCTTTGTTTTTAAGTTTTGTGACGTTGAGCCTCTTCATGGGTTTCTGACTCTGGTATCTTTGCTTGGGCTGTATGTTAAGGTTGAGTTTTGATACAATCAGCCTGTGGTCGGTCCAGCATTCGGCACCACACCACATGGCCTTGGTCACTCTCATGTCATGTCTGTCGCTCCTTCTCGTGACGACAAAATCAGTGAGATGCCACTGTTTGGAGCAGGGGTGCATCCATGTTGTTTTATTTCGAGTGGGTAGGCGAAACATGGTGTTCATGATGGACAAATCATGTGTGGCACACAGGCTGAGTAATAGGAGCCCATTGCTATTACATTTGCCTATGCCATGTTTTCCAAGTATTCCATCCCAGTTGTTGTGGTCAGTGCCTACTTTGGCATTGAAGTCGCTGAGAATAAGTTTCTCAGATTTAGGAACTGATGAGATAATAGTTAAGTTCGTCATAGAACTTTTCTTTTGCTTCCTCGGGGTTTTGTCATTGTTGGGGCATATGCACTGATCAGTGTAGCACTTCTGTTGCTTCCTAGTGGGACATGAAGGGTCATTAGGCGATCGTTAATGCCCTTGGGAGATTTGACAAGTTTATGTACGATATGAGATTTAATGGCGAATCCAACGCCAGCCTCACGCCGTTCCTTGCTGTCCCGCCCACTCCAATAAAATGTGTAGCCACCTCCAATTTCAGTAATCTGACCTTCTTTTGGTAGTTGCGTCTTGCTTAGGGCTGCTATATCGACATTAAAGCGCACCAGTTCTTTGGCCACAAGTGCAGTCCGTCTCTCAGGTCTGTCGGCCAGGGTATTGTCGAGTAATGTTCGCACGTTCCACGTGCCGAAGGTAAGCACCTTCATTTTTTTCTTATATTTTGTTCGAACGCATGATTGGGATACCCTCCAGCCGTGTCAAGCAGTCAGAGTAGGTTGAAGCAGGCTATGTTTAGGGCACCTTTTCTAGCCCCTTCCTCATGCCATGGAGGTGAGCAGTGATCCTAAAGACGGCTGCTCAGTCGCTCAGGGGGCTGCCAGATATCGCTGCTGCATCAAAGTTCCAGCGAGAAACGACCCTATGGCCTGAGCCGCCTGTGTGCAGAATTGTGGCTGCAGCTTGAGTGTACCCACACTTTCTGGTTCGCCACTCCCCCATCGCCACAGGTCTTTGAGTGTAGTGTCTGTATGTTTCTGTCTGAAGCTGTGACTTGCGCTGTAATTGGATTTAAGTGAGGAAGAGTTGCGCTAATCGTCATCCTCACTCTCTCATCCTGAATTATCTGGTCCAGTGGCAAGATATTATCGAGACGACTGGAGACAACACAGGATGCAGTGGATGACCAGGGCGTTCTAAGTGTCTCGCCGTGCTCTTTGCATTCCACTCCGCGCTGCTGGTAGTTGCCTTCAAAGCCGTTGAGCCAGCTAGTGGCTTCGTCCGCCAAATCCAGTCTTCACATGCTAGGTAGACGAGCCCTGTTTTTCACCGAGGGTTTGAATCCCCCTCGTATCTCTTACAAGTCACATCATCATCACCCTTCAGCTCATTTTAAGCCACATTATGACTGTCAATGTTCAGTCATTTTCTTCTCTAATATTATTGACATTCATTATTATTTTCTTGTTTGCTCCTAATGGAGCATGAAACCACCACTACAGCTGATCCTCTTACAGGAAGCCTGCACCAATCATTTGAATGCTTTTGCAGCTGTAGTTTCTGCAACCATATTGTTTTACATGATGAGGTTGCCAGCCACATGCACAACCACATATTAATTACCTTGTACAACAAGGCCTGAGGGAGCAATAGCCTTATTTTGTCTTTGTCTCACCAGGAAACACATGGAGCCTTATATTCTTACAGTAGTTAAAACCAAGTACAGACTGTCCTCGGATGTATACGACTTAACAATCACTCGTACTTACGACGATCATCCCAGAAACACAGTACACTAGAGGCCACAGAGGTGTTTTTACAGAAGAATGTTAAAAATACCATGGCCAGCTAAAAAGATTAATGAGTATGTCCCGAAAGAGGCCAACGCGCAACAGAAACTTACTCCTCATGTTAGAAGGAAGCAATGCACTTTCTTTGAGCATGTCATGAGAAGATGAAAGCTGAAGTTTATCGTGACAACAGGAAAGATTGAAGGAAATAGAGATAGGACGACACTGAGAGAAGACATTAGACAGTTTGACTAGCAGAAGTGATAAATACAGGTGTCCCCCGCTTATTTGACAGGTTAGATACCAGAACACTGTCGAAAAGCGGAACCCAGTATTTTTTTAGCTTGCAAATGCATTTTGGCCGCCGAAAAACATAAATAACGCACTATATCGCTTGCGAATGTGTGCAAAAGCTAAATAACACACTATATGTATACAAAAGCACAGTAAAATGAACAAAAGCTTATCTTTAAATATACAAAAGTACTGTACAGTAACATGAACAAAAGCTTGGAAACATGACGAAATAGGTCGAAAGAGCGGACTACGCGTCCAATGTATGGGTTCTGGTTATAATTGAAAAGCGGGAGACGCCTGTAGTGCTGGAGACAGGAAGTTGTGGAGAGACATGATTGCCTATACCACAAGGCATGGTTACTTGAAGAAGCCATTATCAACAGCTGCCATCTCTACAACGAAGATCAGCTGCAGTGCATCTCCGACTTCTGTCTTGATGGTGCACTCTGACTGACTCTTTCCTGTCTTGATGGTGCACTCTGACTGACTCTTTCCTGTCTTGATAGTGCACTTTCTTTCCTGTCTTGATGGTGCACTCTGACTGACTCTTTCCTGTCTTGATAGTGCACTCTGACTCACTCTTTCCTGTCTTGATGGTGCACTCTGACTGACTCTTTCCTGTCTTGATGGTGCACTCTGACTCTTTCCTGTCTTGATGGTGCACTCTGACTGACTCTTTCCTGTCTTGATGGTGCACTCTGACTCTTTCCTGTCTTGATGGTGCACTCTGACTGACTCTTTCCTGTCCACCTCTTGATGTTAGCGTAACACATTCAATAGAAAACAGTGAATACACTGTATAACATAATTTATGTTCTTGTCCCTACTTTAATTGCTGGAGGCCCAAAGAACTTTAAAAATTTTGCACTACATGTTATACTTTGTTCACTGGTTTTAAAGTGTATCTTTAAATGTTGTAGAATGTCTAATATTTTGTAAATATATACCTAATTACCAACGGGCTGATCACCCGTTTGCCAGTCACTTTGATTACGGAAACAACGGCAAACGGATTGATTTGTCGTTGCCCTAAAGACGCCATTAGGCGTGATGGGAACAACGGCAAAGAAAATCTATTCGCTGTTGCCCTTAAGACGCCACTAGGCGTAATGGCCACTGACTGCTTTGCCGGTCGTTGGCTAAGGACGGAAGAAGAAGAAGAATACCTAATTAGGAACAAATTAGATTAATCAAAACTGTGCTATGGGAGCTAATGTAAAATATTTTGTAAATATATACCTAATTAGGAACAAATTAGATTAATCAAAACTGTGCTATGGGAGCTAATGTAAAATATTTTGTAAATATATACCAAATTAGGAACAAATTAGATTAATCAAAACTGTGCTATGGGAGCTAATGTAAAATATTTGTTAAATATATACCTAATTAGGAAAAAATTAGATTCATCAAATCTTTAATATGGGAGCTAATGTAAAATATTTTGTAAATATATACCTAATTAGGAACAAATTAGATTAATCAAAACTGTGCTATGGGAGCTAATGTAAAATATTTTGTAAATATATATACCTAATTAGGAACAAATTAGATTAATCAAAACTGTGCTATGGGAGCTAATGTAAAATATTTTGTAAATATATATACCTAATTAGGAACAAATTAGATTAATCAAATCTTTAATATGGGAGCTAACGTAAAATATTTTGTAAATATATACCTAATTAGGAACAAATTAGATTAATCAAAACTGTGCTATGGGAGCTAATGTAAAATATTTTTTAAATATATACCTAATTAGGAACAAATTAGATTCATCAAATCTTTAACATGGGAGCTAATGTAAAATATTTTGTAAATATATACCTAATTAGATTCATCAAAACTGTGCTATGGGAGCTAATGTAAAATATTTTTTAAATATATACCTAATTAGGAACAAATTAGATTCATCAAAACTGTGCTATGGGAGCTAATGTAAAATATTTTTTAAATATATACCTAATTAGGAACAAATTAGATTCATCAAAAAC
>JAMPIV010000090.1:0-203098 GCA_024509875.1 Oreohelix idahoensis
TTGCTGCTGTGTCGTTGAAAGTGTAGCTGAAATGCCGGGCACCTCCATCAGACACCGTTCACAAGAACTTGGCCTATCTCGGTCATTTTTACACACAATTTTGCGTAAAAGATCTACACCTACACCCATATAAGATCCAGCTGACGCAAGCTCTTCAACCTGCAGACCACGAACGGCGTCGTAATTACAGTAATTGGATGTTAGAAGCCATTGAAAATGACCCTGAATTTGGGAAGAAAATCATCATGAGTGATGAGGCTCACTTCCACCTCAGTGGCTTCGTAAACAATAAAAATAGCCGTATTTGGGGAAGCGAAAATCCACGAGAGATACACGAGAAGCCTCTACATCCTCGGCGAGTGACAGTCTGGTGCGCTATGTGGGCTGGAGGTGATTGTTGCTCCATACTTTTTTGAGAACGCTCATGGCAATGCTGTTACGGTCAATGGCGAACGCTATCGGGACATGATTAACAACTTTTTCGGTCCGCAATTGGAGGATTTGGACCTATGTGACATGTGGTTTCAACAAGATGGCGCCACGTCGCACATAGCACGCGACACAAGAGAAATTTTGAATAGGATGTTTCCGGACAAATTAATTTCGAAATTTGGCGACATCGACTGGCCTCCAAGATCGCCAGATTTAACGCCTTTAGACTTTTTTATGGGTTTTTTTTAAAAGGGAAGGTCTATACCAACAAGCCACAGACTATTGAGCAACTCAAAGTCAATATTCGAGAGGATATCGCCGCTATACAACTTGAAACATGCGAAAATGTCATGCAAAGTGTGCTCCAAAGGGCGCGCATCTGTATGGCTAGCAGAGGCGGCCATTTAAATGATATAGTGTTCCACACATAACTACCAGGTCTAAATAAAACATACGTAACATAAAATTGACAATTGTTTCACTTTTAGACTAGTTATTCAAAAACAAAATCTACCTGTTCTCGTTCGGACACCCTATATTTACAAAACAAGTGCAAATTCACATTCCAAGTAGAGTGGTTTCAATGAAAATACAACGAATACGGGAAAATCGCGCATGTGCATCCACATACGCAAACCCATTTACTCACTCTTTCTTGTAGCCTGAAGTTATACATTGCAAATTTATGCATCGGGAATCGAGGCATATCTGGAGTCTCCTTATATGACCACCAGCTATTCGCAATGCTATAATATATGTACGTGGAAGTGAACTTATGTCTGTGAGGATAATTACATCCTCATTGACTCTTGAAATCATCCACACACTTCCAGGTATTCCCCCCTGTGATGAAACATGTTGAGAACCCAGCAGTGCACGCTAATCTTGGAGAAGTCACTTAAGTCCCAGTCGTAATTCTTTGGCTTTGACATGGTTGACTGCAAGCAGAAGGATCTCACTATGGAACCAGTGATAGGCAGGGGAAACTGAGAGGTGGCTCTATGCAGGACGTGACAATTCCTTGGGAGAGGCCAGAACAAAGTACAGTATTTTAGCTCTGCATAGTTGGAGAGCCCCCTTGGATGGCGAGGAATGCACAGTATGCCACACACTTCTTACTCCTAGCTTGCGACCAGATGTGACGATCCTTTAAATGCAAGCCAAGCTGGGGAAACAGGAGCTCATGACTTCAACTCAACACGTTTTGGATGGTGTGATAAGAGGTTTTGATGTTAATAAGAGATGGGCTATCCTGGACAAATAGGTGTATCAGATGATACCAGGATAGTGCCAGGTAAGAGACTGGTCTTAAAAGTAATACCCCCTTCTCTGAAAAGAGTAAGGGTGTATAGACATCAAAGTGGGGTCAAGCTATGCAAGTTCTCAGAGAAGATGATGATGATGTACTCTGAGTCCCTACTGCTACCTCTTCTGATCCCAAATTGATTTAGCTACGGGTCTAGGGGAATGTATTTATTTATACTTAATGATTAAGTGCAAACAGAACTTTCAACTTTAATGAAAATTATTTAAGAAAGGCTGTATTCAATTTATATGTACAATTTAATGGTCCGGAACATCAATCTTTTTGTCCGGACTTTCAAACTCAAGAAAATGTTTATTACAGAATCAAATAAATAATTTGGAACACAAATATGTTCATTTCTGTAAAGGGTCACTGGAATGTCTGCACACACAGTTCTTGTTGCAAATATTACTACTGTTCTAGTCCTACACTGTAAGGTCTGCTAATGTCATCATACCATATTTGTTTCTAAGTTTACTTGGGTGAACCAGTTTTTGGATGAACCACCATTTGCCTTATAAAGGACTTATCTTTAGACTGATGCTACTGCTATTCTCTCAATAGTAGTCAGGATCACCCACTGTGTGACTCCTGGCTGAGATGGTGGTGTCTAGCTTCAAGTGTCTGAGAAGCGCTCAACTTCCACACGCCCCTCTTCTCAATAGCATGCAGCTACGATGTAAATTCTTAATATGACCCTCAAGTAAAGAAATTCACACACACAAGCTGACAGGCCGTAAAAGGGTACTAGCACTGCTGTTCCCAGTCCATACGGCAAAGGCTTTGGTCAATAGTCTTTCTGTACACGCCAGCTCGGCATGGAATCTTAGGTTTTCAATGGCGGATATTACAAGAAGTTGTTACTTTTTATCAAACTACACCTAACCAATAAGACGACGAGTCAAAAAGGTTAACTATTTTTGAGACTATAAACTTGGGCGGTTCTAAGTGTGTTTGTCTAATCTGACCAAATTTTATTATTTTATATCATAGTTATTTGTGGACCGATTTTAATTATCAAAGGTGATAATTAAACGGCCAGTTTCTCCCTATCATTATATATAGTTTTCCTTTAGTTATTCCTTTGCATTTTCATCTGGGTAATTTTTAAGTAATTAAATGTGACCTTACCCTGATATGAAAATATCACTAAATTAAATTTTTCTAAGTTAAGATAATTTTATTAAGAGGGAATCTTTATGTGTATATGTCAAGCAATATCAGCGCTATAATTCGAGATATCTCTTTCATTTTAATTATTTTTAGTTAGTGAGAAATAAATTATCTAAGTTCAGTCAAAAACACAAAATAGGCATTATTTCCACGTCAACCAAAATTTTCTTGTCCCTACAAAAGAGAGGAAACGATTTGATTGGTTGTTAATTTGGTACTATGCCCTTCGATAAATTTTGGGGTGGGTGGTAAATTTTGACTTGTTTCTTAGAAAAATTCAAATACGCTAGATAAATTGTTGGCGGTAAATTTGACTGGGCCCTCAGAGAAATTTCAAATGCGGTAGTTATTTATAGGTTTAAAAATACGTTAACTAGTTTTTAAGCGGGGAATTTGAGCGTGGTGTTCATACAGATTCACTTCACGACAGATGGCAGCTAAGCCACATGAAAAGCCTAGGTCTACAGTGTATATTATAGAATCTTCAACTAAAATGTGAAGTCAGTCCTATTGTATGGCTCTGAGACATGGAGAACAACAAAGACAACAACCAAAAAGCTACAGACTTTCATAAATGGGTGCTTGCGTAGAATAGAGGGATTAAAATGAAAGGATACCAACGTGGAACTGATGACAAGAACTAGACAAGAGACAGTGGAACAAGAGATGAGAAGAAGGCGATGGCGATGGATAGGACACACACTGAGGAAAACTGTGGATAGCATTACAAGGCAGTCCTTGTTCTGGAACCCCCAGGGCAAGAGAGGCAGAGGTAGACCAAGAAACACATGGAGAAGAGAGCTGGAAACAGAGGTGAAAATGATGAGGAGAACGTGGAAAGAACTCGAGATGATGGCACGTGACAGGAGGACTTGGCATGTGTTTGTTGAAGGCCTATGCTCCTTTGGGAGTGGAGGGTTTTGAATGAATGACAGTGTATATATACCATGGAGTCTTCAACTTGGTATTGGCTGCTAAAGAGCAAGAAGCTCAGCAACCCTAGTTAAACAACAACAACAACAACAACAACAACAACAACAACAACAACAACAACAACAACAACAACATTGCAACTTTGTGTAATGGTAATTCTTCTTCTTCCATCCTTAGCCATCGACCGTCAAAGCAGACAATGGCCAATCACGCCTAGTGGCGTCTTAAGGGCAACAACAAATTGATTTTATTTGCCGTTGTTTCCCATCACGCCTAGTGGCGTCTTTAGGGCAACCACAAATTAATCTTTATTTGTTGTTGTTTCCGTAATCAAAGTGACTATGGTAATAGTGACTGACAAAAATAAATTTAATTAGACATTTCTAATAGATTTCAATTAAAACACAATGAATACATGTAAAACCCTCGTGTGTACGCACACATTTATACACTTTCTTTCTAGTATCTTTACATTATATCAACCCAAAATGAAAAGAGAATACAAATAATATATACGTATCCACTATCGCGCGTACACACAGGCGCACATACGCTTACTTCTGCACCATCCGTCTTTCAAAAACTTGTGAAGAAAAAAAACCGTACACATATACGAGGGACGGTCAAAAAGTAATGCTTCGTAATTTTTAATTTCATTCAATAGGCAAGAAAACAGATAAAATTCACATTGAAATGTAGCCCCAAGTCTGAACTTCAAAAATTTATTTCTCAATGTAGTCTCCGTTATTTGTTACAGTTTTTGTCCATCTTCTCACAAGGGAATGTATCCCCGCACGGTAAAAATGTGTGTCCTTTTTCCTAAACCACTGGCGTACGGCGCGTTTAAGGGTCTCGGTGTCCTCAAAGTGATGTCCGCTAAGATCTTCTTTAAGTGGTCCAAACAGATGGAAGTCAGAAGGTGCAAGATCGGGACTGTAAGGGGGATGTGGTAATAATGTCCAGCCAAATTCTGCAATCGCATCAATGGTGCGTTTAGCGGTGCGTGGCGTGGCATTATCGTGCAACAGTAGTGCAGTTCTCTGATCTTTTAATGGGTAAAGTCGCCGAAGACGACCTCTAAGCTTCTTCAAAGTTTCAATGTAACGGTCTGCATTCACCGTGTTTCCCTGTTCCAAGAAGTCGAAAAGAATCACACCCTTCTCATCCCAAAACACGGAGGCCATAACTTTCCATACAGATGGTGAACTTTTGAACTTCTTTCTTGTCGGCGATGTTGTGTGATGCCTCTTGGATTCTGGTTAAAAAAATGAACCCAAGTCTCATCACCTGTCACAATATTCGATAAAAACTCTTCTCCTTCAGTTTCGTAACGGTGCAGGAGGTTGATGGCTATGGTTTTCCTTGTTTCTTTATGTCTGTCTGTCAACATTCTGGGTACCCACCGTGCACAAACTTTTGAATAAACAAGGTCTTTAATGATGTTCTTTAACACTGCCTTTACTAATGGACAACATGGAAGAAAGTTCATCCAGTGTTACCCGACGGTCACCACGAATGATGCCATCAACTCGATGAATGTTGTGTGGAGTCACTGCGGTAGACGAATGGCCACGATGTACCCAACATCGGACAGTGCTAACATCCACTGTTGAATCTCCATAAACATTCTTTAAACATTCGTGGATGCGAATTGGGGTCTCGCCTTCAGCATTGAGGAATTCT
Source organism: Oreohelix idahoensis (assembly GCA_024509875.1). Lineage (NCBI taxonomy): Eukaryota > Metazoa > Mollusca > Gastropoda > Stylommatophora > Oreohelicidae > Oreohelix > Oreohelix idahoensis. The sequence continues at coordinate 5,528 of JAMPIV010000090.1, forward strand.
ATGACATAACGTTGTTTTAACCGAACGTCTTTGGCAGCCATTTTTAAACTGTTACAGTGGTGCCACCTGTTACTGAAACAGGTTGGTAATGCTATACAGTGCAGAAGAGTGTTTGAGGAATCCTGCTAAATTTACAAATTGCACACCGATGCAGTATTTACATACATAAAAAATAGGAGGCATTACTTTTTGACCTTCCCTCGTACATATGCATTAACCTACACATGTTCATACTTACAATGGGACAACAATTTTTTTTAAAGATTACATAAACAAATTCCCTACCCATTACATACCGATTACAATTAAATACTTTAGCTATAAACGAGTCTCCCTTCTCTCGTGTCAAAGTTTATGAAAAAGGGGGAGGGGTGTGTGGAGAAGACCACACACACGCCCTAACACCCCCTCCCCTCCCCCCCCACCCCCGGCGGGGGTCGGATTCATTGACCCATAGTCTTAGTATAGGGCGTGAAAGTCAAGGTTGGACGCTTTACAGTGTTTTTGTTTTATTTTTATTTTATTTATATTTTTTTAAAACCCCCGCCCCCCTTTCCCAATCCCTTATTTGCATTCCAATTGAATTTACATCGCATATGCATAAACGTTTTTTTTAATAAAAAAACCACCTATGTCCAAAACTCAAGAGTATCTAAAATGGATCGTCAAAAGTGTCTACCTTCGCACAAGATTATTCTTGGCAGAGTTGTAGATAGAAGGGTAATGACGATTCTATCCCCAGGGAGTTTCACAAGATAATTCAGAAGTCAAGAACAATGCTGCACTAGCAGGGCAATTGTTAACTTTTATATCTGATCCGACGCCTTTTGTGAAGAATAAAGCAATGGTTTTAGACCGTTCAAGCCCCCAGCTGGAGTAAATCCAGCGAAATTCCTTTTTTTAATATGTATTTGCTCTATAGATGTAACTATATTTCTAGATGTATATACTAGATGTTAGTTGTTTTTTTATGTGTTCATATGTTTTCTCAGTTTGAGACAACTCAATCCATCGTGTAAATGTACGACGTATCTTTGTAATAAAATCAGAGAAATCTACCCCATTTTCTGGCAACATTGTCCTAAAACGAAGACGATAATCTTCTTCTTTTAGTTGATATTTTGTTAGTAATGCTGCTCTGACAACATCATAATTAGTTCTGTTATGTTCTTCTATTGTCATAAGAGTAGTCACTGTTTCACCTGTAAAAAATTCCATCAGTTGTTCGACATATTTTTCTTTTTTTATCTTATGCGTATCGCATAAAAATTGGAATATATCCAGATAATCCGCTATGTCGTCCTTTAAAGGATTGAAATGAGGTAATTTGATCCTACTAGCAAACTCCTTTGTCGTACCCGAAGTTGCTTGATGAGCATCCATATTTGTCAATTTCAATTTCTCTAACTCCAAAGCTAAGAGTTTTTCATTATGTTCCATTTTTGCTTTTTCCTTTCTCTCTTCGGATTCTCTGTCTAATCTTTTTTCTTCAGCTTAAAGTTTTCTTTCCTCTGCAGCAGCTTGAAGTTTTCTTTCCTCTGCAGCAGCCTGAAGTTTTCTTTCCTCTGCAACAGCTTGAAGTTTTCTTTCTTCAGCAGCAGCTTCATTTTTTTGTTTTTCCATTTCCATCTGGAATTTTCTTTCATCAGCTTGCATTTGCAGCCTTAAATTCTCAGCATCTATCTTCTTTTGTTCAGCTTGCATCTGCAATCTTAAATTCTCAGCATCTATCTTCTTTTGCTCAGCTTCTGCTTTCTTTTGTTCAGTTTCTGCTTTCAATTTATTTTCCCCTTTTTGTCTCTTTTCTTCTGACTTTAATACCATGGCGAATTGAGCAGTCGCGAATTCTTCCAATTCATTACCAGACTTGCCAAGGGATTTCCCTTGTCCAATGAAGTATTCCAGTGTAGACATTCTGTCTAATGAAATCAGTAACCTGAAAAACTTAAATAAATTACCTTATCCCACTTCAATGGGAGACAAGTCTTTAATATTAGACTTCTATAATCAGTTCAGTTTATTTCACTCTCTTTGAGAGACAAGTCTTAGTCAAAGACCTTGTATGGTTACCTTGTTTCTTTATAATAATATTATATCAATAATCTCTATCTGAAGAGTGTACCATATTAATAATAATAATAATACATGAACAAGTATATGTATGTAGACTGTGTATGACAATAATAAATACAATGACAAAGATACAGAACAACAACCGAAAACGTTCGCAGAAGTCAAATAAACAATACAGCGAAACTAAGGAAAATGTTACAAAAATGTGTAAAGATGACTGCGAAAAGTAAACAAGACAAATGGCAACACTGTTATAAACAAAAAAAGGTGTAAAGAAATAAATTAAAGGAAGGAGAGACGAACAGATACAAACAAAACAAATCGTAAATCAAAGAATGGAAAAATAACGAAAACAATACTAACACATCTGTCACAGCTAAACGTAAATAGCAACAATTGTCGCTAGCAAATCCCAATTAAGGAAATTTGCAGTCCCTACAGAAAACGCTCTCAATAGACAACCTCTGTTACGTGGTTAAAGGATTCACCTTTCCCAACCATCCCGCTGAAAACACCAGAAAAATACACAATATTACAAGTAACATAAATTGCATATAATGAAATGTGTTGCAAACAAAGTTTAGTTACAAATAACAGTATAGTAACTCTCTTGCTCTTTGTCAACACAGGAGTACAATGTCAAGCGCGCAATGATTGTTAGATCCACAATAACATGTAGTGGTCTCCAGGAACATAAAGTCACTATGACCTTCTCGATGAATAGTTGAGGCTTGAGGCCCAATGTTGAAAAGTTCGTAGACGGTATTGTTTACAAAAACACTTGACCTAGAACTACGTGACTTGAACGTTCAGACGTTGAAGAGTCTGTTGACTGTAACGTGTAAACAACCAGCGTTACTGTTTACAAAAAATACTTGACTTGTGTGCAGCTGTGGTCCACTTAGCAATATTGCCTAGATGCTAAATCCAGTACTTGTACCAACTGTGGTTCATGTAGCATTATCACATAAATGCAAACACTGTTTATGTGGGTCAACAGTCAATGACCTATTTCTACTGTCCTGTGTAGCCAAAACTTGGAAATGTAGAGTACTACGGATGTGTGTTATTCATAGCTGTCAACCTTGATCGTTCCAATCTGTAGCCGAAACCAAAATTGAAGCCGAAAAGCCCACGGAACTGGCCTACCAGTAATGTTAGTTGTTTTTTTATGCGTGATGCAAATGTTGATGTGTAGTTGGCCAGGTATGCGTGTTGATGTCACCTGAACAGTGTAATGGTGCGGTGAAGATCTGGGTCACTCACGCTGACAGCATACATGGTCCTTGTACGATGATGATGATGATGAGACATGGGTGTATAGTCGCGAATGCGTTTAGGCTCATATATAGTTACACAATACACCCAGTCACACTCGTACTGAAGCCAATGATGGTTGAAATTACTGGTGACAGTTCATACATTTATTCACAGGACTAACAGTAGAATCACACAGGAACAGTCAATGTAAACAGGTTCGCGTACATCATGTTAATTGAAATCGCTTGGTACATATCAGGCATTCTAAGGCTGGTGAACATTCAAATATGTGGGCATTGTCAATAGTTTGTGTAAATATATCGCCAATCTGCGGATTCCACCATATATAACTTCGTCACTGGACTTCTGATCATATAAAGACGAATAGTCTTAAATAGCTACCTTGAGCACAAAATATAAGTTCTGCATTACAGGAACTGTGAGCTGTTCTCACAGGCTAGGTAAGCCTTTAACAAATTCTGCAACCGAATGCGTAGTAATGATAAAGTCGGTGTTACCTTGAAGCGAATCCTCAGAACATAAGAAACAACACTGTCGTCATTCCTGACGTACAGTAAATCACTGGGGAAAACTGACAACGCAGTCACTTCGAAGATTTTCCTTCCCCAGGATACAACGGACATTCACGTCCCACAGAAGCCAGTTCGAAACTCTACCTGACGGAAGTCTAATTTTTGCGCTCTCAACTGCGCATGGCACACAGCCCAGAACTGTTTACCTTTGACCCTAAAGGTCAAACCCAATGAATGAACCAAAAAGGGAGATAACCCCTAATCAACCTGACACTGCAAAGTTAAGACATAGTTCCCCAACTTTGACCAGGGTGAAAAACATACAACCAATAAATCGACGTTTGAAACTCCGTCAATAATGACAGCAACAATATATATATATATATATATATATATATATATATATATATATATATATATATATATATATATATATATTATATATATATATATATATATATATATATATATATATATATATATATATATATATATATATATATATATATATATATATATATATATATATATATATATATATATAATATTATATATATATATATATATATATAATATATTATATATATATTATATATTATATATTATATATATATAATATATATATATATATATATAATATATAATATATAATATATATAAGAGTCTTGCTCATACGTTTGCTTTCACACTTATAATAACTGAAGCAACTATGATTGTTATGTTTTAAAATAACATGTAACAAATTTAATAATTAATTAGTTTTAGCAGGTTAAAATAGAGAGGAAATGATGGTGAATTTTAGATGAAAGTTTTATCTTCATAGAGACTGGACAGAGGAATGTTAATGTTCTTTTCTGTTGCCTTTTAGTGAGCACTTAGCATAGAATCGATGACTACTGCAGCCGTGATTTCGTCAATTCTTCTGAGATGATGACACTTCACAGTCTGATGCTTCGTTCCACGAACTTTAGACAAAAATAAAAAGAACAAATGCCCCTGCTAAATGCACTTGGTTGGAAGATTAACAGGCGCATTGTCTCGCTGGAAGTCTTCACAAGATATTTTCAGAAGTCAAGAACAATGCTGCATAGGGCAGAGCAATTGTTAACTTATATATGATCCGTCGCCTGCTGTGAAGAATTAAGCAATGGTTTTAGCCCATTCAAGCCCCCACCTGGTGTAAATCCAGCGAAATTCTTTTCTACGAATTAGCTTTATATGTGTAAATATATGACTAGTTTTAAGGAGTGTTGATCAAACGTTTGCTTTCATACTTATAATAACTGAATAAACTAGGATTGTTTTCTTTTAAAATAACATGTAACAAATTTAATAATTAATTAGTATTAACAGTATAAAAATAATGATGAAATGATGGTGAATTTTAGATTTAAATCAAATTTGTTTTCACGGAGACTTGGTTTGAGGATTTATGTAAAAAAAGTTATGTCCTTTTGCTGTTTCCTTGTACAAAAAACCTAGCTCGTCTAAGTGAGTCCTGCAGCAGTGGTTTCGTCAATTCTTCTGTGATGATGACTGTTAAGTCATGTTTTCGCGTGGGAGTTAAGTGTTTGGGATTTTTACGTATGGGTCTGATTTTTCATAGACGTAAGCACGTTTAAAGTTATGAGATGGTTTTTTATTTGGGTGCTTTGTGCACTATATTTTTGAACATAGCTCAACTGGGTATGTGTTAGTTTTTTAAAAATAAAGAAAGAGTTCAAATGTTCTGAGTTGTAGTTGGGGAGAGATACGGGTGAGCTGAGCTCACATGTCAAGCTGTTAGTTCGCGCTTTCAGTGAAAATGTACTGAGTTGTATTGAGAAACTATAATCTCGGTCATTAGGTATCTGGCAGTGCTTCGAGACGGTTATAGTGTCGCTTGTGTGTCCAGAGTTTTATTTAAGGGAAGAGATTCGATATATTATTCAAATGCCATGGATTATATCGGCTGTTACAATTTATGATGAATTGCTGTTTATGCAACCAACTCCCTATGGATTATTTCTGCTATTACAATGTATGATGAATTGCTGTTTATGCAACCAATTCCCTATGGATTATTTCTGCTATTACAATGTATGATGAATCGCTGTTTATGCGATCAGATTCATTCTGGATTATTACCACATGTTTGCCATTGTAACTTTTCAACGATTGACTGTTCCTTGATTCGCTGTTCATGCGATCAGAGTCATCATGGATTATTAGCATTTGTTTGCCATTGTAACTTTTGCAACGATTGACTGTTCATCGATTCGCTGTTCATGCGATCAGATTCATTATGGATTGTTGGCATCTGTTTTGCCATTATAACTTGTGACAATGTACTGTTCGTGATGTCAATGTTGCTGTGATCAATAAACGGTGTATGCGTTGGAAAAACCTTATTCTTCTTACCCATTGGTCGATTTCCTGACCTCACGTTACTGTTGTGTGGGTGATAATAGAATGTAAACAAACCTAAGGAACTCACGACATTCGCATATATATATATATATATATATATATATATATATATATATATATATATATATATATATATATATATATATATATATATATATATATATATATATTATACAACTGTCGGCCACTACAGTAAGCCCTACCTTGCTGACGTCAACATTGTCAGCTGTGCCAGACAGTAGCACTATCTTTTAATACAACCCCCATACATACAGTAACAGACTTCACAGTCTGATAGCTTTGTTCCACGAACAGTCTGATAGTTTCGTTCCACAAACTTTTAGACAAAATAGAAAGAACAAATGCCTCTTCTATGTACATTTGTGGGCTGCAAATTAACATTTACATTGTCTCGCTGTCCACCCACAAATGTTAGTCTCTCTGAACAATTAAATTTTTTTTGAGTATACACAGCGTAACTCAGGGAAGATGATTAGAAATCACTAATATTCTTCTGGGCATTAAACTGGGAAAAATGTGCTTGGACAGCGCGGGGCAATGTCGTGTTTGAATTACAATTAACAAGGTACATATATCTCACAAAATGATACTATACACTTTAGGCACATGTGATGTAGTCATCACTCATCACTGCTCCAGTCGGAGTCTGGGGTTGCTGCTGCTTTCGCGTTTCTGAGCGAATTAGTATAAAACAAACACCAGCGCTTGCTGTAGTGGTTTATGAATTTACTATTTTCATATGTTGAGGTTGCCAGCCTCGTTTATACCCACTTAGCAAGGAAAACATGTCAAATTCACATTTGTAAAATACATGTTTACACTTACCCTAAAGTAACTTTTGGGAACACAATCTCTTGGCACAGTTTAGAATGGACACATCACTTAGGATGCTTTCGAATCACATAGTCTGGAAATTTTGTATTCCTCTTATGACGGGTGATCTGATTCCTTAGGTCTTTAGTCTTTGTATTTAAAAATGCAGGTTTACTTTTTTAAGTTTTAAAGTTGCACAAATATTTCGATCCTGGTCCTTTTGGTTTCCAGTCTTTGTATTTAAAATTGCGGGTTTACTGTTTAAGTTTCAAAGTTGTCTAAATACTTCGATCTGTCACTTATAACTTTTGAATCCTTTGTCCGCTCCTTCTCTTTCTGGCTCTGGTGAATTGCTAGCTTGACGTGGCAATGCAGTCTGATCTGTGACTCCGATTTTGCTAGATTATATTTCCAATTCTCAGTTCAAAATCCCAGATTGTACTTCCGACGAATTTGCAAATGAGAACCATTGTGTATTCCGGCTCTCGCTTTGCACCAATCCAATCTCTTTTGCACTATATGATTGGGGGTATTTAATTTAATTTTCCCCGCATATTTTAAAGTATTACATTTTAAAATTCCATCGCATGACCTCTTTCTTATTTCCTGTCTATATGCTTTTTCTCCAATATTGGCACCCCAGACAGATTATCGGTAATATTGATACTAAGACGGGCCAGCTGAAGTGATTATCTAATTATCACATGTGTTAGCGTAGATCCCCCAGACGGATCTCCCAGACAGACAATATGGCCTCCCTACACCGACAGTGCGCGACCATATTGTACAAACACAGATCGCCTCTATCAAAGGTGGCTAGGTGACTTACGTGAAAAAGTATTATTCGCTGACCGGTCTAATTAACCTGGTATTATTACGGTTTACCTGGTGAAACGTAAACAAGTCTGGGAGTGGTCACATTAAAAAAATGAATGAGGGTGCATAAAATATGCCAAATAAAAAGCGGATGAAGGAGTGAGAGAGCGTCTCAAAAGTACACGTACAAACGTTTTGTCACACACATAAACATTTTTCTGCATGATATCCATACTAACAACTTTTATATGCTTTTACAAAACTGTAAACAAATTTATGATTACTGATATAATACATGTTCAGATAAAACAAAAAAAAACAAAAAAAATTAATCACCATATTATTAACATCTTTCACAATACATGACAATTATCATGGCAAAAACATTTTCAAGCAGGCTTCTCTCAATGGGCTTGACAAAAAGCAGAGTAAATAATTTAAGTCCCTTGAGATAGAAGCATCATTATCCTTCTATCTACATTTTAAAGAAAAAAAATAGAATGAAATAAAACAAAAAAATAAAATATATCTAAATGAATATACATGTAAATAAAATGCTCACATGGTAGCCCCAGAGCTTCTGTCTCAGCTCTGCGCCCTCTGACCAGGTTTGACGTCGTAGGTGATCAAGGGCTTGACAGTTCGAAGAATGTGGTCAGGGGTCTAGATTCAAGTTCTACATCATCACCCGGCCATATTCTGTGACAGTTCTTGTACTGACTAATTACGGGCTTTTCAGTGGTCGGTACCCTTTTCTTTCTCTGCTATGTAGCAAAGATTTTGTAATTTCAAACATTCTTACACTCCTCTCAGTGATAAGTCATCATGTCTGTTTGGTTACTCGTTCCTCCCTGATGTGAAAGGAACGGATGAGATAATATTAACCGACAATCATGTTGGTTTATCTCGGGTGTAGCCGACATCAGACTACCGATTAACACTAGAATCGCCCCAGCGACTTTGGTTAAGCATTGATAAGGCGAAAGTGTCGCACTTGCCAAGATGGTAAGGCGACGAATTTTGTTTGCGCAAGAGACGGATAGAGAGATTACTTGTCTGTGAAACACATTTTGGTCAGACATGAGTGACATCAACATTTCCTGGCCATCTGTTTCAGAGACATTGCTTTAGAGGAAAGTAAGATGTTACATCTGAAACACATTGTCGAAAGAGGATACGGACTTGTCACTTCCATATATGGGAAAGGTGACCTTTTGCATCACATACAGAATTTTCCAGGTCGGAATAATTTTGAATTACCCCACCTAAATATGCAGTTTTTAAACGTTTGGCGGGGGTTCTAAATAGAGGAGCCACCAAATAGCTGATTGGACTCTGCGTAAATCGTAAACAAAGTACTGCGGGGGAGGCGAAGTGCAATATAATCTGACACGTTTGCAGTTTTAAGACACTGTGAAAATTTCGCCTCGCGCCAAGACAACAACCAGACTGCTAGAGTTAGAATCAGAATTCCATTTATCAGGCCGGACTTTGTTGGTGCATTTTGAAGGACTTAAACAGCCCAGGAAAACTCTTTCATTTTAATAAGGAAAACCGGGATCTGAAGAAACTGAACACACAGTCTAAGTGGGAATTTATTGTTAAAGTAACGTACCCCAGAACAGATGCAAAAGGCATCTGCTAGTGCCTTAACTAGTCCCTTTCCGGTTGTGTGTCTGACTGGGTAAGATAATCGATTTTTCCCGTTCCGGTCGAATGTCTTACCCAGTTAGACACAAGACGAAACAACTGGTTTTACGGTCGTTTGTCTGTCCCAGTTAGCCGAGGCATTGTACCATTATTTTATGGCACAAATTCGTGCGATGAAACAGGGAAACGAACTATTTGTGGTAAATTGAATAGTTAAACGTAGAGGGGGAACAATGGCATCAACAAGCAAATGTGCCTGGCAAATGGCTGCCTCCGAAGTAGTGACTTTTCTAGAGGAGACTGGTAATAGTGGTAGTGAAAGTGATGAGATAAATATAGATGACAGTGATTTTATATTAGGCGATTCTGTAACAGATGATTCCAGTACCAGTGATGATGCTGGCAGTAGCGATGACAGTGACCGTAATGAAGATGGCGAAAGTGAGGAAGTACCAGCACAGTGGGTGAAGTTATCTCAATCACACTCTTGTTGTATAAATCATTTACAATTTTCAGTACACATTGCAGGTGTACACAGCTTCTTTATTGTGATATTCCTGACAATATTTGTGGTAACGATTTCCGAAATAAAGGCTTATTTTGGAGTCATTTTGAGAATGGGAATGCAAAAGGGTGGCGTGGTAAAAGAATATTTTTCTGTAGAATGGATTGATTATATTCCTTTTTATCGGGATGTCTTTTCACGTGAAAGATTTCAGCAGATTGACTGGATGCTGCATGTACAGCCACCAAACCACGTGATGGAGCTAGACAGACAAGAGGCTGTAAAATCAGAAATATTGTACTTCATATGAAGGAGAAATGTCTTGAACTTTTTATTCCACATCAAAATATTGTTGTAGATGAAAATACAATGAGTTTCAAAGGTAGGACTCAGTTCAAAATGTATAATCCACAAAAACCAAACAAATGGGGACTTAGAGTGTTTGCACTGGCTGATTGCCATACTGGATATTTGTGTGCTTTTGAGCCATATTATGGTGCTATGACAACAAACCAGCTTACACGACCAGATCTTCCATTTACTGCTAGAATCGTTCTGCATCTTTGTAATGAGCTGTTACAGAAGGCTAACGGCCATGGCTACCACTTGTTTACTGACAGATACTACACAGGACATCCTCTAGCCATGGAACTGTTAGAAAAAGGCATCCACACAACAGGAACTGTAATGCGAAATCGCCGAGGTTTGCCACTAGAAATGAAGAATTTCAAAATTGCGAAAGGTGAAGAGATTTCCTGGATGATGCCAAATAAAGAGATGGTTTTAGCATGGAGGAACAAGAGAATTGTCTGCATGCTAAGTACTTACTATAATTCAACTACACAAATGCTGCAGAGAAAAGCTAAACATGGAGTCATTGAAGACATTACTAAACCAACAGCTGTGATAGAATACACAAGAAACATGGGTGCTGTAGATCGCTTTGATCATTACTGCAGCAGTTATTCATTCACACGCAGGTCTGTGAAGTGGTGGCGGAAAACATTCTTCTGGTTATTGGAAGTAGCTGTAGTGAACAGCTATATTTTGTACAAAGAAACACAACCAGAGACAACAATGGATCACATAAAGTATCGCAAAGATCTTGTTTTACAACTTGTACAAGAGCAGCAGGCTTCTCAGCCTTCTCGTCGCCGGGGTCGTCCGTCAACACTAGATGTGGAAGAACGCCTTGATAAGCGTCAACACTTTATTGATGCTTTTCCTGGCAAGAAAACAAAGAACTGTGCTGTGTGCAGTGACAGAAAAACTCCAGGTAAGAGGCGTCAGACAATGTACTACTGTGCAACATGTTCACGTAAACCTGGTTTTCATCCTGGGAAATGTTTCAAAATGTAACACACTGTGACAAAATATCGTTGATGTGATTGATGTGAATCCCTGGGCGCGAGTTATTGTACTCTTTTGCCCTTTAGGTGACGAGTTATTCACTCATACCCTTGAGCCAGTTATGTGAGATGATTTGTGGGCTTTGTTTCACCCCCAAGGGAGCGTCCTAGACTCAGCGGCATGTTGCACCAGGCCCACTTTGGCGTGTGTGCGTTACCAAGAGGTTTGATGGCTCTCTACCCGTGCAGGGGGGTTATAACTCCGAGACAAGACTGACACGAGCAATCAGTCACCGGCCGTGGCACGAGCAGCCAGACAGCATAGTGGCGCGGTGGCGAAGCCACCGCCTCCACATGTCTGCCAAAGGTGGGCTTTCTTGCAACCCCAGGGAGCATCCTAGACTCAGAAGTATAATGCACCAGTCCCACTTTGAAGTGTGTGCAATGTTCCGAGGTTTGATGGCTCTCTACCCTGCAAAGGGGGTTATATTTCCGAGACAAGTATGCGGTATCCGGCCGAGCAGCCAGTCACCGTAGCGGACGTATCGAGGCGTAGGCGTAGCCCCAGCCGAGCCACCACCACTGACGAAGTACGACATCAAACGGACACATAGCTCTGCCCCACCTGAACTGGGAAGACCCGGCAACCGGGACCACGCACAGACTCGATGGGACAGGGCATGTTTATTTTCCTGTTTGGTAATGGCGCAGCTACAACCGAGCCGCTACCACTGCCGAAGGACGTCATCTAGACGGACACATAGCGCTGCCCCGTCTGAACTGGGAAGACCCGGTAGCCGGGATCACGCACAGTCTCGATAGGACACGGCATGTTTATTTGCTTGTTTGTTAATGGCGCAGCTACAACCGAGCCTCTTCCACCGCCGAAGGACGTCATCTAACAACGATTTTTTTTCTTATTTCAGGTCCCTGACACCATTTCAAATAAATAAAAAATGATACTTCTTCTTCTTCTTCGTTCGTCCTGAAAAGGACGTTGGTTGCGTTGTGTCCGTTTATAGCAAAGCTGCGATATTTGCGCCTTTCGGCCGACACATCCGACTTCAGCACGGCATTTTTGGGACCGGGTTAGCCTTCCCTCTTCGATCCCTACTCACTCAGCCAGACTGCAGTGATGCAGCCTGTTTCCAGGACCACCACTTGGAGGTGGAGTAGGGTCTTGGTCAGCTCTGGTTCGCTGACCCTGACGCAAGCAGTCTAGCTATGGGTCGCTAACTGCATTCCTCACTGTTGACGCGTCTTAGGTCCCAAAAAATGATACAACACCTATTACTTATGCAAGTTCTTTCTGGTGTGTAGAATATTAGTAGGTGTCGTTTTGGGGTATTTTTTCCAAAAAAATATTCCAACCTGGTAATAGTGGCATGCATATTTTATTCGGTCGGAAAAGGTTAACCTACTTTTCTGAGCAGTCTGTGAGCCAAGATTGGCTTAGTGGTACCAGTTGTGGCTTACCCAGAACTCGAACCCAGGTCTGTTGTTTTTCTGTTGTCTAGTTTTCTACTTCTTTATTTCTTACGAGTGCCTGAAAACATACCTTTATATTTGTCTAATATTTATTTACTGTGTAACGACCAATGCAAAAAAATCCGCCTGCGTTTTAGGCAAAGATTGAGAACGCACGCTCTGTACCATGAATATTAAATTGAACACCCATTACAAGAATGTCAATCAATCAATACCATTTAGCTCCCCGAGGAGCATAGGCCTTCAACAAACACATGCTAAGTCTTCCTGTTCTGTGACATCCGCTCAATTCTTTCCATGTTTTCTTCACCTATCTATAGATATAACAATAAAACAAGAATATAAACCAAACAAAGAAATAGAAAAATCAACAGACCACTTCAAAAAAGCCAATTGGTAAGCTTTCCAACCTGAAATGGAAAAAAATGAAGCTAGGGAAAAAAACAGTAAATGATAAAGTAGATACATTTACAAATAACCTTACAGAAGAAATACTACAAATTGGAGCAAGACACATACCCAACTCAAATATGCCAAAACAAATAAATCTAGAGCAAAATTTTAGAGAAAAAAAAACACAAGAGTGAAATAAAAACCCAGCTCCATGGTGGACAATCAAATGCACAGAAAAAATCAAACTAAGAAAAGAAGCTCTACAAAGATATCCAATACCATAATTCCCGCCGTAAGATACTTCGGTCGGTCGGTCTGTCACACTTTGCACACCGTCATTTGCGCACTTTTTTCTATTTTCGAGAGAGTGCATTAACTTTCGACCACAGCTAAGGGGGTGCAACTGTGGTTGAAAGTTAAACAATAATTGTATTGTTTCCACTTATATGTACTCTCGCGAAAATAGCAAAGTGGCGGCGTGCATTAAATCAACAGACAATCAAGATACTCTTCTGTCCAGTTTCATTCGGGAAACGGATTTAACTCATCATTTTTCTTAAAAATAACCTTAAAATGTAAGTTTTCTGATTGTTTCTTCGAGACAAAATTTTAATTTAAAGTATTGCAGACTTATTATTATAGATCAAAATGATAAGATGGCTAAAAGGAAGAGACGATCGCGTCATTCACAGCGAGCAAGCGAGACTATAGAAGAAGCAGCAATGTAATACGTGTAACAGAAACAACACACTATAATTAAAAACCTACCAATTTTGGCGGGTTGTTGCTAGCAGAAGAAATAGTACAGAAAGCAACTTTGAAAGAAAAAAAAAAAAGAAATGAAACAAGTAAAATAATATTCAAGGAAAATGAAGCTTAATGGAAAAACCTTGTGTCAAACTCTTAATTCAGGTACCCACTCCATTACAGGCGTGTAGGACAAATTGAAATCAATTAAGGGAAATACTAAAATAAATGCAACACAAACTATACAAATACCTGAACGAGCAGAGTCAGAAAAACAAAAAGCGGATATCCTAGTTAGATATTTCTTCCCAGTAAGTGCAAAAGAAAGCCTGGGGCAGAAAGAAATAGATAGAAGAGAGAAATTCTTAACGAACTAAAGAAAGAAGAGATAGAAAATGTAGAGGGATAGTCATATCTTTTTCTTCTTCTTCTTCCTCGTTCGTCCTGAAAAGGATGTTGGTTGCGTTGTGTCCGTGTCCAGCGGAGCTGCGATATTTTCGCCTTTCGGCCGACACATCCGACTTCAGCACGGCATTTTTGGGACCGGGTTAGCCTTCTGTTACACCCCCCTAAAATTAATGTTTGTTTTTCAAGAGGTCATCACTGTTGTACCTCCGTAAAGCACGTGAAAGTCATGGCCATCAACTTTTGTGAAACGTCATGGGGCTTCACTGATAACGTATTGGTTTGGTGGATGGTGTCTTATTGAATTATCTGCTAACGTTACTGTTGTGTTGTGGATCTGGTAATGTCTACAGTTGATACCTATATATCCGCCACACAGGCAAACACTGTAGAAGTCTACTGGTAAGCGATGCACAGGTTCTCGATACAAATAGACCACGCCCACTCCGGGGCTATTTCTAAATACGTGTTAAGTTCCCTGTCACACTTGTAATACTAAGTGCGTGTGTTGGTTTAGTCGTTTACACCACAGGTACGTACACAAGAGTCATGGATGGTTGTAAACGACTGGTGACATTTCATATGGGTTTATTCACGTCACAACACATTGATGAAATACACATAGAATACCGTTCACAGCACAACACAAGATATAAATTACCACATAAGAACTGCGTTCTAAAGAATCCTCAATAACAATCCTCTCACAGGAGCTATCATGATTCATGGCCTAAAGTACTCTTATTAAACTCAGCGCTATAAAGAATCCTCAATAACAATCCTCTCAGCACTGTACAGGCATTTCACACTTCCCAAAAACACTGTCTTCCTACCCGGTCAAAACGCCCGGAACACTCTCCAGATAACACACTCGTCCCGCTCAAAAGCAGTCACGAGACTTCCTCACGGTCAACACAACTCAGTCAATCAATCATCTGCGGCCTAGCCGCGAGCTATTCTCACTCCGCTCAAACATTACAGAATAAATATATCAGCGCTTTTCACGCTGTCTGTAATCTGTCTCTCGAAACTATCACGAGATACTCTCTAAACAATTCGATAGCTAACAAGCAACTAAGTGCTATAACTCAAAATCTATTTCAACTACTAACATACTCCAGTTTACTTCCCCTTACACTAAAACTGTTCGTTACATCTTACCTCACCCCCAGAGAAAAAAATGATTTATCATTTTTTTACAATTACATCTTCAAAAAATTAAAAGGACAATGAATCTCTAACATATGCGTCTAAGAATTACCTTCAGTTAAGTCAAAATAAGACATCTACAAAATATAAGCATTAAGTGAAATGTAAAAATGAAGTATCCAATGTAATCAATTAAGCATACCCAAAAATAATGCATTACAAAACCAAGTTAAGTGAATACAGAACAATTAAATAGGAAACAACCGATAGTAAAAGAAAAGACAAGATCAAGCAAACGAAAAAATGATCCGTAATAAAAGTAAGTATGAAATCAGAATATAAGGAAAACAATAATATTACATTCAAACAATTTGTTATATGTAAAATAATTACAAATATCACAAGTAGCTACACTATATTAAGTTATACCATTAAAGTAACAATACATAGAATGAAAGTATAAGAAGCGAAAGAAGAAGTATACAAGGAGAATGAAGTGAAACGTAAATAAAGCACAAAATGTACACAAAATATGAAACCATACTGAAAAGACAACAGAAAAGAAGGAATGGAATGAAGAATAATCAACAAGGACAAAAGCAAAAGGTATGAATATAGAGAACGTTGATAAAAATATATACTAATAACTATTTAGATCAACAACGTATTTCAAAATACATACAAACACGATCGAAAAGCACAAAAGAAAATAACAAAGTATTCCTATACTAATACTACAAAAAATAGTTTATAACTAAACAAAACATAATCAGTAATTTAAACAAGTTATACAAGTTATACATAATGAACAATAAATTATCGACACCACACAAAAAAGTAATAGCATTGCTATAACCAAGTTCGAACAACGCACAATCAAGCGCTAATATAACATAACATCCAAAAAACAAAAAAAAACTTCTTTAAAGAACTAACATTATTCTACAAATCAAACATAGCACATAGTCAAACGCTAAGCACACACAAAACCAAAAAAAAAAATAAAAAATTACAATGTCTGGGAAAAAAAATATTTTCCAAAAAATACTGTACAAAAATATTTCGTAATGCTAAGTTACATAAAAATAGTATTTTAATTTAATTAATTCAAATCTATGCTTAACAAAATAACAAAGAAACTAACTTTAGCAAAATGAGAGACATATAACAATTCCTGTATCTAAGCAAACACTAAACAACCCGTGTAAGTTTTTCAAAAAATACGTCACAGAGAAACACATAGAAAAACACACTATTACCAAAATACAAGTTTGCAAATATATGAAAACAACGTAATGTATGTTAAGCAAGTGCTTAAATCAGATCTCTAGATTTCTCAATCAAATAACAATATCAGCAACCGCTGTTAATTTTCTCTATACAGTTCAATTTAAACTTTTAAATATTTCCGGCTGACAATCACGTTCAGCTTAGCCACAGTGTTATTCAGTTATAAATTTATATCTATCTCCACCTGATATATTAAAAGTAACTATTGTAACATTACAACTAATGAGTATGTGTATAGCTAGCAAACTCATCATGTACAAAACTATTCTACCCAACACATCTGTAAAACAAATACCAAAAAAAAAACTGCAAGTTCTACACCAGAGTATAAAAGACAATGATTATAAGGTGTAAATAGGCATAGGTTTGTAACCAGTAAGGTTAAATATAAACCTGCTCATTGCATTCATGAATAGTAAACAACACGTCACTACCATATAACACACTACATATTATCCAAAACACAATAGTATAAATATAACATCGAAATGAACTAATTTATAATTAAAACAGTCATACATATAAAAAAAAAACAATAGACATCAAATGATGCGTAAAGATGATGATCATAATATAACAACCTATAATGATCTATGCAATAGAATACATTAACATCTTCTGTCCTAATAAACAAACAAAACATAAAAGAATCAACCGCAAAAAAAAATCTCCATAGGTCTTGCCGACATCTCATAAACACTAGGGGTAAAACGTCGAATCATGGCTAGCACGCTGATATGTTCTGCTTGAACACTCACTCGGGCACAATGTTGACCTATATTCTTGCCGCTACCGTAAACAGGAGCGTTGAACCTTATCGAGAAGTCGCCTCTGTTCAAAAAATACAAACGAAAATTTCCATTTTAATGAATGGTGAAATTTACTACGAACAACGGAGAGGTTAAACAAACAATTACCCCGCACTGTGGTCCGTGTGGAAATCTGGTCACCCCACGATGTCATCGACTCTTCGTTTAAGTTCACAACAACGTGCTGCTCTTTCAAAATCAGAAACATAACAAGCAGTAGTATTTGTGACATCATTATCATTGCTACTTTGCTTAATAACAATGCTTCTAGGCTCATGTCGAGCAAAATTAGCATAATTGCTCTTATTATTCGTCGTTTGATCAAAATATTTATCATCATTTCCTCTTTGTTTGAGACTATTATTATGTCTATAATCCCAGTCAGACTTGTTATGATTAACATTTCTACTCCGCACAAAAAATCTGTCAGAAAAATTATTGCACGATTGAAAACTCTTCTTGTATTTGTCTGTACCATTATTTCAAAATTCTGAGAATTAAACTGTTGAGATACATTAACTTGTCTCTTATCTCTCTGAGAAGGAAAATTATTATCATATGAATTTCCTTGGTACTTTCTAACCTTAGAAACATCTCTCCTACAAAAACTCTTTCCATTCTTTTCTTTGACAATATGCTTGTTTACAGTATCATCTGCAGATCTATAAGTATCTTTATCGTTACGCCTATAATGGGTTTCATCCTTGGAACCACTACTTATAACTTTATCCCTTGTTATCATCTTCTTAGAACTTCCAAAATCAGTTACTCGTTTAATCTTTGGGCTTTTAGCTTGAAATCTATCAGGACTGACTGTTACCTTATCATTCTCTCTATTACACTTCCGCCAAGATTCGTTGCTATTGGAAGCAGAATCAAAAGACCTTCGAAAGTTATATTTTCCTCGAAAAGATATTTGTCTATCACATCTAATCTTTCTATCAGCACAGATTGTATAGGGCTGGATCTTTTTAACCTGTTGGCAAACAACTTTCTGTCTAGCATTGTCCACATTTACAGAAGACCATATTCCGCTGTTTAAAATAACATCGAGTAGACCCTGTACCCTCTTTGTACTTTCTGCAATTTCAACACTTTTTTTTTTGTGAAATTTCTTCACGTAATTTCCTATTTAATTTGTCAAATATCAAGACTTTACTTCTCTCCTCTGTTAACAATCTCTCAATCTTAATCATCTCCTCTCTCTCTCAGTCGTTAACTCTTCTAATTTGTCTTTCTCATCCTTTTCTTTATTTGCTCTAGTTTGACATGTTTCATTACCTAATTTCTCACATTTCTTATCCTGAACTTTTAATTTGTCATGTATGTCTTTCTTTTCTTTCAGTTGGCAACTGATAATATCATTATCCTCCAACACCTCATGAAGCATATTTATGTAAGTCTCTTCACGAACATTGCTCTCAATCTTTAATATGTCATACATTTCTTTTTTCTCTTGAACTTCCTGTCTGAGATTACCAACTTCGTCATCTTTGTCTTTCACCCGAATTTCCAACTCTTTATTCTTGTTCAATGCTTCATCTAACGCCGCATGTACTTTAGTAAGTTCCGTGTTTGACTTATCTAACTCATTTGCGAGTTTAGAGACTGTTTCGTGTAGTTTACTCACTTCAGTAGTAACTTTTAAACAATTGTCCCTTTCCCGTAGGGCACTCTGTTTGTTGACTTTTATTTGTTTCTCACTTCCTAATTCCTTTTTCTGCTCATCAGGAATACCGTTGTGGATTATCTTGAATATATTTTGCATTATCTGTCCGTGTTCAAGTTCAATATACTGTTGTAAAAACACACGAAGGTGCTGTAGCAAATCAATCAAATCCTTAGCCATTATTGAATTACAAAGAAGCTTAAAGTTATGTTCAGCAAATAACTTTAGGGATACTGACACATTAACCAACAAATCGTCCATGATCCATACTCCAAGTCTTGGACCTCTCAATCCCTTTTCATCTCTACCTATTAACAATGCACTCTCCAACATAGGCCTTATATCTGCAGGATTATTATCAAAATCCATGGTGATTCAATCACTCAGTCAACTGTATATCTATATCAGTATAATTATTAATGTCGCAAGTTTATGTTTCAAGAAGTTCTGACAATTACCCTTCCATTTCACACAGTTCAGTATGTATACCAAAAATATTATTCATAAACTTTGTATCATCAATTCCTCTTCCATCTGAGGGAAGTCAACATATATCATACAACCATCAATACTTAGCATCAATACTAAATCCTAATAATATGTCTATATAGAATTAGACAACAAAAACAACAGATTTCAACAGTATAGGAGATGCAAAGCACAGGAAGGCTCGTTGACATAGTTAAGGCGACACAGTTCACATAACAAAAAATAACCACTTATCTTGAATGAAAACTCTTCTGTTCCTTTCCGTTAACACCCTGGATATCACAAAGTTCAATGGTAAAACAATCGACAACAGAAAGGCATTGGAACTTGACACCTTGATTCCGCTCAGGTCCTCGATTCAGCACGCTACGTGCTAACACACCGCACAGGAAAGCAGGAAATGGGTCACCGTCTGTCAATTTCGTTGAAAGGAGGTACACCGCTCGTTCATACTGCCAGATGATTACTTGTACTGGTATACAGACGCCACTGTATATCATGACATCTCATAATCTTGAGTAATAAATTTCTTGACTTGCGAGTTGCGACTTGCGACTTGAGTTAACAGTTCCCAGTTTAACTGATACTGAATAAGTTTTCCTTGGGCCTGGATACAGCTCTCAAATGTGATGTCTGTCTTTCATATACTAACGCCACTCAGGCTACACGCTAACACTTGTGAATTAATATCACGCGAATTTCGCGGGTGTCTGATCCTATAAAACTAGCACACCACTGTTACACCCCCCTAAAATTAATGTTTATTTTTCAAGAGGTCATCACTGTTGTACCTCCGTAAAGCACGTGAAAGTCATGGCCATCAACTTTTGTGAAACGTCATGGGGCTTCACTGATAACGTATTGGTTTGGTGGATGGTGTCTTATTGAATTATCTGCTAACGTTACTGTTGTGTTGTGGATCTGGTAATGTCTACAGTTGATACCTATATATCCGCCACACAGGCAAACACTGTAGAAGTCTACTGGTAAGCGATGCACAGGTTCTCGATACAAATAGACCACGCCCACTCCGGGGCTATTTCTAAATACGTGTTAAGTTCCCTGTCACACTTGTAATACTAAGTGCGTGTGTTGGTTTAGTCGTTTACACCACAGGTACGTACACAAGAGTCATGGATGGTTGTAAACGACTGGTGACATTTCATATGGGTTTATTCACGTCACAACACATTGATGAAATACACATAGAATACCGTTCACAGCACAACACAAGATATAAATTACCACATAAGAACTGCGCACTCGGCAGCTACAATGATATCATAATACATGGCCTAGAGTACTCATATTAAACTCAGCGTTCTAAAGAATCCTCAATAACAATCCTCTCACAGGAGCTATCATGATTCATGGCCTAAAGTACTCTTATTAAACTCAGCGCTATAAAGAATCCTCAATAACAATCCTCTCACAGGAGCTATCATGATTCATGGCCTAAAGTACTCTTATTAAACTCAGCGCTATAAAGAATCCTCAATAACAATCCTCTCACAGGAGCTATCATGATTCATGGCCTAAAGTACTCTTATTAAACTCAGCGCTATAAAGAATCCTCAATAACAATCCTCTCACAGGAGCTATCATGATTCATGGCCTAAAGTACTCTTATTAAACTCAGCGCTATAAAGAATCCTCAATAACAATCCTCTCACAGGAGCTATCATGATTCATGGCCTAAAGTACTCTTATTAAACTCAGCGCTATAAAGAATCCTCAATAACAATCCTCTCACAGGAGCTATCATGATTCATGGCCTAAAGTACTGTACACTGCAGTTATAAACACTTCCACAATAATTAAAACTGCAGTTTCATACTACGCTGTACCCACAGCGAAAAATCCGTCGACATTTTAAATTCAGCACTGTACAGGCATTTCACACTTCCCAAAAACACTGTCTTCCTACCCGGTCAAAACGCCCGGAACACTCTCCAGATAACACACTCGTCCCGCTCAAAAGCAGTCACGAGACTTCCTCACGGTCAACACAACTCAGTCAATCAATCATCTGCGGCCTAGCCGCGAGCTATTCTCACTCCGCTCAAACATTACAGAATAAATATATCAGCGCTTTTCACGCTGTCTGTAATCTGTCTCTCGAAACTATCACGAGATACTCTCTAAACAATTCGATAGCTAACAAGCAACTAAGTGCTATAACTCAAAATCTATTTCAACTACTAACATACTCCAGTTTACTTCCCCTTACACTAAAACTGTTCGTTACATCTTCCCTCTTCGATCCCTACTCTCTCAGCCAGACTGCAGTGATGCAGGCTGTTTCCAGGACCACCACGTGGAGGTGGAATAGGGTCTTGGTCAGCTCTAGTTTGCTTACCCTGACGCAAGCAGTCTAGCTAGGAGTCGGTGACTACATTCATCTCATATGCTGCGTCTTCGGTCCCTGGTCATATCTAAACTCCGAAATAACAGTTGTAGAAGTAGAGAAAGTGATAAATGAAAAATCTAACTCAGCTTCAGGACAGGACATTCTGAGCTATGAAACTTTAAAAAAATTACCCCAAAAATACACTGGAAATAATTACCTCTCTATTTAACTATGTATAGAACACAGGAAATATATCAAAGGCCTGGAAAGTAGCAGTTGTGATACCAATATAAAATCAGAGGCATATGATGTGTGTCCCTGTAAAATCGATAACTTCTCATAACATGTCCAAACAAAGTGGACTGCTTCTTTCTATTGCAGGTATGATACTTTACTTTGCCATAAATTTTTCATCCCCATAATACCAGTAGTCTAAGTAGCAAGTCCTGTATAATGACCAATGCTAAAAAAATCCCCCTGCGTATTAGGCAAAGATTGAGAAAACACACACTGTACCATGAAAACTAAATCGAACACCCATTAAAAGAGTGTGCATGCCTTGTAATCTTTTCATTGTGCAATGTCTGGAAAATATGTGACCGTGAAAACTAAATTGAACACCTCTTAAAAAAAGCTCGTAGGCCTTTCAATTTTTTTCATGGCGCAATGGTCATGGACCAAAGGGTGAAGATAAGTTTGGCGGCTACAGAGATCCAGTGAAGTTGAAACAGAATGGAAAGGAATGAAATATCCACAAGAGAATTAGAGCCGTTGTCAGGACATGCAGAACAACATAATTATTTCTCCTGTTTTAGCGGGTTACTTGCTTGCTTGTCATAACAGTCTTGATTCTGCCAGATACAAAGATAATTAGGTCATGCAGCTTTACTGTGACAAAATTTAACGTGTATTCTATTTTTGGCGGCCAGAAAATTACAGCTACTGAAAGCAGACATTTACTTGTGTGTCACTGGGGCCCATTTCAGCTACTTAAAGTAGAATTTCACTTGTGTGTCACTGGGGCCCATTACAGCCACTGAAAGCAAAATTTCACTCGTGTGTCACTGGGGCCCATTACAGCTTCTGAACGTAGAATCTCACTTGTTTGGCACTAAGCCCATTACAGCTACTGAAAGTAGAATCTCACTCGTGTGTCACTGGGGCCCACTACAGCTACTGAAAGTAGAATCTCACTCGTGTGTCACTGGGGCCCATTGCAAATACTGAAAGTAGAATCTCACTCGTGTGTCAATGGGGCCCATTACAAATACTGAAAATAGAATCTCACTCGCGTGTCACTGTGGCCCATTACAAATACAGAAAGTAGAATCTCACTCGCATGCCACTGGGGCCCATTAGAACTACTGAAAGAATCTCACTTGTGTGTCATTGTAGCCCATTACAAATACTGAAAGTAGAAATTTGCTCGTGTGTCAGTGGGGCCCATTACAGCTACTGAAAGCAGAATTTAACTTGTGTGTTACTGTGGCCCATTACAGCTACTGAAATTATAATCTCACTCGTTTGTTACTGGGGCCCGAAAGGGGAGCAAAGAATAGTAACACTGTAACCTATCAAGTAGTAACACTGTAACCTATTAGGTAGTAACACTGTAACCTATCAGGTAGTAACACTGTAACCTATCAGGGATAGGGGGTTGCTCTGTATAGTTTCCGGGGGTCTCTGATGAGACTAATCAAATAGGTCTTCAGCAGCTCCAGACAATGTCGTACATAGTACCCAATATAAGGTTATGCAGGAGGTTAGCATCATCATCTTGCCAAACACATTGTTAAAGAAACCACGGCTGCAAGAGCAGACGAATATTTGAGCCAGGCTTCCTGCAAAGGAGTCAACTGAAGGGGTGGTTCCATGCTCCATAAGGAGTAAAAAGGATTATGATGATGATCAATGAACCTATCAGGCATATCGTAAGAGGCGAGTAATGAGGATGGGGCATGCGGCCAGCTACCTCAGCGCGTTGAAACTTTAACCCAACAATTCTTCCAACGTCATCTAAGGCAAGTAACTCGGATAATTGAATTTAGCCAGCCAAGGCGGTAGAAGGTCCTTTATTACTGAGGTTTGTGATGCAGTTCAGAGATAGCCAGAAGGAGTCTTCGCTGCTAACAAGTGGTGTACTGGGGAGGGGGGGGGGGTACGAGGGGGAGAATGGTCCGCCTCGGGTGACAGTAGGTGGGGGGGGGGGGGGTTGCAATCGGACACTATTACGATAGTATTTACTGCTAAAAATATACTTGCAAGGGTGGTTCTTTATGGGGGGGGGGGGTCGGTGGGGGGGGGGGGGGGGGGGGTGTGAGGGGTGTCAAAGGTGCGATCCGCCCCAGGTACCACATACCAAGTACGCCCCTGTTGCTGACTCACCTTTTATCTTCAAGGAACGGAATTAGACAAAAGCCCTGTGTAGTTCCAGGGGAAAAAAAAGGGGGGGGGGAAGAGGGTCTCTGTGACGATACGGTTGTGCGATCTCAAGTCCACTCCTGCAGGATTGCATGGCATTCCCGTATTTTTCTCTTCTCTGTCATTATTATGTGGCATATTTTAGGAATCATTATTTACTCTCTACGTTGGATCAGTAGGGTGAAGTCTCTAACACTTCACTCTTCGACTGTTTGTGTTACCCAGGTTTATTGACCCGGGCAGCGATACTATTTTATCGCGTATTATCTTTTCAAAGCGACTGTGCCTGTTTACTCAAGCTTGCATTGTGCACGGTCTATGAATAGAACCCCATATTGTGTGGCTAATCTTGCGGAGATCCGTCTAGCGAAACACAGGTGGTAATGTGTAATTTGTTTCCGCTTACACCATCCCTGTGTGTAATTATCTCAGATAATCTGTCTGGAAACTCAAGATTTGTAGACGTTACGCCAGGAACACATGGTCACAATATAGTGAGAGGCACATAGGTGCAGCCGGAAGTCTTACGCAACGATATGACATCACCGTAAGAGGTCACGCGTGGATATTAAATTTATTATTTTGAAACACGTGAGGGTATTTTATTTTATTTTTTTTTAATTTGAAACGCCCCTACCCACGTAGTGCTGAACGAGATTCGATTGGATTAGTACATTTTGAAAAGCTGAAATATACAATGCATTTTATTGGCACACTAGTCGGAAGTTCAATCTGTGATTTGCACTAAGAACTGAGAATATAGTGTGATGAAAACACAGACACAGATCACACAGAGAGACTGCAGCGCACAAGTCATTTCAGCGACTCTAAAAGCCAGAAAAAAAGGAGACATTAGACTTAGAAATTCCACAACTATAAGTAACAGATCGAGTATTGGGCAACTTTATAATTCACAAGTAAACCCGCATATTTAATACAAGACTGGAAACTTAAAGGGGCCTGGACTTTAATTAACAAGACTGGATTCCTAGGAATTTGATCACTTGTCCTAGAGGAATATAACAAAAGTTTTCCCAGGCCCAGATGATTTCACAGAACATCCGCCGTCAGAGGAATTAACTCTAATTTCACAGACCAAGTCATAGAGGAATTAAACATAAGTTTTCCCTGGCCAGGATTTCGCAGAACACCTGCCGTCATAGGAATTAACTCTTAATTTCCAGACCAAAGTGATTTTGAAGCATCTAATACAGAGCTGTGTCCAGTCTAAATCTGTGCAAGGAGATTGTGTATTCCCAAAATTTTCGGGTAAGTGTGAAAAATTTATTTACTAATGTAAATTCTACAGGTTTCTTGCTATGTGGTTATATACAAGGCTGGCAACCTCAACATATGAAAATAGTATATGCATGAACCACTACTGCAGGAGCTGGTGATTGTTTCTGACTAGTCGTGCAGGAAACCCTACAGCAGAGCGATTATAGACTCCGACGGTAGTATTGATGAGTAATGAGTGATGATTACCTCACATGTGCCTAAGGTGTAACATATTATCTTGTGAGATTTATGTACCTTGTTAAATTGTAATTCAGGCACATCATTATTCACGCACTCCAGACGCAATTTCCTAGTTAACACCCAAAAGGATATTGGTGAATTTTCATCATATTCCCTGAGTTTCCCTGTGTGCTCGGGAATTTAATTCTTCTGAGAGGTTAACATTGGTGGGTGGTGCGCATGACAATGCGCCTGTTAATTTGCGGCGAACAAATGTCTTTAGCAGGCATTTGTTTATTTCTATTCGTCTAAAGTTCGTGGTTACAAGCCATCAGACGATTTGTGATATTCACGTCGCTATTGTGAGGGACAAGCATCCAACTTAACCACCTACAGTGGAAGAGAGTGTGGAGAAGGTTTCCGTCATCACAGAATTGATGAACGACAGCTGCAGGACTCATCTGGGGTTTATTTTTTTTTGTCACAGGCAACAGCAAAACACGGACATTGATAGAGCCCCGATCCAACCACTGTGAGGAAAAAATTTAATTTACCTTTCACCCCCATTTAATCCTTATTTTAACTTGTTGAACTAATTGACTATTTAATTTGTTGTATGTTATCTTAAACTAAACAAATAATTGTTTATTCAGTCATTAGAAGTATGAAAGCAAATGTATGAGCAAGACTATTATATATATATATATATATATATATATATATATATATATATATATATATATATATATATATATATATATATATATATATATATATATATATATATATATATATATATATAGCCATTACTTATAAGAGGGTATTCGTTGGATTACACCAATGGGGGCTTAACGGGCCAGAACCATTGCTTAAATCCTTCACAATAGGCGGCGGACCAGATATAATGCGTTAACAATTGTTCAGCCCAATGCAACATTGTTCGTGACTTCTGGAAATATCTTGTAAATTCTCCCTTAAGGTAGAAGTGTCATTAATCTTCTATCTACATCTCTGCCAAGAGTAATCTTGCGCGCAGGTAGATACCTTGAAAGCCAATATTAGATACTCTTGAGTTTTGGTCACTGTTGGACCACTCCTGCAAAGCAGGGGAGGCAATCCGCGACAGTCTCTTATGAGACAAAGGAAGAATAGGAATACTGTTCCAAGGCGACAAACTTGAGGTTTTGCATGAGGCTGGCAACCTCATCATGTAAAACAAATTGCTACAAAGAGACTACTGCTACAAAAGCATGTGGATGCTTTGTGCAAGCTTCCTGCAAAAGGGGGGGGGGGGGGGGAGCAGCTGCTAAAGTTACACCGTGCTCCGTAGGGAGGAAAGAGGAACATGATGATGATGATAAAGAAGACACGGAAAGACCTTGAACAGGACAGGATGACTTGGCACAGGACAGGAAGACTTGGCACATGACAGGAAGACTTGGCACATGACAGGAAGACTTGGCACATGACAGGAAGACTTGGCACAGGACAGGAAGACTTGCCACATGACAGGAAGACTTGGCACAGGACAGGAAGACTTGGTACATGACAGGAAGACTTGGCACAGGACAGGAAGACTTGACACAGGACAGGAAGACTTGACACAGGACAGGAAGACTTGACACAGGACAGGAAGACTTGACACAGGACAGGAAGACTTGACACAGGACAGGAAGACTCGCCGTATATTTGTTAAAGACCTGTGGGGGAGCTGACAGTTAATGAATGAGTTAACAAATGAAAGCAGAAATTGTTAATGGAAACTTGGGGCATGGGAACTTTATACAGTAGACATTCAAAAATCCGGCAACCTCCGAACCTGAGGAGTGCCGGATTTTTGAAAATGCCGGATTTTTTATGCTGTATATATTTAACAGAAAATGACTACCTGTACACTTTATCTGCGATCGACAATGCACGATGTTTACGTTTTACACCACTTCTTTTATTTGCTGAATCCATAATGGGGCTAAACAGCAGCAAATAAATGATAAAATGAGAAGGAATGAGCAGGAATGCCTGTTAACACGTGCAAGCAAGACCCAACAGCTGCATCAAAACATAAACTGCTCCAGAAAACAGTGGCGCGCCAACGCGGTAAATTTAAAAATGCGCTCCGAAATCCATGCCGGAAATCTGAAGGAACCGGATTATCGATGGCCGGATTTTTGAATGTCAACTGTACCATGATCTAGTGTCATTTTTATTATTATTTCTTTTTGTGTGTATGTGTTTTCTGTTGCTTGTGAAAAATTGTCTTCAAAATGTTAAAGAGATTACTATTCTAATAAATTATGATACTTCTTCTTCTTCGTACATTCTTAGGCGTCTACTCGATTATTTTCATAAGGGAGCATAATGGGCCGAAACACTTGTTCGACGGGGGGACTCCTTCTGATGATCAGATTGCCTCCTGTTGTATCGCTCTGTATACAGTTTCCTATCCTTTTCAAAGAAAGCAGGGGTCAGCTTGAGGCTATTTGTATCTCCATAGAGTTATTCCAGGAATGGTACTGGTGGTGGCTAAATGTTTTCATTTGATATAATTTTGCTATTCGGAGGCTACCATAATAATGTACCAAAGGATCATTTATTATGTTACCTATAAATTTGATTCGCATAGTTTGAGTTTTAGTATTTTGTCTTCTATTAATCTTGTGTGTGCATGATGTTATGTATTGTGTGGCGGAAGATGAAATGTCTGCTTAAAGAATTTTTTTTTTTTTTTTTTTTTTGAGGGGAGCGTAAAAAGATTGCATTCGTATAGTTATTTTTGAATGATATACGTGTTAACTATAACGCTTCTGCCGAATATTGTAGCATTCTTATATTTTCATTAAAGCGCACTAAGCACATGCTAAAGGCAACAGCCCAACAGCAGCACCATAAAGTTCACATTAACTGCTGTAACTATCTGGGAAGCACATGCAATGGCAACAAGCGAAATTATGAAATCATAAATTAATAATTGTAGATGCCTTAGGCAGCATAGATAAAGACTAGTCACAAGCAGGAAAAACCAGACAATATGCAGAAACCATCGTAAACATACAAATCTACTTTCAATGTTATAATTAATACTTTACAAGTTTCACATATCTACTTTCAATGTTAAAATTAATACACTACAAGTTTCACAGATCTACATTCAATGATTTAATTAATACACTACAAGTTTCACAAACCTACTTTCAATGTTAAAATATATACACTACAAGTTCACAAATCTACTTTCAAATGTTATAATTAATACACTACAAGTTTCACAAATCTACTTTCAATGTTATAATTGATACACTACAAGTTTCACATATCTACTTTCAATTTTATAATTGATACACTACAAGTTTTAGAAATCTACTTTCAATGTTATAATTAATATACTTCAAGTTTCACATATCTACTTTCAAGGTTATAATTGATACACTACAAGTTTCACAAATCTACTTTCAATGTTATAATTGATACACTACAAGTTTCACAAATCTACTTTCAACGTTATACACTACACGTTTCACATATCTACTTTCAATGTTATAATTGATACACTACAAGTTTCACAAATCTACTTTCAATGTTATAATTGATACACTACAAGTTTCACAAATCTACTTTCAATGTTATAATTGGTACACTACAAGTTTCATATATCTACTTTCAATTTTATAATTGATACACTACAAGTTTTACAAATCTACTTTCAATGTTATAATTGATACACTAAAGGTTTCACAAATCTACTTTCTATGTTATAATTGATACACTACAAATTTCACAAATCTACTTTCAATTTTATAATTGATACACTACAAGTTTCACAAATCTACTTTCAATGTTATAATTAATTCACTACAACTTTCACAAACCTACTTTCAGTGTTATAATTAATACACTACAAGTTTCACAAATCTACTTTCAGTGTTAAAATTAATTTAATACACTAAAAGTTTCACAAATCTACTTTCAGTGTTAAAATTAATTTAATACACTACAAGTTTCACAAATCTACTTTCAATGTTATAATTAATACAATACAAGTTTCACATATCTACTTTCAATGTTATAGTTAATACACTTGAAGAACGTACGAAAATAAGAGCTGAAGTGTACAAAGTTTAACCGATATGAACATGGGTGATGAGCAGTATTCATATGATTTCCCAAACCTAATCGCATAGTAAACTCTTGCATGAACACGAATCTTTGCGGAGGATTACGGCAGTTTCAATGTTGTATACGAGCTATTACAATTCATTCATTCATTTTCCTCTGTGCTCCTTACGGCAGACAGAGCTACCCCTGCAGCTGGACGCTTACAGAAAGTTTGCATCAAGAACTGATGCTCTTACATGAGTGGTTTCTGTTGGTAATTTGATTTACAACATGAGGGTGCCAGCCATCTACTGCACAATCTCATGTTATTTGCCGTGTAAAACATGCATGAGGGCATAACAGTCCTATTCATTTTTTATGTGTTCTCAACTCCCCCCCCCCCCCTCCCCCAGAAACTACATGGGGTCAAGTTATAATAATACAGAAAAGAAGAAATTCAGTCCCATTGACCTTCGTGGCTGGTCGTGAAAGATGAAAGGGGGCACCTTAATATACTACTCGTCAAAAGTCAAGGGCCACTTAGAAAAACCTTGGTTGAAACCATAAAACAAATCTGATATAAACGTAATTGGTATCAGTCAAAACGGCATTTATTGAATACCAAATTGACATGTCACGTAAAGAAATGGAAAGACACATTCAAACGCAATGAAGCTGTGAAGTGTGTCACCCACCTTTTCAAAAGTTACACAATAGATATTGGACAAATAGACATTTCAAAATCGGGTATGACCACCGTTTGCAGCAAGGCATTCAAGACAGCGTAGACGCATCGAGTCCACAAGGGTCCGAAGAGTATCCCGAGGAACAGCTTGCCATTCCTGAAGCAGAAATGCAGTCAGCTGTGCAACATCCATTGGCAGGGGGTGATTCGTTGACAATCTTCGACCAAGGACATCCCAGAGGGGCTCAATCGGAGAAAGGTCAGGTGAATGAGCTGGCCACGCCTTCCTGATGATCCCATGTTGCTGAATAAACTCATTCACTACACGAGCTCGATGGGGTCGAGCGTTATCATCTTGGAGGATGGCATTACCAACTTTGGCCTCCAGAGCAGGCTGAACAATTGGTCTCAAGATTTCGTTCTGGTATCTTGGGCCGGTCAAGTTGTCTTGGATGATGTAGAGTGGGGTACTGCCGTGTCTGTAGAAGCCTCCCCAGACAATGACAGAACCCCTACCATAACGATTCACCTCTCGAATTGTGTTATCAGTAAATCGCTCTCCTGGTCGTCTCCAAACTCGAATCCTACCATCATTGAATGACACAGTGAAGCGAGATTCATCATTGAAGAGAACTTGACTCCATTGTTGCCTTGTCCATCGGATGTGCTCGCGACACCAAGCAACTCGGGCTCTGCGATGAGCGGGAGTAAGAGGGATTCTGACTGCAGGACGTCGAGCAGCCAGTCCAAATTCATGTAAACGTCTGCGAATGGTGCTTTGACTGACATTAACGTTTACAGTTTGTCTCAGCTGACATCTTAGAGTGGAACAAGTCACTGTTCGATGGCGCAGGGCTGACAACAAGAGGTACCGGTCATCATGTCTATTGGTGCATCTAGGGCGACCTGGCCGGTGGCGATCCTCTACACTTCCTGTGGCCTGAAATCTCTCTAAAATTCTTTGGATAGTAGAGTGTGACACTGCAAGCCGTATAGAAACCTCACGGACAGATAAACAACTTTCAACGCACGCTATAGCCCTCATTCTTTGTAAGGTGTCAAGACTTCTTCTCGGTGGCATGGTTTTTGCAAGTGATGAAACTACCCTAAGTCTGCTGATTGTAAAACAAATTAAGAGTGAACTCTGTTCACGAAAAGTCGCCATTGCACGAGGAATGTAAATCAGCACGATTACTTCACCTGTTTGGTTGTACGGAAGTTTGAAAAAAACAGATTAAAAATGTGAATTTATGATCAGCAAACCAAAGTGCACGTGATCACCATGGTTGCCGGTGAGTTGTATGGATTAGCAGTTTCTGATGTTGATCTACTATTGGATCCTGTGCTGCTTGTCTTCTCATAGGTCTTGGGTCTTGGAAATCTCTGGCTTATTTGTCTTGGTGTCATGGGATATAAGTCTTTTGTTGTTTTTCGTTTTTGTACTGGCATTTGTTCCATCGCCAGGACTGTCGGGGGCTGAATGCCGTCGCTGCCTCTTCTTCTGGGAGTCATGATAAGAGACTACTTCCCACCCATCCTCCGTTGTCAAAAGCTCTGTGGGTTCTTCTTCGTCGTTGCCCTTTCTCTTAGCGGGCTCTGTATTGTTTGTTTGGAGTCTTGGCCACTTTGTGCTGAGACCTTGTCCTGGTTTTCTCGAACAACGGTTAGCCTAGTGAGTGTCCTCACCACGGTGTGGGCACACTGTAAGCCGTCCCGGCTCTGTTACCAAAATTTTGTGTTTTGGTGCACTCACCTCTTTAAAATTTAGTTCTACGTAGTGTGGGATATCTGTCGATGGCCGACAGAGCACACCTCACTTATCTGGAGCATTTCGAATCTCGTAGACCTCGGCTTCTTCTTCTTCTTCTTTGATCCTTAGCCGCCGACCGCCAAAGCAGCCAGTGGCCATCACGCCTAGTGGCGTCTTGTAGGGCAACAACAAATTGATTCCACTTTGCTCTGTCGGCGGCCATCCTTCGTACAGTGCCCCAACTCTGGTTCATTCTTTGCATCTCAGCCTCCACAGTCCTCCGCCAGTTGTTTTTGGTCGGCCTCTCTTTCGTTTTCCTTCAGGGGTCCAAAGCATAGCTGTTCTTGTGATAGCATCGGGGTCTCTTCTGAGGACATGGCCAACCCAGCTCCAGCGTCTGCCAGCTATGATGGTGTGCATGTCCTCTTGCTTGTTCCGAGTAAGCAGATCTTGGTTGGTGATGGTATTCGGTCAAAAGATTCGGTGAATTTTTCTTACATGTTGTGTGAAAAGAGGACAATTTCGACATTTCCTTCTCTGGAACTCTCCAGCATTCCGCACCATAGAGAAGCACAGAAAGCACACAGCTCTGATATAATCTTAATTTTGTGCTTGTGCTGTATTGAGAGGACTTCCAGATGTTGTTTAGGCTAAAAAAGGCTGTTCTTGCCTTATTCATTCTGATGTTGATGTCTTTGCCTGCCCCGCCGTCTGGTGTTACTATGCATCCTAGGTATGTGAAGGTGTCTGTCTGTACCAGTTGCTGATTCCTTACTGATATGGGCTCAGGGTTGCTCACATTGAGCGTCATGACCTCTGACTTCTTTAAATTGATGTTCAAGCCCACCTGCTGGCTAAACTTATTAAGTCTATCCGTTTTAGCCTGGATGTGTTGATGTGAATGTGCTAGTAGTGCAATGTCATCTGCATATTCCAGATCTTCCAATGTAGAAAATGTAGTCCATCTTATTCCTCTTGGACTGCCCTCTGTTGTCTGGCGCATCACCCAATCTATGACTGTTAAAAATAGAGTGGTTGATAAGGGGCATCCCTGTCGTACTCCTGTCTTCACCTCAAAGGTTAGGTTGCTCTGCCCAACACTACACGTAAAGTTGACATAGAGGCTTTTTATGATTGACACTATGCAGCTTGGAATTCCATAAGCCCTCAGTATTTTCCATAAACTGTCCTTATGTATGATGTCAAAAGCCATAATTATTGGTGGAAGCCAACTGAAAGTGACTTTTGATCGTTCTTTTTCAAGGTGCTCAATATGCAGGGTTAGTTCGGGGTTGGAGAGCTGTATTTTCCTTCCGTGTAGTTTCTCTAAGAAACGTCCGTGGACATGCGATGTCAGATTGAAATACCAGCGGACGGGATTCTCAAATCTGTAGAGAGAAGAGACGCCATCGCTCGGTATTCCACCAGCGCACTCATGAGTAAAGATGGCGACGCATTTGCCGCAGCCTGAGCGCCGGTTGTTGACAACAGCGAGGTGCCAGATTTATGGATGCATCCTCCCTCTAGTGACTCCATTTCCAGATCTAAAACTGTAGAGGACTTTTTCGCTTCCATCTAAAAAAAGGTTTCAGTTTACACCGTATTGTTAGAAGATGAAAATCCTTTAGAGTTTAAAACTTGCAGTTTGTGAAGTAAAAAGAAAAGACCTTGCGGTCGGTAACTAAACGAGTGAGTGAGGTGTGTTGAATGGCAAGATTACTAAACCAGCGAGCGATATCAACTTTTTATTGTATCTTTTTAATTAATTAATTAAATATGGTTCTAATTTTTTTTTTTTTAAATAAAATTCCTCGCATGAGGTCGCATTTTTTTTCCTCGCATGAGGTCGCATTGGCACACGCCCGACCCCGGCCCTGGTCAAGACACATGATCCTAGCCAAGGCTGGATAGCAGGCGCATGTCCAAACACAAAAGACCTAATGACACATAAGTGTCACTGTTGTGATCCTCTGAGTTTTCACACAAAGGACCAAATGACACATGAATGTCAATGTACTGAGCGATATCAACTTTTTATTGAATCTTTTTAATTAATTATGGTTCTATAAAAAAGGACCATAGCAAAAAATTGGCTAAATATTGATTCACTTAATAACATTAGTTAGTTAATTCCATCTGTTATTTTGCTGTAATACCCTGTTCAACCTAAACCCATTGAAGGGTTGCATTTTTTTTTTTCCCTCGCTTGAGGTCGCAAATTTTTTCCTCGCATGAGGTCGCATTTACCCACCCAAACCCGGCCCTGGTCAAGACCACATGTCCCAACACAAGAAGACCCAATGACAAACTGTGTCACTGTAGTGATCCTCTGTGTTCTCACACAAGAGACCTAATGACACATGAATGTCACTGTACCGGTCCCTGTGTGTAGACACATGATCCCTTTTTTTTTTTTTTTTTCCCTCGCTTGAGGTCGCATATTTTTTCCTCGCATGAGGTCGCATTAGTACCCGCCCAAACCCGGCCCTGGTCAAGACCACATGTCCCAACACAAGAAGACCCAATGACAAACTGTGTCACTGTAGTGATCTTCTGTGTTCTCACACAAGAGACCTAATGACACATGAATGTCACTGTACCGGTCCCTGTGTCTAGACACATGATCCCAGCCTTCTTTTTTTTTTTTCCTCGCTTGAGGTCGCATATTTTTTCCTCGCATGAGGTCGCATTAGTACCCGCCCAAACCCGGCCCTGGTCAAGACCACATGTCCCAACACAAGAAGACCCAATGACAAACTGTGTCACTGTAGTGATCCTCTGTGTTCTCAAACAAGGGACCTAATGACACATGATTGTCACTGTACCGGTCTCTGCGTCTAGACTAATATTAGTAAATTAATATTAGACAAACATAAAGGTATGTTTTCAGGCACTCGTAAGAAATAAAGAAGTAGAACACTTGGACAACAGAAAAACAACAGACGTGAGTGGCTTACCCAGGGTTCGAACCCCGTACCTTCCGTACGACAACTCCGCCTAGCTATCAAGCGAATCACACTGACCCCACGGCCAGCTAGGCATCCCCAAAAAAAGATGCTTTACTGGCTATTTATCAGTAAGAAACACAAGATAACACCGGAAGTATACAGCCCCTTAATGACGCAATCACTTCTGTTGTTCTCCTATTAACAGTATGTGTCAGTCCAAACAAGACAAAGACCTTGATACTGGGTCCAGTAAATAGTAGAAGACTAAAGGACAATAGTATAGAACAGTGGGTAGGTTTCTGGTATTGTATGAACATAAATAACACATAAGGAAGGGAAACCCGAGGCCTGTAAACAGTAAATTAATATTAGTAAATTAATATTAGACAAACATAAAGGTATGTTTTCAGGCACTCGTAAGAAATAAAGAAGTAGAACACTTGGACAACAGAAAAACAACAGACGTGAGTGGCTTACCCAGGGTTCGAACCCCGTACCTTCCGTACGACAACTCCGCCTAGCTATCAAGCGAATCACACTGACCCCACGGCCAGCTAGGCATCCCCAAAAAAAGATGCTTTACTGGCTATTTATCAGTAAGAAACACAAGATAACACCGGAAGTATACAGCCCCTTAATGACGCAATCACTTCTGTTGTTCTCCTATTAACAGTATGTGTCAGTCCAAACAAGACAAAGACCTTGATACTGGGTCCAGTAAATAGTAGAAGACTAAAGGACAATAGTATAGAACAGTGGGTAGGTTTCTGGTATTGTATGAACATAAATAACACATAAGGAAGGGAAACCCGAGGCCTGTAAACAGTAAATTAATATTAGTAAATTAATATTAGACAAACATAAAGGTATGTTTTCAGGCACTCGTAAGAAATAAAGAAGTAGAACACTTGGACAACAGAAAAACAACAGACGTGAGTGGCTTACCCAGGGTTCGAACCCCGTTCCTTCCGTACGACAACTCCGCCTAGCTATCAAGCGAATCACACTGACCCCACGGCCAGCTAGGCATCCCCAAAAAAAGATGCTTTACTGGCTATTTATCAGTAAGAAACACAAGATAACACCGGAAGTATACAGCCCCTTAATGACGCAATCACTTCTGTTGTTCTCCTATTAACAGTATGTGTCAGTCCAAACAAGACAAAGACCTTGATACTGGGTCCAGTAAATAGTAGAAGACTAAAGGACAATAGTATAGAACAGTGGGTAGGTTTCTGGTATTGTATGAACATAAATAACACATAAGGAAGGGAAACCCGAGGCCTGTAAACAGTAAATTAATATTAGTAAATTAATATTAGACAAACATAAAGGTATGTTTTCAGGCACTCGTAAGAAATAAAGAAGTAGAACACTTGGACAACAGAAAAAAAACAGACGTGAGTGGCTTACCCAGGGTTCGAACCCCGTACCTTCCGTACGACAACTCCGCCTAGCTATCAAGCGAATCACACTGACCCCACGGCCAGCTAGGCATCCCCAAAAAAAGATGCTTTACTGGCTATTTATCAGTAAGAAACACAAGATAACACCGGAAGTATACAGCCCCCTCAATGACGCAATCACTTCTGTTGTTCTCCTATTAACAGTATGTGTCAGTCCAAACAAGACAAAGACCTTGATACTGGGTCCAGTAAATAGTAGAAGACTAAAGGACAATAGTATAGAACAGTGGGTAGGTTTCTGGTATTGTATGAACATAAATAACACATAAGGAAGGGAAACCCGAGGCCTGTAAACAGTAAATTAATATTAGTAAATTAATATTAGACAAACATAAAGGTATGTTTTCAGGCACTCGTAAGAAATAAAGAAGTAGAACACTTGGACAACAGAAAAACAACAGACGTGAGTGGCTTACCCAGGGTTCGAACCCCGTACCTTCCGTACAACAACTCTGCCTAGCTATCAAGCGAATCACACTGACCCCACGGCCAGCTAGGCATCCCCAAAAAAAGATGCTTTACTGGCTATTTATCAGTAAGAAACACAAGATAACACCGGAAGTATACAGCCCCTTAATGATGAATGGGTTTGAAAAAAAATCGAAAAAAGGTGATTCGTCTTACGAGGACAAAAGACAAAGAAAATAGTCTACGTTACGGCCACAAGGCCTTCGTCAGGAAAGGAAAGAAAGTGAAGGCTAGATAGGACACATAAAAACTAAATAAAATAAAAACTGGGTACTTCCCTGAAGGCAAGAACCGAAATTCTATCAAAATCGCTGTCCTGTTGATAAGCGCGTGGCTGAACAGAAAGCGACTTCCGCCGCCGGATGTACACAATGCATACTAAGCAACTAAAAAACGAAACCGGAAAATAAACTACCCAACGTGATAAAAGTGGGGACTGGAAATAGAAGGGGACAGAATGAGTGGGAGATAAATAAATATGGAAAAAAAAAAAAAAAGTATATGGCATACAAATAGAATAAGAGTGGAAAGAGTAAAATAGAGCAAGAGAGGAGAGGGTGATCTCAGACAAAGGTGTGAAAAGTGTTGAGACC
The DNA here is from genome assembly GCA_024509875.1 of Oreohelix idahoensis. Classification (NCBI taxonomy): domain Eukaryota; kingdom Metazoa; phylum Mollusca; class Gastropoda; order Stylommatophora; family Oreohelicidae; genus Oreohelix; species Oreohelix idahoensis. The sequence goes on from JAMPIV010000090.1 coordinate 43,627, forward strand.
GGCTGGTTTTAGACACCCCATGCGGTGGATAAGACGGTTCTCAAGCTGTTCTCGGCTGGCAGTGTCAGAGGAGCAGGATCGGATCGCTGTGACCTGGATGTCGATGGGACCATGGTGGTCAGGACCATTGAAGTGTATAGCAACTGGTGTTGACTTTTGCTGAGCGATGTCATTTAAGTGCTGGCTGAATCTGTCCCCAAGTCGTTTGCCTGTTTGGCCAATATAGGTTTTGCAGCAACGTTTACATATGATCGTATAAATGACATTGCGCGATTCACACGTGAAGCTACTAGTGATGGTGTACGTAGCCTTAGGAAAGGACACCTTCTGGGTTGAGATGACATACTTGCACGTGTTGCATCGTGTCCGACCACAGGGTAGTGTGCCAAAGTGAGTGGCATTCTCCTTTGGGAGACGGCTGTGAACAAGAAGATCCTTCAAGTTCTTGTCACGTCTATATGCCACCAAAGGTGCTTCACTGAATACTTTTTGGGTCAGAGGCTCTGCTTGGAGGATAGGGAGGTGGCGGAAAAGGATCTGTTTGACAGTAGTATTGTGAGGGTGATGGGTCAAGATTAATTTGACTCTATCCGAAATGGATTTATGGTGAGGTTTGAGGGCCTCCAGACGAGAGATGGGGAGCACACGTTGGAGAGCAGAGGTGAGAACATGTTCTGGATAAAGTCTGTTACGGAAGAAATTTAGCTAGGCGGAGTTGTCGTACGGAAGGTACGGGGTTCGAACCCTGGGTAAGCCACTCACGTCTGTTGTTTTTCTGTTGTCCAAGTGTTCTACTTCTTTATTTCTTACGAGTGCCTGAAAACATACCTTTATGTTTGTCTAATATTAATTTACTAATATTAATTTACTGTTTACAGGCCTCGGGTTTCCCTTCCTTATGTGTTATTTATGTTCATACAATACCAGAAACCTACCCACTGTTCTATACTATTGTCCTTTAGTCTTCTACTATTTACTGGACCAAGTATCAAGGTCTTTGTCTTGTTTGGACTGACACATACTGTTAATAGGAGAACAACAGAAGTGATTGCGTCATTAAGGGGCTGTATACTTCCGGTGTTATCTTGTGTTTCTTACTGATAAATAGCCAGTAAAGCATCTTTTTTTGGGGATGCCTGGCTGGCCGTGGGGTCAGTGTGATTCGCTTGATAGCTAGGCGGAGTTGTCGTACGGAAGGTACGGGGTTCGAACCCTGGGTAAGCCACTCACGTCTGTTGTTTTTCTGTTGTCCAAGTGTTCTACTTCTTTATTTCTTACGAGTGCCTGAAAACATACCTTTATGTTTGTCTAATATTAATTTACTAATATTAATTTACTGTTTACAGGCCTCGGGTTTCCCTTCCTTATGTGTTATTTATGTTCATACAATACCAGAAACCTACCCACTGTTCTATACTATTGTCCTTTAGTCTTCTACTATTTACTGGACCCAGTATCAAGGTCTTTGTCTTGTTTGGACTGACACATACTGTTAATAGGAGAACAACAGAAGTGATTGCGTCATTAAGGGGCTGTATACTTCCGGTGTTATCTTGTGTTTCTTACTGATAAATAGCCAGTAAAGCATCTTTTTTTGGGGGATGCCTAGCTGGCCGTGGGGTCAGTGTGATTCGCTTGATAGCTAGGCGGAGTTGTCGTACGGAAGGTACGGGGTTCGAACCCTGGGTAAGCCACTCACGTCTTTTGTTTTTCTGTTGTCCAAGTGTTCTACTTCTTTATTTCTTACGAGTGCCTGAAAACATACCTTTATGTTTGTCTAATATTAATTTACTAATATTAATTTACTGTTTACAGGCCTCGGGTTTCCCTTCCTTATGTGTTATTTATGTTCATACAATACCAGAAACCTACCCACTGTTCTATACTATTGTCCTTTAGTCTTCTACTATTTACTGGACCCAGTATCAAGGTCTTTGTCTTGTTTGGACTGACACATACTGTTAATAGGAGAACAACAGAAGTGATTGCGTCATTAAGGGGCTGTATGCTTCCGGTGTTATCTTGTGTTTCTTACTGATAAATAGCCAGTAAAGCATCTTTTTTTGGGGATGCCTAGCTGGCCGTGGGGTCAGTGTGATTCGCTTGATAGCTAGGCGGAGTTGTCGTACGGAAGGTACGGGGTTCGAACCCTGGGTAAGCCACTCACGTCTGTTGTTTTTTCTGTTGTCCAAGTGTTCTACTTCTTTATTTCTTACGAGTGCCTGAAAACATACCTTTATGTTTGTCTAATATTAATTTACTAATATTAATTTACTGTTTACAGGCCTCGGGTTTCCCTTCCTTATGTGTTATCTGTGTCTAGACACATGATCCTAGCCAATAGCCGGATACTAGGCGTTGGGTTGTACAGCGTAAAATACGCTGCAGTTCTGAAGGGTTGCAAACGGTTATATTGGGGTATATAGTGTGTTGTAACTTAATAACATTATCAATGACTTTGTACACTTGATGTTGTTGGCACAGTTGCCAGTTATACGTTTTTATATTGTTATGAGATAGATTCAGCAAGGACTTGGGCCATCTATTATTAATCACACCCACACTTCAGAGTTAAATCACAGTTGTATAATTATTAACTCTTAAAAAAATAAGTCGAAAAAAGCTATAGTAAAATGTCACAGAATTATACATATTTTATTATATAATTTTCTTTTATCTGTCTAATTGTATCCCCTGGACAGCGAAAAAGAAAACATTTACATCCCTTGAAAAGACTAGGCAAAAATGAAAAATTCTTTTTTCGAAACTTTACAAATATTGAACGTTACTTTGTTAAGAATCAACAGAATGAACGCCAGACAAGATTTTCATTTTTCTAAATGTGCTGTATCAGCTGAAATGTTAATACTTTCGCTTTAATTCTTCCCTTGTCATTGTTTTGACGAGTGTACTTGCTTGTGTGAACATAAATTCTCAAATTATAAATCTATAACAATTTAACCACATACTGAACATTAGAAAGTAACAACTGTATGTTTATAAACAATTAACCCCGTATCTCAAGTTATACGTAAAAAAATAAGTTTTGCCTTTAGTTACATCAGACATGTTATATTATTATCATTATCATTCATCATTTTCATTCGAGTTCCCTGTAGAGCATGGAGCCACCGCTGCAGCCAGTCCACCTGCCCCAAGCAGTCACATGTTCTTGCAGCAGCGGTTTCTGTGGTAATGTTTTACATGATGAGTTTGCCAGCACCACGCACAACCTCATATTAGCCGCCTTGTACGACATGCCAGAAGGTGCAGTAGGCATATTCTTTCTCTGTCTCTTAAGAAACCATCAGGAACTATTTCAAGGGCCTGATATGTTATATTCTATATATAAAATCCCAGCTTTTTCTTTCAGTGTGTAACGCTAAGGGATGCAACTTTGGTTGAAAGTTAGACATTAATTGTATTGTTTTCCTTATATGTACTCTTCCGAAAATAGTAACACTTACCAAAGGAAAATGCACAAATGACGGTGAGCACAAAAATATATTTATAGAATGTGTGATCCCGTATACACACATTGGGATCCTCTCTGCTGCTACGTAGTTCGTGTACTGTGGCTTTTGAATTAAATTCCCGTCTTATGACGGGCTTTTACACTAGTGTGAAAATACGAGTAAAATTCCAAAATATGAAACCGTAATAGTTCACTACGTACTGAATGTTAAAAAAAAAACAACAACTGTATGTCTCTAAATAAACAACACAAAATCCCAAGCTATAAGTAGAAAAAAAATATAACTTTGCCTTTCGTGGCAGCTGACATATGAACAATTCTTATATAAGCATACAAGGACAAATGCACGTGCATGCATGCGCATATGCACACTCATACATTTGCAAACAGGGTTGTTGTGACGGTATTGCCTCCCTTGCTTTGCAGTAGTGGTCCAACAGTGGCCAAAACACTAGAGTATCTAATATGGGCTTCCAAGGTATCTACATTCGCACAAGATTACTCTTGGCAGAGATGTAGATAGAAGGGTGATGACACTTCTATTACAAAGTGAGTCTTCACAAGATATTCAGATAAGCGAAAACAATGCTGCTTTGGCTGAGCACGTTAATTCTAGAATCTGCCGACAACATTTGTGAAGGAATTAAGCACATTAATTTCAGCTCGTTCAAGCCCCCACCCCTGATTTACTCGGTGGAATTCTTATTGTTCTGGTATAGCCCTGTTTAGAGTGTGTGTAGTAAATTGACTGAGACAAACATGCAGTAACTTTAAAATGATTAACTTACTTACTTAGTCGTTCCCCTTCTACCGTGAGGTGTAGAGGTTTGGAAGAGAGAGCGCCAGACCATTCTATCAGCTGTCTTCTTCCTGGCCTGGTTCCATTCTAGTCCTCGGTCCTTCAAAGATTGTCTAATGTTGTCCTCCCAGCGAACTCTGGGTCGTCCTGGAGGTCTGGATCCCTGGCTCTTTGTTTCCCATGCTTGTCGTGGTAGCCGATCTTCTCCCATTCTGCAGACATGGCCAAACCATCTTAGTTTAAAATGATTAAATCAAAGTTAAATTTGTATAATTAAAAATAACAAAATTTAATAACCACTTAAGTTTTAACAGTTTGAAAATAATTTGAATGGTTCAAAATAAAGGATTCATCAGTAATAGATGATAGAATTCTTATGAAAGAAGTTCACTTTGGAAGCGTATATTTTCACTTAGCTGCCCGCCAATGGTAGTTTCTGCTTCCGCTGATGGGTTCTGTTTACACTGCTCTCGCTCGTCGCTGGTCAAGGTTAAAGGCGCCAAACGTTCCTAGAACGTCAAGGAGTAACGGCCAAGCTGGTCCTTCGTCTGTCTATTCGACCCTCTTACGAAAGCGTCTCGCACAACGTCAGTCCACTTCTACCTTCACTTGGTTCTAGACATAGTACTTTCTCTGGTACCATCAATAACTGTGGTAATAGAATAGAGACAAACGCTCTTCTGAGTATTGCGTTTTCTGACACATAGTTATGTGCCCCTTCTTAGATCGACGGAGACGGCGTAGAGTGAGCTGGTCAATGTCATGTAAAGTATTGGCAATATATAAATCCAGAGCACGAGAAGCTCCTGGAGCTGGAGTCCAGTCTTGTTTAGGTTTGCCAAAACGACGAAAGATGTCATCAGTATCGGAAACCCTGGTAGAATCCTTACCTTTGTGGTAAGTTGGGATTATATAAATAGTTATAGGGGACTTAGTGTACTGACTGAGATCAGCTGTGAAGGTATCTGTATCTAATAAGTGTAGTGTGTTACAGATGACCTTACTTTGCTACCACATTTAGACCTCAATCAGACTTATTCTGGAATATTGTGATGACTACGTTGAATGTCTAGGGTTATGATAGTGATGAAGTGTAAGTTCACAACAACCAACAGACAGATAAACACTTTTATTAAGATCCACAACACTTTACAACACTATGACAAGCACTTACATATAACACTCTAGAAGACTAGCTTAAGTAAGTCAAGTGTTAACTTTTAAATTATGTATTAGTTTCTTTCAATAATAGATATCCTGATCCAACTACAGAGTGAATCAGGAATCACAATCAAATGTAAACACAATGTTTATGTACAAAATTTATACAAAGGATCTTTGTCCTGACATATAATATTATTACAATATGTGTGTAGGGTTGTGATGTAGTACTATGAGGTAATACTGGCTTTTGAAGCTAGGTTGTTGTTTGTCATCACAACTGCATGTGTTTGTTACTGGTGGAAATAATATTGAAGGGTTCACAGTTCTTTTTATTTGTAAAACAATAACTGTCCCTCTTGATTTAGTATTACAGTCAATTTTAGGGTGGGTTATACAAGGGTGAGCTGCTCTGGCTGACGAATTCTTAACTCATGTGTCGGCGGCAGGAAAACTGTCTCCTCTGCTCGCTTGCTTCTCAGTTATCTTGAAATACACCACTGGTCGATATCTTGGACAAGGAGTCTGCTGCCAGCCCTCTGGATCCAGCAAAACTCAGACCAGGTGCTGCTCTAATACTTCAGTACCACGGTCCCTGAAATAAGAAGGTTGTACCTCCTTCTTCAGAACTAATATATAATATATTTCCACACTGAAGTACAGCACATTACAAACACAGAGTTCAGCGCTGTAGGCCAACTGCTAGCTTCTCATGTGACAATATACACCAGTATTCCTCTCCCTAATGGTTACAACGCCTCTGCAATTTCAGCGTTAATTCCTTCTATACAATAGGATAGGTGTCATGTTACTATTTGGCAATCCCATATATGCCTATGCAGTTATACTCCTCTCTGACAAGCTTTTACATGGTGGAGCAATATCTAGGCTTTGCCTTCTGTTTGCTACTGAACCACACACATACAGACACAATTTGTCATGTCATATTCAATTTTCATATAATATATATATATATATATATATATATATATATATATATATATATATATATATATATATATATATATATATATATATATATATATATATATATATATATATATATATATGAAATATGTCTAGCTTACCACAATTCAAGGAAATATACACAAGTAACGTTGACTGGCGATGAATTCTGGCACAATTTTGATCTGCCTTATCCCAGGCTTTTATTAGAAAAATATTAGCTTGATCTCAACGCACTTGCTTCTCACAAAATTTATTTTCAAAACTGGCCCGAACTGACGCTACTATTTGACTATATCGAACGTTCTAACCAATGAGACCATGTTTACAAGAGCCTTTGAAAAAATTTTACCCATCCTACACGTAGCCATTAACAACAATAATAGTATTTGCAGTTCGACTAATAAGGTTTCGCCTTACATATTACTATAGCCAATCAAATCGTATCTAACTTGTTGGCCTCATTTCCCCTAAAGCAGTGTTTTTCAAACATGCCATTATGAGCAAATATGATCTTGTGCTGTCAGACAACCCCACTATAGTATTTTGGCTATAATTTGTTAATTACTAGACTATTTGCGTAACACATAACATATTCTTTGTCAGAAAGTCCTAAGGCACACAAATATATAAGTTTAATGAGGCTAAGTGGCTTCGTTCAAAATATGTATTATTCTAGGATAGTCGTGTATTTGTTTTTTTCACCCGTTCACTTCTATACCCAGGGCTGTCTTCTGTACTGTCAGACTAATGTCAGGAGCTTAGACATAAATCAGTAGAATGTCAGGTTTCCCAATACGAGCTTAAACCTGTTTTCAAAACCTAACCTCGTATCGTTCGTGTTTTTTTATCACTGTTTATTTGAAAAAAATCAGGCCTGCATGCCTTTCGCGTGGGATTGGCGTTCCTCCGTGCATCTCTCTCTCTCTCTCTCTCTCTCTCTCTCTCTCTCTCTCTCTCTCTCTCTCTCTTCTAAGCCCGTCTGTCTTTTAGGTTAACGTAGTGTGTATAATGACATTAATGTAGTATTATATCTAGGTCATTAAGCAGTGTGCCTATCAAGGTCGTCTAAGAAATACAGTACCAGTTTTATTTTTAGAAACGCGTGTATGATGCTGTAGGCTTTTACTATCGTACGTGGAAGCGTTACAGTTATGCAGACGAAGTAGAAAAAGGGGATCTCTGGTTCAGCCATTATGGCGTTCTACAACACAGGCGTACGCTATTGTGAAAGCACTGATCTTTCACCATTCTTCTTTCTTTCTATTGAATTACTTCGTTAGGCTTTACATTTATTTTCTAATTTATATATGTGGATTAGAATTTTTCACCACAAATTCTCCCCACTTAAAACAGACATCATATGTCAGTCCATAATTCTATATACACATAGAGAAAATTAATATTATTCCTGGTGATCACTGTGATTCTCATCACACGAATGGCGGCTTAGAAAATCAGCACCCAGGTTAGTTTTTCCAGAAATATATTCTATGCTGAACTGAAATGGTTGCAAAAGCAGTGACCATCGGAGTAACCTCGAATTTTCATGCCTAGCCTGCGCTAGAAAAGCCAGGGGTTTGTGATCCGTTTGCAACTTGAATGCCTCCCATACAGATAAATATTGAATTTCTTGATCGGCCATATTACTGCAAGACATTCTTTTTCGCTAGTTGAATAATTTTTTTTCAGCTTTATTCAACTTTCTGCTAGCATATGCCACTGGTGTTAATTCCCCATCCAGTGAATCTGACTTCTGTAACAGGGTAGCGCCCAAACCGATATTACTTGCATCCGTTCTCACAATGAATTCTTGACTTAAGTCAGGTAATTTCAAAATAGGTTTGCTTGTGAGCTTTTCCTTCAATTCTTGGTATGCTAATTCACACTGTGCTGTCCAGGTAATTCGATCCGGATTTCCTTTGCGTGTCAAATCAGTTAACGGAGCACATATGGAGTTAAAGTTTTTGATATACTTTTGGTAGAAACCACATAATGAGACAAAGGATCTCACGTCTTTCTTTGTTTGTGGCCTCGGGGCTTTTCTTAATTTCTCTAAATTCTTGGGGTCAGGGGTCATGTTTCCCTGATGGACTGTGTGTCCCAAGAATTCTAATTCTTTACATCCAACGCAACATTTGGTTGGTCGGGCTGTCAAATTCGCTTCTCTAAGTCGATTAAACAACATGTTCAGAGCGTCAATGTGTTCCTCAAATGTTTCTGTCGCTATGAGGATATCATCCATGAAGTTTGTGATGCATGGATTATTCAGAGGATCCAACAATTTTCTCATCATTCTAGAGAAGACACTAGGCGCATTCTTCAATCCAAATAGCAATCTGTTAAATTCATAGTGTCCCTCTGAGGTACTAAAAGCTAGGTACGGTCTAACCTCAGGCTTTACTGGAATCTGATAGTATCCTTTGCTCAGATCCACTTTTGAGAAATATTTAGCTTTATTCAGCCTGGCAAACAACTGATTTGTATCCGGCAATGGATCCACCTGACCTTCTGTGATAGCATTCAGTCTCCTGTAATCTATACAGAGTCTATGTTCTCCAGAGGGTTTTGTTAAGAGCACCACACTGGAACTATACGAAGATTCACTGTGTGAAATGATTCCTTCCTTCAACAAATAGTCTATCTCTTCCTTCAAGGCTTTCTCCTTAGCGAAAGGAATCGAATATGCCTTCATATATACAGGTGTGGGGTCTATAAGTTTCATATCATATTCCAATAAGTTTGTATGCCCCGGTCGGTCCGTTAACACCTCTGTATGATCATCTAGAACCTGTTGCACTCTCTCCTTCTGATTTTTCGTTAAATGTGTACTGATTTTCACCTGTGCAGCTGTCTCACAGGGGTGTAATGGATATTCAAATGATGAAAGTGGTTCTCTTTTCATCTCCATTGCAATAGACAAGGTCAACAAATGTGTCTCTTCCTGATTTTCTCTTTCCAAATATTTCTTCAGGAGATTCACATGATAGATTTTTTCTTTCCCCTTCTTATCTATCTTATAATTTGTTCTAGATACCTTCTCTAGAACTGTATATGGACCTTGCCATCCAATTTGCAACTTATTCTGACTACCGGGTAGAAGAAGCAGTACCTTCTCTCCCACAGCCAAATCTCTGTCTTTAGCTTTCTTGTTGTAATAGGCAGCATGTTTTTCCTGGCTTGTCTCAAATTTTCATTGGCAAGTTTCCAACCAGTTTTTAAACGAGTGGTCAGCTCATTCACATATTGGTATGATGATGTAATATTTTCCTCTGCCTTTTCATCAGTCCACGTTCTTAACATAGCTTCGAGTGGACCTTTTATTGGCCTTCCAAATAATAATGTTGCCGGGGCCATACCGGTTGAACTATGGGGTACCTCCCGATAAGCAAAGAGGGCGGCGTGAAGGTACTGGTCCCATGTATCTGGTTTTTCATGTGCCAACTTTCTCAGGATCGACATCAAGGTCCCATTAAATCTTTCCACTTGGCCGTTTCCCTGGGGATGGTGCAGGCTACAATGGAAGTGTTTGGCTTGAAAGATCCTGAAAACTTCTTCTGTTAGTTTCCCCTTGAACTGAGAGCCATTATCAGTCAAGATTTGGTTGGGAAAGCCTAACCTTGTGAAAATTGTGAGTAATGCCTCTGCCACATGTTTTGAATCAATTGATGACAGGGCTACCGCCTCTCCCCACATATAACAGGTGTCCACCAGAGTCAGAATGTAGCTGTTCCTCCTCTTGGTTCGAGTGAGAGGTCCCACAATGTTCACGGCAACTCTCTCAAAGGGTGTTCCCACTATGGGCATTTCCCCTAGAGTTGCTGGTGCAGTCCAATGCTTAGGTGCTACTCGTTGGCACTCTGGACAGGATTTTACATATCTTTTGATATCTTCAGTTATCCCTGGCCAGAAATAGTGACAAGCTATACGCTGTCTTGTTGCGCTGATCCCCATATGACCACTGAAGGGAATCGCATGCCCTAGTTCCAACACTTTAGTCCTATATGAAGTGGGAAGGACCAACTGTCCGTGACCATTGGATTCAGATCCAGCCTTCCTATAAATCAACTTGTTCTTCATATAAAATTCTCATTTGCCTGGAGGTGTATGACATTTGGGCAATTTCTTGAAACACGGCTTGAGTGTTTTGTCCTCCGCCTGTGCCTTCCTCATCTCATCTGGATGAGTATTTATTGGATTATCCTCCTCCTTTTTAGACTGTGATCTGGTCTGCACTGTTGCCAATATCACAGGTCTCTTGGGATTCCCCAGGAAGACATATCTACACCCCAATATCAGAGGGTAGATTGGCTCATTTATCACTGCTGCTTTGATTATAATAATAATAGCCCCTTCAGTCATAACTGACTATGGGAATGCGCCCCTGAGGTGGCAGCTCTCAGCTGCTTATTTTCCTGGTGCTCCTTTCGACGTTTTCTCCTCACCTCTGCTTCTTGTGTGAGCCTCTCTTCGCCCAATCTGAGGTGGTGCCGTAAATAGCATCGCCACTTAGTGCGATCGGCAGCTTCATCCTCCCATGTTGCTGGATCCATGTCAAGTGCCCTCATATCTCTCTTGCACACATCTTTGAACCTCAGCTGTGGTCGCCCAACTGTTCTCTTGCCATCTGCTAATTGCCCGTAGAAGATATCTTTTGGGATGCGGCCATCTTCCATGCGGCGAACATGGCCAAGCCAGCGAAGTCTGCGCTGTCTAAGCAGCGTATACATACTTTGAAGGCCAGCACGTGACAACACCTCGACATTTGTCACTTTATCTTTCCACAAGATGCCGAGGATGCGGCGTAGACACCGCAAATGGAAGGTATTGAGCCTTCTTTCTTGCTTAGCATAGGTCGTCCAGGTCTCGCTGCCATATAGGAGTGTGCTGGTGACGCAGGCATTATATACCGCAGCTTTGGTCTTCATTGTGAGTTTAGAGTTTCCCCAAACACGCGATGTGAGGCGGGCAAAGGTAGCTGCAGCTTTGCCAATGCGGCTGTCGATTTCTGTATCCAGTGAGAGTTTGTCATTGATGGTAGACCCTAGGTATGTGAAGTGGTGCACCACTGTCAATTCATAGTTATCGATAGTGATAATTGGTTCAGCACCCACATCCTGACTCAGCACATTCGTTTTCTTTAGACTTATTGTGAGGCCAAAGTCCTTGCATGCTTTAGTGAAGCGATTCATCAAGCTCTGAAGCTCCTGTTGGCTTTGAGTGACGACTGCAGCATCATCAGCGAACAACAAGTCTCTTATAGTGACCCTTCTGATTTTTGTTTTTGCCTTCATTCTTGAAAGATTGAACAGACGGCCATCTGACCTAGTGTGAAGGCATATTCCTTCAGTTGCATCTCTGAATGCATGTTTCAAGAGTAAGGCAAAGAAGATTCCAAAGAGGGTCGGAGCCAGAACACAGCCTTGTTTAACGCCACTTCGTATATCAAAGGGCTGTGACGTGCTTCCAGCATATTGGACTGTTCCCTTCATGTCGTCATGGAATGACTTTATCATTTCCAGCATTTTAGAAGGGCAGCCTATTTTCAGGAGGATTTTAAAGAGTCCATCCCTACTAACCAGGTCGAATGCTTTTGTGAGGTCTATAAAGGCGATATATAATGGTCTTTTCTGCTCTCTTGATTTTTCCTGAAGCTGGCGGAGAGAGAAGATCATGTCTGTTGTTGATCTGCCAGCTCGGAATCCACACTGTGCCTCTGGATATATGCGCTCAGCTAGCTTGTGTAGTCGCATTAATATGACTTTGGCAAAAACCTTACCAACAATACTAAGAAGAGAGATGCCTCTGTAGTTATTGCAATCACTTCTGTCTCCTTTATTTTTATACAGTGTTACAATCTTGGCATCTCGCATGTCTTGAGGAATAGTTGTCTCTTCCCAGCACTGGCACAGCATCCTATGCAGGGGATGTAATAGCGTGCTCTTACAGCATTTGATTAAATCAGGAGGAATCCCATCAATGCCTGGTGCTTTGCCAGAGGCCAAACTATCAATGGCCTTGCTGAGTTCCTCTAATATTGGTTCGGCATCCAGCTCCTCCATAGTTGGCAGACATTTGACAGCATCAAGCGCTGCAGGCGTAACGGTATTGTCTCTAGCGTAAAGCTCAGAGTAGTGCTCGACCCACCTCTCCATCTGCTTACCCTTATCGGTTAGCTTCTCTCCGCTGATGGTTTTTAGCGGTGCCGTCTTACTTTTATGGGGGCCAAGTGCTTTCTTTATACCGTCATACATTTGTCTAATGTTGCCTGTTTGCGCTGCGATCTGGATGCTCTCACTGAGCTGGAGCCAATAGTCATTTGCACAGCGTCGAGCAGTTTGTTGAACTTTGCTTCTCGTAGCCCTCAGGATCTGTAGGGTTCTGGCACTCGGTGAACGTTTGTATTCATTCATAGCACTGCGCTTAGCTTCAATAACAGGTGCCATCACATCTGATGAAGCGTCAAACCAGTCATTTGACTTTGCTGTTTTCTTACCAAAGGTGGCAAGTGCAGTACTTTGAATGGTGTTCCGTAGATGCTCCCAGTTCTCTGTAATAGTATCACCATGCTGAGGGCTACTGAACACTTTCTTGAAGGTCGCAGTGAATTGAGGGATCATGAAAGGGTCTGACATCTTGCTGGTATCAATGCGTGGTTTTTCTTCATGTCTGACACGATAGAGTTTTCTTGGTTGTGCTCTGATTTTGCAGCAAACCAAGGAGTGATATGTGTCACAGTCTGCACTATGGTACGAGCGCGTGGAGAGCACAGACCTGAGGAGTGGCCTTCTGACGAGAATCAGGTCAAGTTGGTGCCAGTGCTTGGATCGTGGGTGTCTCCATGACACCTTATGCTGGGGTTTTGTCTGAAAGTAGGTGTTGGTCACGCAGAGGTCATGGTGGACGCACAACTCTAAGAGCCGTTGTCCATTTTCATTCATCTTGCCAATACCAAACCTGCCCAGACATGAAGGCCATGAAACATTATCGGCACCCACTCTAGCGTTAAAGTCACCAAGGAGAACAAGCTGTTCTTGCCTAGGTATGCTTTTGATTACTGCTGCTAGATTCTCGTAGAACTCATCTTTAGCTTCTGAGGCAGAGTACAGAGTAGGAGCATACACACTGACAAGGGTGATGGGACCTGTGCTAGTTTGCAGGCGGAGCGTTAACAGGCGTTCTGATCCATTCTCGCCTGGTTCAACCATGTTAGTTAGCGATTTTTTGACCGCAAAACATACTCCATGTTCTCTAGCTTTATTAAGATCTTTTGTCAACAGTGAAACGTCGAAAGCTTGCCTGGTTTGGGCATGTAACTCGTCATGACTCCCTTTCGAAAACGATCCTTCAGGGAACAGTCGAAGGTAAACGGAGAAGAGGAAGGCAGAGAAAATCCTGGGCTGATAACATCAAAGAATGGGCAGGACACGGTTTTTCCACACTTGTACGCATTGCTGAGGATAGAGAGCAGTGGAGGACCCTGTCTGCTGATGCTTCCACCATGGCACCCCTACGACCCATGACGGGTTACGGGCTGAGATGATGATGATTAAGATCTTTCCCTTGCCAATAAAATGTGTAGTCCTTCTCGCTCACCGTTCCAGAGCCCGCCAGGCGCGTTTCCTGAAGTGCAGCTATATCCACCTGAAGTCGTTTAAGCTCATCATTAATTACGGCTGTCTTCCTTACATCGTTTACATCCTGTAGGTTTTCAGATAGTCCAGTCAACATAGTCCGGACGTTCCAGCGTCCCAATCTGAGAGTTTGCTTATTTCTATTTTTTCGATAATTGCTTGGTGCAAAATTTTCTGTCCACAGTTCGGGTTTGACCCTAATCCCCATGCACCCAATGGGGAAAGCAGACAGTGGCGGGACAACACCTGATTGACTGGGGGCTGCCCAGCTTGAAGCGGGCGGTAGCTGTCCAGTGAGATCCTAGAACCTCTCCCACTGTCGGAAGTAGCCCCTGGCGCCATGCCCTACGCCAATTGGGCAAAATGCTTATAACCGGTAACTGCTACTTCCCGTGTTTTGCCGACACCTATAGGGTGAAGCTGGAGTGTCCTCTCCAGGGCGCGAGCTTGGGAACAGTTATATGGAGATCAAGCTGTTGCCCATGCAGCATGTTCCCCCTCTCCACACAGCTGGTAGATCCAAACTCCTGCGACATGGCTGGTACCAAACTGCTTTGATTACTCCCTTCACATATCGCGTTTTCACATGTATCTTAGCGATAGGGAGTGTCATGGTCGCTACTTCCTTGGTTGCAGCTTGAATCTCCACTGTTTCTGTGGTGTATTGATCTGCTTGCACCAGGTGAGAACTCACAACTGAATCATAATCTAAAACTGTATCATATAAGCACCTTATGGTGACTCCATTACAGATTACATCTTCACACACTGGGGGGTGGTACGGTTCCTGTAGTTCCTCAGGTTTGACCTTTGTTCCCTTCTTCCCAGATTTCATAGCAGCAAAATTAGGAGTTTTATTCCTACAATTTTCAGTGGTATGATTGTTCGTCTTACACTTTTTACACCACTTCCTTCCTTGGTTGAAAGATTTTCTTTCATCAAATTTCCTTTCATCGAATTGTGGGGTTTTATTTTTATTTTCATACCGTGGCCTATCAAACTGGTGCTTACCTTTGTTATGCTCTCTATGATCAAACTTATTAAAGTTTTGTGGTGCCTTAAAATTGTCTAAATGTTTCTTTTTATTACCTGTTACCTCAGCTTGAGCTGCCTGATATCTTTCAGCAACATTTAGTAATTCACCCAGCCTCTCTGCACCTTGTTCCATGAGAAACTTTCTCAAGTCTGGAGCCATGGACTCTCTTTGTTGTTCTATAAGGATCATTTCCTTAAGATCTTGGGTTTTCCCCAGATCCGTCCATTTCTCCAAGTATGTCTCTAACAGTGCAGAGAACTGGTGATATGTCTCACCTGACAGTAGTTTAGCATTCCTAAATTTTTTTCTATAAAATTCTCCATTCTTTTCATATCTTAGCAACAGAGCCTGCTTTAACGTGTCATAATTGTCTTGGTCATCTCTGCTCATTTTGGCAAAAACATCATAAACTGTACCACGAAGCCCTTGTGATAACTTTAAGCTCCACCTTTCTCTCTCTAACCCATACGTGGTAGCTAATAGTTCATATCTATTTAGGTAACTCTCGATGTCATCGTCTTTCTCAACAAAATGATCTAAATGAAAACTCATAGCTGAGGCTGAGGCTCCATGACTAACAGTAGCATCGGAGGTAAAGGGACTGGCACCATTTTCAGGAGCATGGCCTTGAAATTCCAACTCCCTTAGTCGTAACTCGTGCTCCCTCTGTAATCTCTTATCTTCTGCTTCCCTCTCTGCAGCCAATCGCTTGTCTTCCCTTTCAGCAGCCTGTCTCTTCTTCTGCCTCCCTTTCGGCAGTCAATCTTTTTTCTTCGGCTTCTCTTTCAGCCTTTTTCTCTTTTTTTTTTTTTTTTTTTTTTTTTTTTTTTTTTTTTTTGCGTTCGCCCGCTAATACTCGAGGCGAAATCTCAGGTTATTATTTTATGTCTAACCTGACATTGATTTTACGTGAGTATCCCTTTATTTCTTGTACAGAGACAGGTGTCCCTCGCCTATTCAGGCAAATACTCGCCGATTTCGGAGGTACCCATTGCAGCTGGGTCGGCTCAGGAGCCGCCAGTCCCTGGTCGACGACACTCCTTCAAATGTCCTCGCCAGGTCTCGAGTTAATCCAGTCCAAATCCCGGTCGACGAAAAATCCTCAAATGCCGTCGTCCGGGTTTGATCCTGTATCACCCGGTCGCCAGAGCGGTGTTGTAACCACTACGCTAGCGCGGCTCCCTTTCTCTTCTAATTGGAGCCTTTTAATCTCCCTATCTGCCTCCAATGCCTTAGCCTCTTTGTCAGCCTCAATCTGCAACCTCTTAATTTCTTTTTCAGCCTGTAACTTTCTTTCAGCCTCTTTTTCTAATCTTTCAGATTCTAATTTTCTTTCTGCTTCAAATTTTTTTTCTTCACGTTCAATAAATTTGTCACATTCAGTTGTGACATAAGCAATCATAATTTGTCCCTCCATTTCTAAATCTTTAGCAGCTGTCGTAATTTTTATCTGAGAGAGTTCTGATGGATATTGGTCCTTTAGAGTGTAGAATGATAGTGATGGCTCTGTGGAAATAAGGATTTAGGAAAGTGAGGTAGTAGATTCACAAGGGCTGGGGAAGAGTAAGGACAGTCTCTTATTACGACAATATTTGTCTCTCAAAAACTATTCCTACCACTCTTCTGAACAAACAGTTGTTTGTCAGTTCCAGTCGCTCATGCGCACACACCGATTTGGTGATTCTGACGCACTACGTACATGAATACACACTACGATAACAAATATGGGAAATGTTTGGGTTTTGGGCCAGCCGACACCAATGCTAATAAAGTTTTTAATACTTTTATTATCATAAAATCACGTTACAAGTAAGTATCAATGTACAGTCAGAAATCATGGGTTACAAAACACAAAATAACAGGGAGGGTTTCTGAGGAGAAATATCCAATGCACCTTTTCCCGCTTGTATTTACTAACAGAAAAGACCGGGTCCCAAAGACGAGAAGGGGGGGGGGTGATGATGATGATCAGAGATAGGCAATTTAACCCAATGGTAAATTTATTACTCTGAGTCAAGGGGGTTACAGTAATAGGGGGTAAAGGTAAAGCTAGGGGTCATCAAATGTTTTCCTTTAATCAACCAATTTTCCCGAGAGGGGGGAATGCTCACAGTTAAATAATCCCGCTAGGAGAAATCCCGTACAATTAGTACAGTACACCTTAATACTAGGTTGAACTAATTAGAAGGGTAAAAAGATTAAATCTCCTTTTTCATTAAAAAAAACACGCTTGGCTGGCCAGCACACAGTCACACACACACAGACTTACCAAATGGTGAATTCTGGCACTTCATAGGAAATACATTAAAAAAAACAGCACTTAACCTTGGCTTAGGTAAAAAGTATTTTCTTCCGTGTACAGCCCCAGATTAGCGGGTTGTTGAAGTTAACAAAGTGTCCCGAAATCGCTGGACGTTGAAGTTTAACGGTACTGTTTGTTTATTAGATAAAGTTCCTAAAGAATGGCACAGGCCCTTGGCTAGGTGTGAGGAATGGTGTGGTGTCTAAGATTGGCACAGCTGGTGGAGAGAACTTGCTTTTGCAGTAATGTCACAAACTACAAAACACTGAAGTAAGTTCTTCAGGGGGTTGGTAAAATCCAATGATTATGCTTGACAGACAGTGTCAGGGAAATCTATGTTCTTCTTCACAAATAGAGTAGTGAGTAAAATATTTCTACTGTTGACTGTTCTTCTTCCAGTTTGATAATTAATAAAAACGACTTTATGAATTGGGATTTTAAAATAGTCTTTGGGTTTTCTTTGTTTCTGTATACTTCAGATAGCTGAATCCCAACAGGATCGCCACAAAGATTAAATTTCAAATATGTTCATAAGTCACTGGAGTAATCGAACTGAGTCGGCAAGACTCTAGATGTATATTATTGCTGCGAAATGGCTGCTTAAATGATGTTTCATTGCTGCTTAATTGCTGCTTAAATGATGTTTCATTGCTGCTTAATTGCTGCTTAATTGCTGCTTAATTGCTGGAATGCGAGGTTCAAAAGATCATTCTGGATGCAATAGAAAAAACATGAAATACAATAAAATCATATTAAAATCTAACACGCGATACATTTACAGTTTACCTATTTTCTGCACTCGCATCTTCAATTAATAAAGCAAGAGAGAAAAAAAAACTCCCCTTTTTTCGATTTTTTTTCAAACCCATCCATCGTAATAGTTGAAAGCACATCTATTATACAGAACTAAACTGTATTAAAGTTATAATTCCCTTAAGCGGCTATTGTATTAGGAAATAAACTTATAGATGTAACATTTAGTTGGCACTAGAACTTTGAAGATGGGCTTATTTAATAAGGTTAAATTTACACCACAATCCAGTGAACTAAATATGAAATAACTAGACCACTGATCACTCGAAGCTAATGTATAAATTACCGTCTGCACAGAAAAAGAATTTCACTCCAACAGCCAACAATTTAGATGAAATCTAGCAGGAATTTTTAACTATTTGCTAGTGAATCTTAGAATTCAGTTAGAACGAATGATACGTTGCCCTTTTCAGATTCTGTATTTATCTATTAGAAAGGCAAGATAAATGGTACATGTGAAAATTTCGCGCCTCTTCAGTTCCCAGGGAAGTTATTTAGCCGCCATGCTAACCACGATGGCCCGACTGGCTTCCGATCTACGTTCGTTTCCGGCTGCTCGCACGAGCATGTGAAATTCCGGCGAGACTAGCCTCGTTCGCGGTGAGTTTCCTGATTCCTCAGATCGTATCCGCTACGCTGAGCGTTCCGTCTTTCGGGCAAGTCTGCCGGTGGCCACAGAAGTGCGAAGTCTGCATGAAGCTTTCTTCTGACCGCTCGTGTCCGTCTTGCGAACGGTTCAGTGTTCGTACGGAGATGCTAAACTTCTGCTTCTCTGTTCTGGGATCTTCTTGACTGCTTTGATCCTAGCCGCTACTCTTCGTTGATGAAAAGTTACAACAATACTGATGTTCAGGGATTCTAATGTTATGAAAAGCTAAAGTCCCTTTAATCATCCATCAAATCAGGGAAAATTCACTTGACAAACTAGACGTACGTCACAATCGTCCCCACTTTTAGACATGAAACCATTTTTCATGTTTCCTTCTTGACAATGGAGGTGACCTGATTGGTGACTTTAGGATGAGTGGTATCTTCAGTTTGCTCTACTTCCTCTGTAGACCAGTTTCTACTCAAGAAGTCAGCCCCGACATTCTGTTTTCCTGGAATATATTCCACTTTGAAGGAATAAACGCTCAATAATAATGCCCAGCGCATAATCCTTGCGTTGAATTCCTTATTGGCACCAAGGAAAGCTAATGGAGCGTGGTCGATTTGTACTGTGAAAGAAGTACCATTCAGAAACTCATGATGGCGTCTGATGCCATGAATCAGAGCGAGACATTCTCTTTCAACGACACTGTAGTTGCGTTCAGCCTTGTTCAGTTTCCGACTGCCGTAAGCTATTGGGAATAGCATATTCGGGTCACTGTCCTCGGCTTGCAACAATGTTGACCCGATGCCCTGACCTGACGCGTCAACTCTCAGTACGAAAGGCTTCTTAAGGTCAGGTAACCTTAGATTGGGGTATGCCGACAACTGTCCTTTCAAAGTGCTGTATGCATGTTCGCACTTTTGATCCCACATGACCTTATCAGGACAACCTTTCTTGGTGAGGTCAGTCAGAGGTGCCGTAAGTCCGTTGAAGTTCTCGATGTATTTCTGATAATATGCACATAGTGATAGGAAGGAACGCACGTCTTTCTTCGTTCTGGGCCTTTTGGCTGCAGCTATTTTCTCCACGTTCTTCTGAACAGGCCAACTACAGCCGTGGGAAATAGTATGCCCCAAGAAGTCTAGCTTTTCGAACCCGATGAGACATTTGCTAGGTCTGGCTGTGAGACCAGTTTCCTGTAGTCTCCTGAGGAGCATAGCAACCGTAGCAATATGTTCGTCGTAGGTTTCCGATGCAATTAATATGTCATCCATGAAATTATGGATGTGGGGACTTTGCAAAGGTTCTAACAGCTTCCTCATCATTCTGGTGAACACTCCTGGTGCGTTATGCAATCCGAACGGCATCACATTAAATGTGTAATGTCCTTCACTAGTGCTGAAAGCTAGCAAAGGTTTAACTTCCTCCTTGACTGGTATTTGATAATAACCTTTACTGAGGTCAATCTTGGAGAAAATCGTTGCCTTGCTGAGCTTGGTGAACAACTCAGAAACAGTTTGGAGAGGTTCGGGCTGGAATTCCGTAACAGCGTTTAGCAGCCGGTAATCTATACACAGCCGAACTTCCTTATTGGGCTTCTGCAACAGCACTACACTAGAACTGTAAGGAGATGTAGACTCACTGATAATTCCTGCCTGACGCAGCTTGTCTATTTCTCCGCGAAGTGCATCAGCTTTAGCGTACGGGATGGGGTAAACTCTGGTTCGAACAGGGGTCTCATTTGTTAGTTTCATATCAAATTCGATGACATTTGTTCGACCAGGTACATCCGTTAAGACTGCACTGTACTGTTTTAGTAGCGCCCTGGTTTCTGTTTGTTGTTCTGGTGAGAGATTGTCGCCGAACTTGACATCTTTAAAGGATTCTGTGGGTTGCAGTGGATACTCCATGCAACCATCATCATCTTCCTCGTCTTCCGTTGCTATGGCGACAGCCAGGAGATGCTCGGAGGATGGCACCGGTCTTTCCAAATATTTCTTTAGCAGATTTATGTGGAAGACCTTCTCCTTTCCTTTGATGGAGATCTTGTAATTGGTACGTGAGATCTTTTTAAGGACGGTAAACGGCCCTTGCCATCCGATGCGAAGTTTATTGCTTCCGGTTGGAAGTAGCAACAAAACTTTCTCCCCTGGTTGTAGTTCTCTCTCTTCTGCAGCTTTGTTGTATCTTTAAGCATGTTTAGCGCGGGCTTTCGTAAGGTTGGTAGTAGCTAGATCCCATCCTAGCTTTAGCCTTTCCTTGAGCTCAGATACATACTTGCTTGCAGAGACGACTGTCTCGTCAGCCTTTTGGTCTGTCAGGGACCGAAGTAAGGCTTCTAGTGGCCCCTTAATAGGTCTGCCAAATAAAAGTGTAGCTGGCGCGAATCCCGTAGGCGCTTGGGTAACCTCTCGGTAGGCGAATAAGGCAGCCGATATATATAGGTCCCAGTCTTCCGGTTTCTCCTGACCCAGCTTACGTAACATGGTGGTGAGGGTGCCATTAAAACGTTCCACGAGCCCATTTCCGGCCGGATGGTAGGGACTTGTGTGGATATGTTTGGCCCTCAAGATCTTAAAGATCTCCTCCATTAACAGGCTACGGAATTGGGATCCATTGTCCGTCAAAACTTGTTGAGGGAATCCCAACCGTGAAAAAGATTTGCACGAGGGCTTCTGCGACATGCTTGGAATCTGTGCATGTTAGCGGTACAGCTTCGGCCCACATTGTGCAAGTGTCGACTAAGGTCAGGATGAACCTGTTCTTTCTTTTGGTCCTTTCCAGGGGTCCAATGATGTCGACAGCAACCCGTTCAAATGGAGTCCCCACAATTGGCATTTGCCCCATGGGTACTGGGGGTGTCAAGTGCTTGGGTGCTACCCGTTGGCACTGGGCGCAGGATTTCACATATCTGATAATGTCAGAGTTCATTCCTGGCCACCAATAGTTGGTTTTTATTCGCTGAATAGTGGCGTTTTGTCCCATATGTCCGCTAAAGGGAAGAAAGTGCCCCATTTCTAAGATCTGGCTTCTGTACTGCGTCGGTACTAGGAGCTGGTTATTCCCCGTGTCCGGGTTGCCCGTTCTACGATACAATACGCCGTACTTAGAAAAGATGTCTCCGTTGTGTCTGGGGTCCTTAGCCATGGGCAGTTTTCTAAAGCAGGGCTCCAGAGTAGGGTCCTTTTGTTGCGCCTCCTTCAGTTCGTTCGGCAACAAATTTGGCGCAGGCTCCCTCTCCTTCTTGGCTTGCCCTCTTGTGGTTACCGCTGCCACAATCGGCTCCTTTGGTCTCCCAATAAACACATATCTACATCCCAGGATAACTGGGTAGATAGAATCATCCATAATGGCCGCTTTAATAAATCCTCTGACAAAGTCAGAGTGTATTTCTACCAGTGCGATAGGAAGCGTCCTGGGTGCATCACTCCTGAAAACTCCACTAAGTTTGACGGTTTCCTCTGTCTCCTGACCGGGTTTGACTAGGTGTCTGGCGACAATACAACTAAAGCTTAGTCCAGTGTCAAAGAGACAAGTAGTTGAGGTACCATTCAAAATTACAGTTCCTCGAGTTGAGGGTCGGTCCCCCTCAGGTTTAGAATCACTGACATTGACTCTACCTTTCGAGGCTGTATGCAAACATTCGACGCGGTTTGAACCGGTTTGTTTGCCCTGATCAGACGTTCCTGGTGTAGGGGTCTTCCCTTTTCCTTGACCTTGGTGGCCGCGCTGCCACGTAGGCTTGGTGGGTTGATCAGAATTGTTGTTGGGGGGGGGGAGGGGGGGGGGGGTTCGGGTTTTGTAGAATTTCGATTTTTCCTGGGGAGGTCTCTGGGTATTATTTTCTCGTTGGTTATAGTTCTGAGAGGAATTAGAGGAATAGGATGACTGCTCTAGATTTTGTTTACGAGATGGCTCATCTGTGGGTTTACGTTTAGTGCTGGGAAGTTCGGCGATTGCATTGGTATAGCGTTCTGCCTTATTGAGTATGTCCTCAAGCCTGACTGCGCCCTGTTCAGCCAAAAATCTACGGGTTTCGTTTGACAAAGTTGACTTTATCTGTTCCACAAGAACAAGTTCAAGTAGTCCCTCATATGTAAGAGGTAGGTCAGATAATTCAATGCACTTTGTCAAATAGCCCGTGAGACGTGAAGAGAACTGCGAGAATGTTTCCGTGCTCTCTTTCCGGCTGTTTCTGAACATTTGCAGAAATTTTCGGGCGGTCATCTCAAACCGTTCTAGCAAGGCCTTCTTTAGCATGTCGTAATTATGTTGGTTCGGTCCCAGCTTTGTGTATACGTCATAAGCTTTAGCTTTTAGTGACGTTGAGAGCTTAAGTGCCCAGCGGCAACTCTCTAACCCATACAGATTTGCGAGCCTTTCGAATTTTTCTAGGTAGCTGTCAATTTTTTCATTGGGGGCTAGGAAAAGATTCTAAAGCAAAAGACATCGCCGTTAATTGGGCAGACTGAGTGCTGGAGAGATCCATTGACTGGGACTGGGGCGAAAACGGCTCTCCGTTATTCGAAGTAGAGGCGCCCCGACTCTCTAAAGCCTTAAGCGCCAGTTCATGTTGTCTTTCCCGCTCCCTTTCTCTCTCTCTGCGGGCTTCCATTTCTGCCTCAATTTTCTTTTTTTCTGCCTCAATTTTCTTCTGCTCCAATAAACGCTCCTCCGCTTCTTTCTTTTCTGCTCTATCTTGAGCATCTTTCCTCTCTGCTCTCTCTTGTGCTTCCTTCCTTTCCGCGTCATACCTTTCAAGTTCCTGGTTGACAAACAAGTTAGCGGCTTCTCCTTCTAAACCTGATTCTTTCGCCTCCAGCCTTAGGATGGATCTCATCTGAATCCTCTCTGACATGATTAAAGAACTGGATGCTACTACTATTAGAGAATAGCAAGAAAGAACAAGAAGGGGAAAAAACTCAAACTCGCTACGAGAAAAAAAACACAAAGTATAAATTTACTTGTGTCACCTCCTACCTTAAATGTGTTAACTTATCGCTGCTGTTTTCTGGCAATTAAGGCTCTAAACGCAAGCGACTAATGCCACTAAAATGGTAAGTTACACTGGAAAAAATTTTACTTTTACTAAAAGTAGAGAAAATTTTTTATTAAAACAATTAAATAAACAAATTTTTTCCTGAAATTTTAATTCTCCACTACAAAAACTCCCCCTGAAGTCAATTATATGAGAAGAGACGATGTTAACTAGACTTAAAAAGTCAGAACAAGGCGTCTTTAGCTAAGCTCAACTCTTTTTAACTTCAAAAACCTTTAGTGACTGTAAAACCAATCACGCCATCCCAGCAATTATATAATAAAATTTCAATTTTCTCTGCAGAGAATACAAGGGTGACAAATATTTTAATCACTAACTTCTTGCTCCTGTGGAAAGAACAAACCTGTAATACTTATTGTGTGGTCGGCCCAAAATACTAAAAGGCTTTGTCTAGGGGAAGTAATTACCTTTTTTTAATTATACCCTACTTCACAAAGACAATCAACCACACTCTATTTAAACTAGGCTCAGAATCCGGGACGAGCTAACCATTTATTTGTCGTAATTTTTATCTGAGAGAGTTCTGATGGATATTCGTCCTTTAGAGTGTAGAATGATAGTGATGGCTCTGTGGGAATAAGGATTTAGGAAAGTGAGGTAGTAGATTCACAAGGGCTGGGGAAGAGTAAGGACAGTCTCTTATTACGGCAATATTTGTCTCTCAAAAACTATTCCTACCACTCTTCTGAACAAACAGTTGTTTGTCAGTTCCAGTCGCTCATGCGCACACACCGATTTTGGTGATTCTGACGCACAACGTACATGAATACACACTACGATAACAAATATGGGAAATGTTTGGGTTTTGGGCCAGCCGACACCAATGCTAATAAAGTTTTTAATACTTTTATTATCATAAAATCACGTTACAAGTAAGTATCAATGTACAGTCAGAAATCATGGGTTACAAAACACAAAATAACAGGGAGGGTTTCTGAGGAGAAATATCCAATGCACCTTTTCCCGCTTGTATTTACTAACAGAAAAGACCGGGTCCCAAAGACGAGAAGGGGGGAGGGGGAAGGGGGGGTGATGATGATGATCAGAGATAGGCAATTTAACCCAATGGTAAATTTATTACTCTGAGTCAAGGGGGTTATAGTAATAAGGGGTAAAGGTAAAGCTAGGGGTCATCAAATGTTTTCCTTTAATCAAACAATTTTCCCGAGAGGGGGAATGCTCACAGTTAAATAATCCCGCTAGGAGAAATCCCGTACAATTAATACAGTACACCTTAATACTAGGTTGAACTAATTAGAAGGGTAAAAAGATTAAATCTCCTTTTTCATTAAAAAAAACACGCTTGGCTGGCCAGCACACAGTCACACACACACAGACTTACCAAATGGTGAATTCTGGCACTTCATAGGAAATACATAAAAAAAACAGCACTTAACCTTGGCTTAGGTAAAAAGTATTTTCTTCCGTGTACAGCCCCAGATTAGCGGGTTGTTGAAGTTAACAAAGTGTCCCGAAATCGCTGGACGTTGAAGTTTAACGGTACTGTTTGTTTATTAGATAAAGTTCCTAAAGAATGGCACAGGCCCTTGGCTAGGTGTGAGGAATGGTGTGGTGTCTAAGATTGGCACAGCTGGTGGAGAGAACTTGCTTTTGCAGTAATGTCACAAACTACAAAACACTGAAGTAAGTTCTTCAGGGGGTTGGTAAAATCCAATGATTATGCTTGACAGACAGTGTCAGGGAAATCTATGTTCTTCTTCACAAATAGAGCAGTGAGTAAAATATTTCTACTGTTGACTGTTCTTCTTCCAGTTTGATAATTAATAAAAACGACTTTATGAATTGGGATTTTAAAATAGTCTTTGGGTTTTCTTTGTTTCTGTATACTTCAGATAGCTGAATCCCAACAGGATCGCCACAAAGATTAAATTTCAAATATGTTCATAAGTCACTGGAGTAATCGAACTGAGTCGGCAAGACTCTAGATATATATTATTGCTGCGAAATGGCTGCTTAAATGATGTTTCATTGCTGCTTAATTGCTGCTTAAATGATGTTTCATTGCTGCTTAATTGCTGCTTAATTGCTGCTTAATTGCTGGGATGCGAAGTTCAAAAGATCATTCTGGATGCAATAGAAAAAACATGAAATACAATAAAATCATATTAAAATCTAACGCGCGATACATTTACAGTTTACCTATTTTCTGCACTCGCATCTTCAATTAATAAAGCAAGAGAGAAAAAAAAAAAACTCCCCGTGAGGTTAATAGTTGAAAGCACATCTATTTATACAGAACTAAACTGTATTAAAGTTATAATTCCCTTAAGCGGCTATTGTATTAGGAAATAAACTTATAGATGTAACATTTAGTTGGCACTAGAACTTTGAAGATGGGCTTATTTAATAAGGTTAATATTACATCACAATCAAGTGAACTAAATATGAAATAACTAGACCACTGATCACTCGAAGCTAATGTATAAATTACCGTCTGCACAGAAAAAGAATTTCACTCCAATAGCCAACAATTTAGATGAAATCTAGCAGGAATTTTTAACTATTTGCTAGTGAATCTTAGAATTCAGTCAGAACGAATGATACGTTGCCCTTTTCAGATTCTGTATTTATCTATTAGAAAGGCAAGATAAATGGCACATGTGAAAATTTCGCGCCTCTTCAGTTCCCAGGGAAGTTGAAGTTATTTAGCCGCCATGCTAACCACGATGGCCCGACTGGCTTCCGATCTACGTTCGTTTCCGGCTGCTCGCACGAGCATGTGAAATTCCGGCGAGACTAGCCTCGTTCGCGGTGAGTTTCCTGATTCCTCAGATCGTATCCGCTACGCTGAGCGTTCCGTCTTTCGGGCAAGTCTGCCGGTGGCCACAGAAGTGCGAAGTCTGCATGAAGCTTTCTTCTGACCGCTCGTGTCCGTCTTGCGAACGGTTCAGTGTTCGTACGGAGATGCTAAACTTCTGCTTCTCTGTTCTGGTGATCTTCTTGACTGCTTTGATCCTAGCCGCTACTCTTCGTTGATGAAAAGTTACAACAATACTGATGTTCAGGGATTCTAATGTTATGAAAAGCTAAAGTCCCTTTAATCATCCATCAAATCAGGAAAAATTCACTTGACAAACTAGACGTACGTCACAGCAGCCTGCATAGCAGCAGATCGAAATTTCGCGAGGTCTGCCATTTTCTAACAGGCAAATGTATACAATGTTTGACTAAACAATTTTATCTATGACTAATTAAACTAAGGACAACCAAAAGCACTGAGAGCTCAACCTTATTTATTTTCCACCCAAGAATACCTTTTTAATTTTTATAATTCCCAGAAGTAAATTACCTCCAATATATATGGTAAGAGAGGGTTCA
The DNA here is from genome assembly GCA_024509875.1 of Oreohelix idahoensis. NCBI lineage: Eukaryota > Metazoa > Mollusca > Gastropoda > Stylommatophora > Oreohelicidae > Oreohelix > Oreohelix idahoensis. Next base: position 70,803 of record JAMPIV010000090.1, read on the forward strand.
ATATCCCGGACAGGACCCCAATATATGTGGTAAGTTGGGATTATATAAATAGTTATAGGGGACTTAGTGTACTGACTGAGATCAGCTGTGAAGGTATCTGTATCTAATAAGTGTAGTGTGTTACAGATGACCTTAATTTACTACCACATTTAGACCTCAATCAGACTTATTCTGGAATATTGTGATGACTACGTTGAATGTCTAGGCTTATGATAGTGATGAAGTGTAAGTTCACAACAACCAACAGACCGATAAACACTTTTATTAAGATCCACAACACTTTACAACACTATGACAAGCACATACATATAACACTCTAGAAGACTAGCTTAAGTAAGTCAAGTGTTAACTTTTAAATTATGTATTAGTTTCTTTCAATAATAGATATCCTGATCCAACTACAGAGTGAATCAGGAATCACAATCAAATGTAAACACAATGTTTATGTACAAAATTTATACAAAGGATCTTTGTCCTGACATATAATATTATTACAATACGTGTGTAGGGTTGTGATGTAGTACTATGAGGTAATACTGGCTTTTGAAGCTAGGTTGTTGTTTGTCATCACGACTTCATGTGTTTGTTACTGGTGGAAATAATATTGAAGGGTTCACAGTTCTTTTTATTTGTAAAACAATAACTGTCCCTCTTGATTTAGTATTACAGTCAATTTTAGAGTGGGTTATATAAGGGTGAGCTGCTCTGGCTGCCGAATTCTTAACTCAAGTGTCGGCGGCAGGAAAACTGTCTCCTCTGCTCGCTTGCTTCTCAGTTATCTTGAAATACACCACTGGTCGATATCTTGGACAAGGAGTCTGCTGCCAGCCCTCTGGATCCAGCAAAACTCAGACCAGGTGCTGCTCTAATACTTCAGTACCACGGTCCCTGAAATAAGAAGGTTGTACCTCCTTCTTCAGAACTAATATATAATATATTTCCACACTGAAGTACAGCACATTACAAACACAGAGTTCAGCGCTGTAGGCCAACTGCTAGCTTCTCATGTGACAATATACACCAGTATTCCTCTCCCTAATGGTTACAACGCCTCTGCAATTTCAGCGTTAATTCCTTCTATACAATAGGATAGGTGTCATGTTACTATTTGGCAATCCCATATATGCCTATGCAGTTATACTCCTCTCTGACAAGCTTTTACATGGTGGAGCAATATCTAGGCTTTGCCTTCTGTTTGCTACTGAACCACACACATACAGACACAATTTGTCATGTCATATTATTCAATTTTATATATATATATATATATATATATATATATATATATATATATATATATATATATATATATATATATATATATATATATATATATATAATATGTCTAGCTTACTACAATTCAAGGAAATATACACAGGTAACTTTTACTGGCGATGAATTCTGGCACAATTTTGATCTGCCTTATCCCAGGCTTTTATTAGAAAAATATTAGCTTGATCTCAACGCACTTGCTTCTCACAAAATTTATTTTCAAAACTGGCCCTGAACTGACGCTTTTATTTGACTATATCGAACGTTCTAACCAATGAGACCATGTTTACAAGAGCCTTTGAAAAATTTTTACCCATCCTACACGTAGCCATTAACAACATTAATAGTATTTTCAGTTCGACTAATAAGGTTTTGCCTTACATATTACTACAGCCAATCAAATCGTATCTAACTTGTTGGCCTCATTTCCCCTAAAGCAGTGTTTTTCAAACATGCCATTATGAGCAAATATGATCTTGTGCTGTCAGACAACCCCACTATAGTATTTTGGCTATAATTTGTTAATTACTAGACTATTTGCGTAACACATAACATATTCTTTGTCAGCAAGTCCTAAGGCACACAAATATATAAGTGTAATGAGGCTAAGTGGCTTCGTTCAAAATATGTATTATTCTAGGATAGTCGTGTATTTGTTTTTTACCACCCGTTCACTTCTATACCCAGGGATGTATTCTGTACTGTCAGACTAATGTCAGGAGCTTAGACATAAATCAGTAGAATGTCAGGTTTCCCAATACGAGCTTAAACCTGTTTTCAAAACCTAACCTCGTATCGTTAATGTTTTTTATCACTGTTTATTTGAAAAAAATCAGGCCTGCATGCCTTTCGCGTGGGATTGGCGTTCCTCCGTGCATCTCTCTCTCTCTCTCTCTTCTAAGCCCGTCTGTCTTTTAGGTTAACGTAGTGTGTATAATGACATTAATGTAGTATTATATCTAGGTCATTAAGCAGTGTGCCTATCAAGGTCGTCTAAGAAATACAGTACCAGTTTTATTTTTAGAAACGCGTGTATGATGCTGTAGGCTTTTACTATAGTACGTGGAAGCGTTACAGTTATGCAGACGAAGTAGAAAAAGGGGATCTCTGGTTCAGCCATTATGGCGTTCTACAACACAGGCGTACGCTATTGTGAAAGCACTGATCTTTCACCATTCTTCTTTCTTTCTATTGAATTACTTCGTTAGGCTTTACATTTATTTTCTAATTTATATATGGGGATTAGAATTTTTCACCACAACCTTTACGGTGGTAATATTTGAGACGTATGCGGCGATGGAAGCTGTGAACATCTTGAAGCAGAGAATATTTGTCAAAATTAGAACGAAGAGGAACAAACTTAAGACCTTTGCTCAGGACAGACAATTCACCAGGAGACAGATGCAAATCTGGAGGAATGCAAATAACTTTAGCATGGGTAGAAGACTTAATAGAGAACCCTGAAGGAGGTTGCGGACGGAGGCGGCGCAATTTCTCTTTTTTATGCGTGCACAAACGAGTATACAGCTCACTATTCGTGTCATGGATAATGTAGTGGATTTGGTGTTATTCTATAAATATTAGTACTTTTAATTATATCAGGTGTGAGGTCAGCTATGCAAGCCCCTGAGGTTTATTAAATTTAAATAAGTTTACAGGGAACCTGTCTGCTTCCACCACGGCCTCACCCGATTATCTATTATCCCCTACTGAAGTGTAATGGTGTGTGTATGTTGTCTAGCAAGTGTCTAGGGTATATGCAATGTAATGAAGTGTATGAACAGGACAACAACTACACCTATTACTAATAAACAATGATTAAACAAGTCACTGGGTAAAGTTTGAATTTAACATATTTTTTTACAGTTTATTATCCTGTATCTTTGTTATTCTTTTAGACACATGAATAATCAACTCAAAATGATAATGCAAATATTTACAGCAATTAATTCACAAATATAATTGAGTCTGTGTATTCCCACAATTATTTATATAAGTCAAGCTAGAAAAGTGTCAAGTATTCCTTGCTTCTAGAAAAGGGTACAGGTTATTCGAACGTTTAGATTCATCACTGTCTGACACAATAAATTTTGGGAAATTGAGAGTTTGACTGGTTGCGATATCAAATACCCCAGACACGATTGCTTATCTGGGATTTCTGGTAACAGGCTGACTGAAGAATACAATGTCAGCTTCCACTTCCAAGTCACGTTTCTGCTTCTTGTGATATAGTTATGTGCAGGCACTCAGTAGATATGGCCTCACAGCAGAACTTATGGTCAGGTATTTGATCACCTGGGCTCACTTTGAATCGTAGAAGAAACCCGCATCAAAGAAATATAATCACTAAACAGTTGAATATTGCGATGTATGGTAACAGTCCAGATCACTGCTAGTGCAGAATAGCAAACAAGAATGTACTCCTTCTTGTCTTCAACACACTATAGTGATCAATATCTTTATAACAAGTGGCACCTAATGCTAACTACTAATTGGTTTTATGCAACCGTTCGTATATTACACCACAGCCAATCAGGGAATGTTTGGCCTCTAGCGTTCTTTTTCAAAACTGACCTCAAATATTCAAAATAAGACTCCTTCCCCTCTACCCCCACTACGGGCAAACTGAGAAAGATTTCAAGTCCGTTCGTCTATCTGTCTTCTGTCCAACTTCTTTATTTCTTAATAGTTTTATATGTTCTATTAAATACTAAATCTGTCACACCGTCATTACATTATTTATTATCGTTTTATTTCTTTAATGCTTCAAAAAATATTTCCTATCTCTCCTATTCAAACATGTAAACACGATCTAATGACGCCAGGCTATACTCCGTTTCTTCCCCGTTCATCACTGTGTATTCAAAAAATCTCACGTTAATCGTATTTTTCCTTTTATTTTTAAACTATCTCATGCAGACCGACCAGCGCTTGTAATACGTCACAAAAATTTAACACTTTGCGTGTGTGTGTGTGTATCGTCTGCCAAGTCCAACCGTGTGAATATATGTCAAGTACGCGTGTCGAGAAAAAGGGAGGTCTTGCAAGGTATAGGTAGTATTTGTGTTAATTCTTGCTGCAGTTTCGTTCTACACTTCTGGAAATTGTCCGAATTGTTACTATTTCTGGCGTTAAAGTTAAAATCGTACGTTAATTCAGAACGGCAGTTGGGTGTTGCAGTTCTGGCACAAATTAAAAGTTAGTCTCGAGGCCAAAGCTAGCAAAGCGTATAATGTTAGACTGCGGCAAATCGTTTAGGCATTACTTCGGTATACAATTTGAGCGTGCTGCTGGCGTATGGGAAGAAGCCAGTCAGACACACACGGGCTGGTTTATTTACTAGCATTTGGGAGTACAATTCTATGGAAATTAGCGTTTGTTTCACAGATATTACTACAGATAACAGTGCGAATAAGACGGAACGCTGCCGGGCACGACGAAGTCAGTAGACGTAGTTGTTGAGTAAGGTGTGATTTGGAAAGTTCAAACTCAGTCAGCTGGCGTGTATGTATAGCAATGACGCACCTCATACGTTGGGATGAACATTTCTTCTCAACCTGTTGTAAGCGGTGCTGGTCAGCAGGATGAAGAAGTCCAGCCGATAGATGGAAGCTAGAGACAAACCCTTTGGGAATAACCCTAGCACGGAGACAGTTCTTGAGAAAATTAATGTGACATGTACAGCGTGTCTTCTTGTACATAGTAAAGGCTAAGTCAGAAGCAGTACGAGATATGTCAGAAGGCATGAGAGAAAATGAATGGGTAACAAAAGAATGAAGAGAATAAATCAACTGTTTCTGATAAGGCATAACGAACAAATGTAAAAATATGAAACATGAGAAGAACAAAAAATATAGCAGTCACGAAACGAAAACAGGGAAGCAGCAATGGTAATAGTATAGTGTAAGTAAATAAATAAAGGGGCTGCTGTAAAACTGGTACGGAATATAAGTATTTAAAACAATAAAACGGTATTGAATCAGTTTTACAAATAACGGTTCACAAAAAACAAGGGACGTTTCGGGTTTTACCTTCGTCAGCCACAGTTACAAACAGGTGACAAGGACAAGAATTACATAAAGGTACTACAAAAACATACGATGATGAGAAATATACAACAAATGGGCGATACAAGCAGATGGAAAAAGTAAACAACAGTGATGAGAGGAAAAAAAAGAACATTAATGATACAAAAGAATCGTAAAATCTAAAAGAAATACCGAAACAAGAAAGTAAATAATCAACGAAACGAAAAAAAAAAGAGAATCTAAAACAAAATCCATGGTGATATCACGAGAAGAAAGAAGACATCAGATTAAGCTGGGAGAACAGGTCCTCGAGCAGGTCGACCACTTTAAATACCTCGGGGCTATTATAGACCGAAAGGGAGGCATCAAAGAAGAGTTGGCCACTCGAAAAGCAGCAGCTGGGAGACTTTTTCAGGCCATAAATCGAGGATTCCTCAGCAAGAGAGAGGTTGGTAAGAAAACGAAGATGGCTGTATACCACTCCACCTATGTCCCAGTCTTGACATATGGATGCGAGTCATGGGCAATGACTACAACCCACAAAAGCTAGATCCAAACCTAAGAAATGAGGTATCTGAGGAAGGTGGTTGAAGTAACAAGAAGAGACATGGTCCGCAACCAGACGATACGTCAAGGCCTTAAATCCCACCCCCTGCAGACCCAAGTAGAACAGTCCCAACTAAGATGGTTTGGCCATGTCTGCAGAATGGGAGAAGATCGGCTACCACGACAAGCATGGGAAACAAAGAGCCAGGGATCCAGACCCCCAGAGTCCGCTGGGAGGACAACATTAGACAATCTTTGAAGGACCGAGGACTAGAATGGAACCAGGCCAGGAGGAAGACAGCGATAGGATAGTCTGGCGCTCTCTCTTCCAAACCTCTACAACTCACGGTTGAAGGGAGCGACTAAGTAAGTAAGTAGTTTCTCGAAGAAACGTCCGTGGACATGTGATATCAGATTGAAATACCAGCGGACGGGATTCTCAAATCTGTAGAGAGAAGAGACGCCATCGCTTGGTATTCCACCAGGGCCCACCAGCGCACTCATGAGGAAAGATGGCGACGCCTTTGCCGCAGCCTGAGGGCCGGTTATTAGACTTTTCGGTCGGTAACAAAAAGAGTGAGTGAGGTGTGTTGAATGGCAAGATTACTAATCCACCGAGAGATATCAACTTTTTATTGTATCTTTTTAATTAATTAAATATGGTTCTATAAAAAGGACAATAGCAAACAAATTGCGTTAAACAAACACGACCAACGATTGTTGACTATTTTTGTTTTTGTTTTTTTTTATGTAAAACTTTTGCCTCGTTTTGGCGAGGCGCGTTCCGTTCAACCTAGTCGGTTATATTAAGACGCATTTTTTTTTTTTAAATCCCCCTTCTGGGGTTCAAAATGAGGTCTAATGACTTTATTAGGTTTGGTGTGTTAAGGTGTGTGATCCCGGCCCTGGCTAAGACCCGGCATACTCTTTTTTTTTTTTTTTTTTTTATTAACCTTTATTGGGTCAATATTTTACAACATAGTATTTACATAGTTTTTACAAGAGTTAAAAATTATAAACATTACAAATAATGTAAATTTCATAGTATAAAACTACTCCCCCCCCCCCCCCCCCCCCCCCCAAAAAAAAAAAATTTCCCTTAAAGCTAAACAGTATTCCAAAATATAAACAATATCACTTGAAGATAATACCCACCCCCCCCCAATATTGCAAGTCAATATTTGAAAATAGATGAACATGGATGATGATGATTAATGATACATCGACAAAGGGGTGTGACCCCCTACTATGAAATGAAATGATTAATGAAGACATGTGTTAAAAAGTTTTTACAATGTATGATAATATTTACAACAAAGCTACTTGCTTTGTGTGGTGACTGACGAGTCAAAAATTTATTTATCAACAATCATCAAAAAAAGAAAAATTAAATTTGTTCTGTTATGTTATGTGTTATTTGTTCGTATATTTGTGAGAAAATTTTACTGTCGTAATGTATGCCGTCATGTACTGCCCTATTCCTACATATCCACACTAAATATCTAAATTCAGCTAATAGAGTTAACAATTTAAGTTCTGTCTGTCTCTGTAATGTAGGTAAAGTATTCAACATGACCGCTTGGTACATGTTGAGTGATTGTGGTGTCTTGGACGCTATCAATGTTCTTAGTTTGTTTAATGTAGGGACCACTGTACTACATGTGTAGAACAAGTGGTCCTCTGTTTCTATTGTGTTGTTACTGCACAGTTTACACCTTGGTGGCGCCTTGCCTGCTTTCATTGCTGAATGCTTACTCATGATAGGTGTTAAACCGTACAGTAACCTAAATGTAACTTGTTTGGCTTGTGGCTTGATGTCTATTGCATGAATGTTTGAGAAGCTTTGTGTGTAGTCTGTTATGAAAAGATTGTACCCTCGTTTGATCCGTGTGCCTAAATAGGGTTCCTGTGCTGCAACTAGTAATTTATATATGAGTTTAGTGTCATGTTTCACTAACTGTTCGTTTCCTTTTAAATGTTGTAAGCATATCCTATAAAAGGGTGGTGGGGTCCCAAAGAAAGGGAACAAAATATATTAGAAGATGCAATAAGTTTAACAAAGCAGATAGACAAATCTAACCCACACATTCATTCTTTAGAAGAGCAGTTAGACCTGTACAAACAACACACATACCAAGGAGCTCTCCTTAGATCAAAATTAAATACTATTACACAAGAAACACCCAGTAGACAGTATTTAGCGATTGAACAAAACATACAACACAGTAGACAGATTCACGAAATACTTGACATGAATGGAAAACATCAGACAGAAGACACTAATATTAGACACGCTTTTTTTGAATACTACACACAATTATACACTAAAGAGCCAACTAATGTAAACACACAGGATAAATTTCTACATTACACAAAACGTTTAAGTGATGATGAGAGCAAGAAATTAGACGAAACTTTAACTTTAGAAAACTTAAGGGAAGCGATTAGTACTTTCCAGAAAAATAAATCACCCGGCCCAGATGGGTTAACGGCAGAATTTTACTTCTTCTTTTTCCCACTTTTAGGCCCCCTTTTAATTAAAGTGTTTGAGGAAGCCTTCCAGAAAGGAGAGCTTCCGAATAGTTTAAATGAATCCTTTATCACTTTAATACCTAAAGATAATGCTGACAGAAAGTCAATCAAAAATTACAGGCCTATTTCACTTTTAAATACTGATTATAAAATTTTGGCCAAAGCTCTCACTCTGAAGCTTAAATTATTCATGAAAAAATTTGGTACATCCTGACCAACAATGTAGTGTACATGGTAGGAACATTTGTAGACATACACACTTCATAAGGGATTTCATTACATACACGCATGATAGACAGTGTCAAAGTGCAATACTATCACTAGATCAGGAAAAAGCCTTTGACAGGGTATCGCATTCCTTTCTACACAAAACTTTACAAGCAAACAATATAGGTACATACTTTAGAACATGGATAGGGATCTTATATAAAAAGCCCCATAGTAAAATATTAATTAATCATAGTTTAAGTGACCCGGTTAGGCTGACACGATCGGTGAGGCAAGGTTGTCCTTTGTCTCCCCTGTTATATGTATTAACATTAGAGCCAGTGCTGGAAAAAATTAGGCAAGATGTAAACATCACGGGGACCTTTGTACCCGGGCATGGAGAAAGGAAATCATTAGCGTATGCTGATGATACTTTATTTCTTCCAGCAACTGTAGATTCCATAAGAAAGATATTAGAAACCTTTACAGAGTTTGGATACGCTAACGAATCCAAACTAAATATTCAAAAATCTAGTTTAATGGGTTTAGGTAAATGGGCAAATAAAACAGATTTTCCCTTTCAGTTAACGCAAGTTAACAGAATCAAAATTTATGGGATAAATTACTCTTGTAACCCCCATGACCCCAATACAGAGACATGGATAAAGTTAGTAGATAAAATTCAAAACATGTTAGAGAAATATAAATATAAGACAGCTACTATTTTTGGGAGAAGTATCATAGTGAACTGTTTCATTATGCCAAAAATTATATATACAGCTAATATTCAGATTATGCCAAAGTCAGTGGTAACTAAAATAAACGTACTAATTAGGAATTTCATTTTTAAGGGCACCTTTAGAAGCATTAAACACTTAACCCTAATACAGCCCAAACATAAAGGGGGGGTAGCTTTACAAGACATTAACACTAAAATTAAAGCTTTAAGGGTTAAATATATAGGGGAGATTATAAAAAATCCAGATCTTTACCCATTAGCACACTATTACATTGGACTTAGGTTAATTAAATTACACAAGTTAGGACCCGGCATACTCTAGAAATGATCCTAAAAGTATGACACTTTGATCTTAGCCAAAAGGCCGACGCATGTCCAAATGTAAATAACCTTATTAAAAGAGAAGGAATATCTGATTATCGATGACTTTGTACAGTTGATGTCATTGACACAGTTGCCAAGTATACGTTTTTATATTGTTATGAGATAGATTCAGCAAGGACTTGGGCCATCTATTATTAATTATATCCACACTTCAGAGTTACGTCACAGTTGTAATATTATTATATTTAAAAAAAATAAGTGGAAAATAGCTTTAGTAAAATGTCACAGAATTATATATATTTTATTATGTATTTTTCTTTTATCTGTTCGATTGTTTCCCTTGGACAGCGAAAAAGAAAACATTTACATCCCTTGAAAAGACTAGGCTAAAATGAAAAAAAAATCTTTTTTGGAAACTTTGCAAATATTGAAAGTTACTTTGTTAAGAATCAATAGAATGAACGCCAGACATGATTTTCATTTTTCTAAATGTGCTATATGAGCTGAAATGTTAATACTTTCGCTTTAATTCTTCCCTTGTCATTGTTTTGACGAGTGTACTTGCTTGTGTGAACATAAATTCTCAAATTATAAAACTATAACCACATACTGAACATTAGAAAGAAACAACTGTATGTTTATAAACAGTGAACCCCGTATGTATCTCAAGTTACTTACTTACTTAGTCGTTCCCCTTCTACCGTGAGGTGTAGAGGTTTGGAAGAGAGAGCGCCAGACTATCCTATCGGCTGTATCTCAAGTTATACGTAAAAAAAATAAGTTTTGCCTATAGTTACATCAGACATGTTATATTATTATCATCATTCATCATTTTCATTTGAGTTCCCTGTAGAGCATGGAGCCACCGCTGCAGCCAGTCCACCTGCACCAAGCAGTCACGTGTTCTTGCAGCAGTGGTTTCTGTGGTAATGTTTAACATGATGAGTTTTCCAGCACCACGCACAACCTTATATTAGCCGCTTTGTACGACATGCCAGAAGGTGCAGTAGGCATATTCTTTCTCTGTCTCTTAAGAAACCATCAGGAACTATTTCAAGGGCCTGATATGTTATATTCTATATATAAAATCCCAGCTTTTTCTTTCAGTGTGTAACGCTAAGGGATGCAACTTTGGTTGAAAGTTAGACATTAATTGTATTGTTTCCCTTATATTTACTCTCCCGAAAATAGTAACACTTACCAAAGGAGAATGCGCAAATGATGGTGAGCACAAAAATATATTTATAGAATGTGTGATCCCGTATACACACATTGGGATCCTCGCTGCTGCTACGTAGTTCGTGTACTGTGGTGACGCACAGTGGTTAAAAATAAAACAGTTTTGAATAAGTAAAATTGCTGTTAGGTATCGGTGCTTTTGAATTAAATTCCCGTCTTATGACGGGCTTTTACACTAGTGTGAAAATAAAATTCCAAAATATGAAACCGTAATAGTTCACTACGTACTGAATGTTAAAAAAACAACTGTATGTCTCTAAATAAACAACACCAAATCCCAAGCTATAAGTAGAAAAAAAATATAACTTTGCCTTTCTTGGCAGCTGACATATGAAAAATTCTTATATAAGCATACAAGGACAAATGCACGTGCATGCATGAGCATATGCCCACTCATACATTTGCAAACAGGGTTGTTGTGACGGTATTGCCTCCCCTGCTTTGCAGTAGTGGTCCAACAGTGGCCAAGGTTACAAAATAACAAAATTTAATAATCACTTAATCAGTTTGAAAATATTTGAATGACAGAATTCTTATGAAGGAAGTTCACTTTGGCAGCGTACATTTTCCCTTAGCTGCCAATGGTAGTTTCTGCTCCCGCTGATGGGTTGTTTACACTGCTCTCGCTCGTCGCTGGTCAAGGTTAAAGGCGCCGCACGTTTCTAGAACGTCAAGGAGTAACGGCCAAGCTGGTCCTTCGTCTGTCTATAAGACCCTCTTACGAAAGCGTCTCGCACAACGTCAGTGCACTTCTACCTTCACTTGGTTCTAGACATAGTACTTTCTGCTGGTACCATCAATAACTGTGGTAATAGAATAGAGACAAACGTTCTTCCGAGTATTGCGTTTTCTGACACATAGTTATGTGCCCCCCTTCTTCTGTTCTACCGTCCCATTTATCTCAGAATTTACCCTCGATGAGAATTTAATTTAATCCCTCGGGATAAAACTTTCTTTACTTTTAAATTGAATAGCTTTAGCTTTACAGTGCATTTAAATGGAAAGGTTAATAATATAGATAAAGTCTGTTTACATTTACATCTAAACTGATTGAAAAGTGTTCACAATATAAATTGAATATGTTTTCATTTATGTTTACATTGATTGAAAAGTTTGAAACTTTCATTAATTTAAAAAATTAATTCCATACGCTGAGGTTGCCAGCCTCAAATGACTTGGACATCCACCAGCGATCTTCACATGGTAATATACATATATATGTTAGTTCACATGTTAGTAATTAAATGTAGAATGTAAAATCACAACTTACGCCAATCCTGGCTCACAGACTTTTTGCTCAGATGAATAAAAGAGACTTGAATAGGCCTCTTACACGCCACTGGATGTAGTTAATTTAATAATTTCCCTCTCTAACTTCATGTGTGGTCCTTCAGTGTCCTCAGTCCCGGTTTCCTTATTTAATATGAAAGAGATTTCCTGGCCTATGAAAGTCCGTCCAAAATTCTCCAATAATAGGTGTCCGGTATGTTCAAAAGGAATTCTGAATTCTAGGCTTCACTCTAGCAAGGTCTGGTATCTTGGCAAGCGATCTTCACAGTAAAATAACACTGAAGCGTGTCAGGTTATATTCCCGGTATCCCACGCATCTGTTTGTTACTGAGTTAAATAAACGCTCCAATCATTTTCAAACAGGCGGGATCGGGTGTGGTACTTTCAAAATATTCCACGTATTTGCTTTATTTTCTGTTCATAAAATAAGGTGTGTACAGCAAAATATATGGCGTACAGACTCGCGAACATGTCGTTAACCTCATATGACAACGTGTGTCAAAAGTAACAATTCATTACTTTATCAGAAAGTAATCTCTTATCTGTGTCTGTCCATCAGTTGTCTTCCCGTATTCTAAGCTTTGGTGATGCGCTCACCCGTCTTATCGGTGATTAGGCAGATAGCGCTGGGCGATGTACGTGATTATCCTCAGCGGCCAAGCTGGTACAAACGAATTTTACCAACGTGACTCTCGTAATATTATCTCTACCTCTCCTTGCAAATGTGAGGTGTTTATCATCCACAAGGAGTGTCAGATAACAGACAAGACACAATATACTGAAAGTAGCGAAAGAATACTTGAAAATATAATATCTGCTACATAGCAGAGAAAGAAAGTGCGACAATTAAAAAAAATCGCAATAAAATCAGCACCACAGATGTATCGAGTTCTGCCCGAGTGAAACAGAGATCGGCGAGGGGCCATCACAGTGGTTCAATGTTCACTCCCATTTTATTCATAAAATAGCCACAAATCACAATGACTAACGATGTCAGACCTGGCCAGAGCTGAGGCAGGAGCTATGGGGTTGCCACACGGCATGCCTGTCAACCTTCTCAGATAAAAACCTGTACGGCATACCAATAAAAACCTGTATAACGTTTAAAAAACCTGTATGCAATATAAATAAAAACCTTTCAAAGTAAACAAAAAATTTACACAAAAGTATTTGTAATACAGAAGATGGACATTTTAAAAATAGTGTAAAAAAATAATTTTAAAGAGGAAAAAAGTAATTTAAAAAACACCTATAGAAACTGCTTGTACAGCTGTACTCTGACAAAAATTACAAATTTCTGTACAGATTATCCCTTTCCTGTACAAGTTGAAATGTATGACATGGACCTAGAAAAGGCTGTGCACTTCATCCTGGCAAAAGGCCTGCCGATTTAGACACTAACAACCGAACGTATTCGAAGAAGCCACAAATCATGTAAGAGAGAATAGACTCCGCTCATAAATATTGGCAACTGAGTGAAACAGTTTTCACAATAAGAGAAAGTGGGCAAAAACAATATGGCATCCAAGGCCAGCACAATATGGTTAAGCAAGGTGACTATGGCAGGAGGGCGCTGTTGCTTGGTAGATGCCAAAATTAAAAAAAAAAAAAATGAAATAAACCAAGTTGGCAGAATTGTGCATACACATTCTGATGGCAAATTTCCCGATAAATTTTATTTTATGAGTATTTTTGTGAGCTCGGAATTGATCAATTTTCATGAAGTTGGATGAGATGCTCACAAAAAAAAAAAAAAAAAAAAAAAAACTGCAGTTTATGTGATGGAGAAGAACTTCATAAAAATCATGAAGGGGTGATATTACCTCCGTTATGTCCATTATTTGAAAAATTTGTCATTTTTGCCAAATCACGTTTATCGTAGGCATCTCTCTATTTAATTCAGGATTCGAAAGTGCAGTCGCTAAAGTAGTTTAAATTAATTTGCTAACCATGCATGTTGCAACCAAAACTAAGCTAAGGACTTTGGCGAATACAAGAGGGTGGTGACGGGGCGAATGCTTTCCCTTGGGACTTTGAAAAACCTTTATTTTAATATCAACCGCTCCAGCATTTTTCCCCCTACTTGGGACTTAAATGCAAGTAATCATTAGGTCGGACGACGGACGAATTAAAAAATGTCTGATATTGGACACTGTAAGTACCCTGAAGGTAAGAACGTATTTTGCAAGTAAATCTCCGTGGCGGGACAGTGAAAGACAATAAAGCAAACCGGCATTCAACAATGAGACAAAAGATGGCGCCAGGCAGGCGACACACGGGGACTTCATTTGAGCCGCAAAAACGGAGGACTTTGTGACAAGAGGTATATCATTTCTATATCGGGCGGCGAATCCCAAATTTAAAAAATGTTATGCTATAATATAAAATATGTATGGATTTTTATCAAATTTTGTCTATTTGTAGTTGTACCTTACTTTTACGGATTATGTTATAAATAGTTATATTGTTTTGAACATAAAAATGAATATTTTTGAGTTACTGTATAATAAAATTATCAAGTTGTCACATTTTTTATCTAAATTCGTTATTTTGTTTTTTAATTGTCTAAAAATATGTGCAAATAAGGAGGTGGGGGGGGGGGGGGGGGGGGCCTTATCAACCTGACATATGACCCCTCCCTTGGACAATTCCTGGATGCGCCAGTGGCTAAGGATAAATGTAAAATACAAAAGCAGATTGCACCATCACTTTTTTTAAATTTGTCAATTAGCTAAAATTTGTTTTTCAGTATTTCAATCAATAAAACAACTTTATTTCTGAATCTGAGCATTGTCCTAACAATATTGCTGACAGTTCCTAAATAATAACCAAATATACATGTATTTGACAGTTCTTATTTCTGTGACAATTCCTATCAGAGTGGCAAGAGAGAAAAAAAATTACTTGCAATCAAGTACTTCTCTAGAAATGATTGCAAATCTTGCGATGGTTAACAGTATAAGTGCCCTTTCTGTGAGCAAGTTCCTTTTATGTCACTGATCTGCTTTGATCATATTAACCTTTCGACTATGACAACTTGATCATATAATGCTAAAGATTATATCTCTCAGTATTGATTTTAACTGCGCATAGGCCGGTCCCAAGCCCGGCTGAAAAAGGAGGAGGGCGGCCTGCATGGAGGCCGTAAGGAGGCAGCCCCTCCACCATGCAAAGGCACAACAGGCCAATCACCTGTTTGCTTTAAACTTTTGATTACGAGAACTACAAGAAAGAAAACCGGACTGATTCTAAAGGCGACGAACTGGAACGGACTACGACTTATGGAACTTGGAACACAAGAAGTATAAATGGAAAAGAAGAGGAGCTGGTGGAAGAGATGAGGAAAGCAAAATTTAGAAATCCTGGCTATAACGGGAAAAAAGACAAAGGAACAAGGAGTCATGGATCTCCATGGCGACATGCTGCTCTACAGTGGTGTACTCACATCTGAAAAAAACTAAAGGGGGCGTGGGTTGCATTGTGGCCAAAAAACCAAAACGATAGTATCAAGGGATGGAACTTTGTCTTGGAGCGCGTTATGGTTGTAAAACTAAAAGAAGGAGAAACCATAGTCAACCTGGTCATAGTGTATGGGCCAAATGAGGATGAGAGAGCAGAGGTCAAGGAGGAATTCTTCGAGCTGCTTCAAAGGACAGTGGATGACTGCCTAGATGAAATTATCATGCTCGGAGATTTCAATGCCAAGTTGGAAATGACCATGCTAGATGGGGTGGAGGTATCGGAAGATATGGAGAAGATAGTCTCAATGACAATGGAAAGCGAATCCTTAGATTCTGAAGTGAGCAGAATCTGATGATTACAAACACAAAGTTCCCCCATAAGCACATACATGCATACACTAGATGTGAACCAACAAAGAATGAGAAGTCAGTGATCGACTATGCCATTGTTAGGAGGAGCTCATTCAAATATGTCCGGGATGCTAGAGTCTGGAAGGGGCCAGAGATTGGAAGTGATCACTTCCTGCTTACAATCAAAAGAACAACTGAAAGAGTTGCACGGTCTAGGAACTGCCCAACATCATGCAAGAAACAAAGTAAACGAACGGGAGGAATGAGCATTGACCTACAAGCTGAGAGAGCTAGAAATTAAGACCAGATATCAAGAGCTTATTGCTACAGCGGTGAGAAAAACAGAAGAACAACCTGATGACTTGGAAACCCTCTGACTTAAATTCAAGGACATCATAAAGACAGCTGCTGCAGAAGCAGGTGGTGAAGTCCGACATGGGAACAAGAGAAAGAGGACACCTTGGTGGACAGAGGAAGTCAAAGAGAAAATAAGAGAGAAGAAAATGGCATGGAATACTTAGGAGCTAATATACACAGCAGGAGAAATAGAGAAATATAGACAATATGTGACACTCAGAACAGAAGCAAAGAACAAGGTACTAGCAGCAAAACACAAGTCATGGGAAAAGTTTGGAGAAAAGCTAGAAAAAGATGCGCAAGAAAACCAGAAATTGTTCTATAAGCCCCTAAAGAACATGAGGAAGGAAAAACAATGCCCTCTAAAACTTATGAAGGACAAGCAAGGCAAATTGCCTACTGCCCCGAAGGAAGTAATGGATAGATGGAAAGAATATTTCTCAGAACTCCTTCTGATGCAAGGTCAAGCATCAGAAATGATAACCACTAGCACAGAAGAGAAAATCAATGGTGGTGAAGATGACATAAAGATGGAAGAACTGAAGGCAGCACTGGAGAAAATCAAGATGGGCAAAGCAGCAGGGCATGATGGTATAACACCAGAAATGGTTAAGTACATGGGAGCATCAGGTGACCTATTACTCTTAAGGGTCCTACAGGCAGCGTGGTGCAACAAGGCCATACCAAAGGATTGAGAGATTGCCATCATAACACCGATTTTCAAAAAGGGTGACAATCGACAATGTGGAAACCATAGAGGCATATCCCTTCTCAGTGTCTCTGGTAAAATCTACTCTAGAATCCTATAGTAGAGACTCCGACGCCTAGCTGAGCCACAATTGGATGAAGTCCAATGCGGATTCCGAGCAAACCGAAATATTCAAGACCTAATCGTCAGGTGGTTGAAGTAACAAGAACAGCCATGGTCCGCAACCAGACGATACGTCAAAGCCTAAAATCTCATCCCCTGCAGACCCAAGTAGAACAGTCCCAATTAAGATGGTTTGGCCATGTCTGCAGAATGGGAGATGATCGGCTACCACGACAAGCATGGGAAACAAAGAGCCAGGGATCCAGACCCCCAGAGTCCGCTGAGAGGACAACATTAGACAATCTTTGAAGGACCGAGGACTAGAATGGAACCAGGCCAGGAGGAAGATAGGATAGTCTGGCGCTTTCTCTTCCAAACCTCTACACCTCACGGTAGAAGGGGAACGATTAAGTAATTAAATGACCGAAATCATCGGTCCATGGGTACAAGCGTCATTTTTCTACATTCAGTTGATACTTAGCGCATACCCCAGCAATGGCAGTTAGTATTAGCAAAACAAGAAACCCCGTTTCCAGTAAACTGCATCGAGGCTATTACATAAACTGCCGATGACGTCATACAGAGTGCTCAAGAAGGAAAATATGCTACGACACATCGTTAATTTTTAAACGGGTGGTAATATTGATCATCCGAAATGGTTCTGTAAGAATTAAGTAGTATGACAAGATCACTAATGTGGAACTAATGACAAGAACTGGACAAGCGCCAGTGGAACAAGAAATGAGAAATAAGACGCTGGAGATGGATAGGACTCATATTGAGAAAACCTGCTGATAGCATGATTACACAATCCCTGTTCTGTAATCCCCAGGGTGAGAGAGTTAAAGGAAGACCAAAGAACACATGTAAAAGAGATCTGGGGGCAGACATGACTGCGATGACGTAGACACAGAAAGACCTTGAGCTGATAGTACAGGACAGGAAGACTTGGCATAATTTTGTTAAAGGCCTATGCTCCTTGGGTGGTTGAAAGGTGAAAGAAGATTTTTTTTTTTTTTTTTTGCGTTCGCCCGCTAATACTCGAGGCGAAATCTCAGGTTATTAATTTATGTCTAACCTGACATTGATTTTACGTGAGTATCCCTTTATTTCTTGTACAGAGACAGGTGTCCCTCGCCATTCATGCAAATACTCGCCGATTTCGGAGGTACCCATTGCAGCTGGGTCGGCTCAGGAGCCGCCAGTCCCTGGTCGACGACACTCCTTCAAATGTCCTCGCCAGGTCTCGAGTTAATCCAGTCCAAATCCCGGTCGACGAAAAATCCTCAAATGCCGTCGCCCGGGTTTGATCCTGTATCACCCAGTCGCCAGAGCGGTGTTATAACTACTACGCTAGCGCGGCTCCCTGAAAGAAGATGAATATTGATCATAGTTGTTGTCATATCACACTAATTAGGTGGGGGGGGGGGTGCTAGATAGCTACTCCCCACTCTTAGGGCGTTGCCACTGTCTATGCTGGATTAACTACAACAGGCAATGACTCATGTACACTACAGGACCACACAAACAATGACTGACACAAAGAAATAAGGCGTTTAACCAGCTAATGTCCCTTTATTACCAACATCACACCTTAGCCACACACGGCCATAATCAAATGCAAGTATATATATATATATATATATATATATATATATATATATATATATATATATATATATATATATATATATATATATATATATATATATATATATATGCTGCCACCGCGAGTTTAACATACAATATCAATATACAAGTTTAGGCCATATGACAACCTAACTGCTATGGTGAACCTCGCTCGTCCGAGCGGCAAGAAACATCGATATATCAAACTGACAACTACCAAAAATATATCGCTCGTACTTAAGAGAAAAGCCTCAGCTTACAAGATCCTCACTGAGAGGATAAACTACCTTTTTGAAACAATAACACCAGGACAAGACTCTAATGGCAGGCACTGTTTCGCATATTCCCCAAAAGATGAACAGCATACAAGCTGGCATAGATACGTCTGCACAGGATGGCAGTCGGGCGACGAATAATAGTGCCGTGACAGTCATAAAGGACACTGAACGAGGACTAATAAAACTGGGACAATACAAAACCAAATTTTTGTTAAAATATAAAGGCCCTGAAAACTGGTCACCTGCCTTTAGCAGCTAGTAAAATCGGCCCCGAATACTGGCCTCCCATCGTTTAAGGATCCTGTTACATGCCCATTGTGGAATTTTGGGAATATGGTGTTAGGCCCATATTTTCTTGACCATCGGCACACTAGGGGTGATGTGGTCAGCATCATGCCGGCTGCCTTAACCGTCCCAGAGTTGTTCTGGTATCCAATTCATGAGGATGGGTCAACCCAAGAGCCATATGTGATCTAAAAAATCCCACCTCAACTGCAGATCGAACCATGGACCACCAAGCTAGGAAGCCAGTGCACTAACCACTGTGCTACTGTCCTTTAAGAGGTAATACTAAATAGGCAGGAAGGCACTGTATAAGTTGCAGGGATGGTGCTGGAAAACCTTGCACTAGCACTCATGGCTTGATAAAGGATCCCATTACATGCCTATTGAGGCATATTGGGAATACGGTGTTTGGCCCGTATTTTCTTGACCATCGGCACACTATACTTCTTCTTCTTCCTCGTTCGCCCTGAAAAGGACGGTGGTTGCGTTGTGTCTGTTTATGCCGTAGCTGTGATATCTGCACCTTTCGGTCGACACATCCGACTTCAGCACGGCATTTTTTAGGGACCGGGTTTGCCTTCCCATTGCGATCCGTACTCGCTCAGCCAGACTGCACTGCTGCAGACTGTTTCCAGGACCACCACGTGGAGGTGGAGTACGGTCTTAGTCAGCTCTGGTTCGCTGACTCTGATGCAAGCAGTCAAGCTATGGGTCGCTGACTGCATTCACTATTGCTGCATCTTTGGGTCCCTGGGCACACTATACAAGGTATATATATGCTGCCACAGCGAGTTTAACATACAATATCAATATACAAGTATAGGCTATATGACAACCTAACTGCTACGGTGAACCTTGCTCATCCGAGCGGCAAGAAACATCGTTATATCAAACAGACTACCAAAAATATATCGCTCGTACTTGCGAGAAACGCCTCAGCTTATAAGATCACCACTGAGAGGATAAACTACCTCTCTAAATTAATAACATCAGGACAAGACTCTAATGGCAGGCACTGTATCACATATTCCAAAAAATATGAACAGCATACAAGCTGGCATAGATATGTCTGTACAGGACGGCAGTCGGGCGACGAATAATATCTTGGCGCTGAAATTCCTTGGCGCCCAAATTTCCCATTGGTCACATGACCCCAATCGCTTGTCTATTTTCGCCAGCCCGTTCGGTAGCTTCTGAATAAGCAGCTAATCGCATGGCCAAAATAGCGCCGCGACACCCCCCCCCCCCCCCCCCCCCACCCCCCCCCCCCCCCCCCCCCCTCCCAAGAAAGAAAAATGAGTTTTCTTCCATCCAGACGATGCTGGGCCATCAAATGTTCACAGGCCCATATTCCGCATAACAGCATACCCTCATCTGTACTGTAAGTGCTATACTTGCCCCCTACCACTCTCACACCTGCAACATCAGTCCAAACTGACCTAGGCGTACATAATACTTAACACAGGTCATGGCAGCCGAAAAAATGACAATAGCTGCCTTACCTGGGTAACAAAGCAATCATACCCTGTAGGGCTGTTGCGTACACATATGTTTAATAATCATCGTTACCTCTAATACAAGATACATATAATCGCTTAATCATCACTTATAGCATATACAATTTGCCTTTATGGCGACATATCTCATGAAATCGATATACATGGAATTTACAGGCAATGATGATATTAGAATATGAAATCTACATCTCTTTAGTCACAAACACTATATCATACAGATGCATAGAACAACTCTATCTACAACTTACATTTTTATCAGAACAGTGCTGGTGGAGTGGGTCAGACTCTTACGTTCGGTTCGAGTTAACCGAAACACCCTGAACTATATGCAAACCTGATACCTAGCCATTCCTACTGCTGGACTATCAACAGGTGGTTATCAAGCAGTGACATGTGCTTCCACCTGACTGCCTTGCATGCACCCCATTCATTCGCGAGTGTAATTCGTGCTACCTTCGCATTCTCTCGCAACGACAACACCTCCACGAACTTCTCCAGTGCAACCTCATTAGGTACACATTTGAGTGTGTGCCAACTAGCACTCAGAGGGACGTTGCAGACCCACACTGTGCGATCACTAGCTCTCATGCCCTCCGACATACCTCTTTGGTTCCTATTCTTGCACGTCGGCACAGGACTCTGAGTATTTGTAGACGCCTGCCCCGCACCCTGTCACTGATGCACTTTCATATCAGATGATTGACAGTGCAACTGTCTGACCATCAGTCACGTGACCACGGTGTTGCTGGGACACCGCTCCAACATCTCCCGTAACGTCATGTACTCCTCATACATTACTGAAGATCAAATCGGCGACAGGATTTTCGAGGACGAACGCATTCACCCTACCTGACAGAACGGGGTGTCCACATTAATGCACGCCTGGGGGTAAGACTCGACTTTGCCCCCAAATGTGGTACACTTTACAGTTTTTCCTGTGAGGCAGGATTCGTCGATGCAAGCACGATGAACCCCGACTGTAGTACAGCCCATGTCTCTCATCACCGAGACTAGTTTATTCTCCATCACTCCTTTGTGGAGCACCAATTTGCAAGTCTCGTGGACCTCAGACAGACAAGGTAATGCATGTCCACACCGTAACACGTCCCTCTCGTCCGAATAAAATAGTGGTCGGCACCCCACACAGTCCTCGCTGTTGACTGTGTACAACACATACACGGCAATCGTGTGTTCAATAGGAGTTGGACACACGCCTGAATCATGTCTCTTGCCGTTGCAATAGGAACATCAGCGTTCCCTTTTTGATTCGCAATGTGGACTGTTTGCCGTCAAACGGAATTTTCAGAGCAAACGTTCTTTTACCTTGTCGTAATCAGCTCGCTCTTCCAGTGGGAGGCTGTAAAAAGTCTCCATCGCTGGCCTGACTAATAATGTGGACAACAGAGATGTCCACTCATCTCTGTTTGCCTTCCAGGCCAGGCAATTTGTCTCAATCCTCTTGAGGAAGAAGTCCATACTGTCTATTTTGTCGTTAAAACTCGGTAGACGCAGCATAAAGAGACAATGGGACTCCCTCGGAGTCGAGTTCAGACCACTCACACCTAGTTCTAGCCTTTTTAATTGTATTTCTTTATCTGCCTCTACCAGCAATTTCTTCTCTTCCAATGCTACTCTCATTCTCTCCTTCTCTAATTCTGTTCCTCTATCTTCTTTCACCTTCCTCTCTTGTAACTCTAACTCCCTTTCTTTTAAATCACTCTCTTCTTTCAACTTCCTTTCTTGTATTTCCTTTTTGTGTTCCTGCTCTGCTGCACACAAATCTCTCAAGGCATCCTGGTTCTCCTTTGAGTGGAATTTAGCTTCTGCAAAATCCACCAACTCATTTCCCGTCGATAGAGCTTACAAGATCCTCACTGAGAGGATAAACTACCTCTCTGAAATAATAACACCAGGACAAGACTCTAATGGCAGGCACTGTTTTGCATATTCCACAAAAGATGAACAGCATACAAGCTGGCATAGATACGTCCGCACAGGATGGCAGTCAGGTGATGAATAATAGCGCCATGACAGTCACAAAGGACACTGAACGAGGACTAATAAAACTGTGACAATAGAAAACAAAATTTTTGTTAAAATATAAAGGCCCTGAAAACTGGTCACCTGCCTTGAGCAGCTGGTAAAATCGGCCCTGAATACTGGCCTCCCATCGTTTAAGGATCCCGTTACACGCCCATTGTGGAATATTGGGAATATGGTGTTAGGTCCATATTTTCTTGACCATCGGCACACTAGGGGTGATGTGGTCAGCATCACGCTTAACCTTCCCAGAGTTGCTCTGGTATCCAATTCATGAGGCTGGGTCAACCCCGGAGCCATCTGTGATCTTAAAAATCCCACCTCAACTGCCGATCGAACCATGGACCACCAAGCTAGGAAGCCAGTGCACTAACTACTGCACTACCGTCCTTTAAGAGTTAATACTATATAGGCAGGAAGGCACTGTATAAGTTGCAGGGATGGTGCTGGAAAACCTTGCACCGGCACTTATGGCATACTTAACAAAAAAAAAAAAAAATTACACATGCTCTTAAACAACATTGTGTTATTAAGGTTTTAATCAAAACTGGAACTAAATATGATTTGACAAAAATAGCACATATCAGCAACATTAAAGAGAAGCTATTTCCATTAAGAGCTATTTATATTTGGGCTAAGGGGTTAGTTTCAAGTTGCAAACCAGTAAGCAATTTGGAACATGCACTAAGGGAGTTTAACATTATTGGCATCCTGTGATGATAGGTAACACATTATTCCAGTGGATTTTCTTCTGGTTCATGCAACAATGAATGTTGTATCTTACTTATAGTAGATGTTTTTTTTCCCCATTTTAAAATTTAAACTTTTGGGTGCAGTTAAGGATGCTGCCGGTGGTGCACTCTCGAGCCAAAGTTATCAGATATGAAACCTGATGGCGCCATGCTGCAGTTTACTCATCTGTAAATGGATACCTGATGCAGTTCTTGAATTAGGAAAGGCAAAGGCTGCCAGTATAGTTGTTTTCAAGCAGGATTTCTAAACCTGTGATCCATGGACGCCTTAGCGTCCATAAATGGATGTTAGGTGGTCTGTGTATATAACCTAAAGATCTGAATGTTATTTTCATAAAACTTTTTACACACTAAATTATCAGATTTCTGCATTTAAAGAAACACATTCTTCGTATGGATTGTTTTTGCCATTTCAGTATTATTATATGTAAGCTTAACAATTTTTTTTGTAATAAAATGTATTATTTGTATGCAAAAATTTTCATTATGCATCTATGTACAATTTTTTAAGAAGGGGTCCGTTTGTAATAAAATGTATTATTTGCATGCAAAAATTTTAATTATTCGTCTATGAACATTTTATTTTGTAAGACGGGTCCATAGCCTTCACTGGATTATCAAAGGGGTCAATAGCCTTCACTAAATAATCGAAGGGGTCAATAGCCTTCACGGGACAATAAAAGGGGTCGATAGCCTTCATTGGACAATCAAAGCACATAACACAAGAAAAGTTAAGAGCCCCTTTTCTAGGGAATTCACAGACAAAAGGGGCTAAAACACTTAAAACTTGTCTTAAAGGGGAGACTACTTCTGATGATCAAATAGTCTGCTGTTGTAACACTGTAAAGAGTTTCCTTTCATGGCTGATGGGACAAATGCATTATGTAGCAGATTATGTTGAAAATTAAACATTGCTTATGTTAATGCATTCTGTAGCAAATTATGTTGAAAATTAAACATTGCTTATGTCATTTTATTCTGCATGACAAAAGTGCAGGTGACCCTTTAACCACCCTTGTTGTGTATGTATAACACACAAAAAAAGAAGAAACAATTGATATGGAATTCATTTTACAATTGAAAAAATATGCTAGAAACATGGTTTGTATACACATGAATCTGTAAACCAAGAATCTGCACCTCAGGTAAATAAACAACACCATATTTCTACGTTTATGTTTTTATACGTCAACAAATGCTTATCTCAGACTACCAAAAAATATTAAACATTGCTTATGCCATTTTATTCTGCGTGACAAAAGTGCAGCTGACCCTTGAACCACCCTAGTTGTGTAGGTACAAGTATAAAAATATTAACCCTGTATGTCATGTTACATGATAAGAAACAACACAGATCTAACGTTGCCATTGACTCATTCTACAGAGTAAATGTAAAGTCCCTCCTTATTTTTAAATTTTTATGTCTTCACTTCTATTCAGCTAATTTATTTGAAGCAAATATCAAAATAAAGAATATCATGACTTTTAAATAACCCTGTAGTGTCCCACACACAAAAATTGTGTACAAGCTGACTCTACGTCTAAAGAGCCAAAAAATAATTCACCATACATCTTTATCACTGAACACATACAGTAATAAAATATATTTAGTATAATTAATTAAATTTAACAATAACCATTATTATTTATTATTTTACATACATCTGACCTCACTTGCTGATTCAACAATAAAATAATACCATTACATTACACTGTGAAAATATATATATTTCACATGGTTACCTCTGCAAAAAATCTGGCTACATCTGTGGTGTATAACCATAACAATATTATGTCTATTTCTGGTTATATGTACAAAGACTGACAAAAAATATCTTAAATGTCATATACGTGCTAAATGAAAGCATATAAAGTGGCAGTGGTTACATACTTGCTTCTTAATATGCGATGACCTAGGCAAAAGCCTAATGCGAGTAACCATAGACAAAAGGCACTTCTGTATGGGAACACAGCTGACATCAAGGGAGCAAGAATAAAGAGGGGGATGGCTCACTAGCACAGTCAAGATGACAAAAGACTGGTCAGCAAATACTAAACTCTAACACGGTGCCAGCAACAGTGGCCCGGTATGGCTCACTAGCATAGTCGAGATGATGAAAGACTAGTCATTAAAGACTAAACTCTAACACGGGAATGGTAATGGTGGCTCAGTATGGCTCAAAAACATAGTCAAGATAATAAAATACCCATCAACAAAGACTAAATTAGGTCTGAAAATACACAGGGAAAAGACAAAAATAATGAGAATAAATGCAGATAACGATAACAGGGTTGAACTTGAAGAAACACCAATACAAGATGTAGAATCGTACACATATCTTGGCAGTAATATAGACAAAGTTGGAGGGACAGACAGCGATATCAAAATAAGAATACAAAAAGCAAGAGGAGCTTTCATTGCATTGGGAAATATATGGAGATCAAGAGAAATCGGATCCAACACGAAAATAAGAATCTTCAACTCAAATGTGAAGTCAGTCCTATTGTATGGCTCTGAGACATGGAGAACAACAAAGACAACAACCAAAAAGCAACAGATTTTCATAAATGGGTGCTTGCATAGAATAGAGGGATTAAAATGGTATGACAAGGTTACCAACGTGGAACTGATGACAAGAACTAGACAAGTGCCAGTGGAACAAGAGATGAGAAGAAGACGATGGCGATGGATAGGACACACACTGAGGAAACCTGTTGATAGCATTACAAGGCAGTCCTTGTTCTGGAACCCCCAGGGCAAGAGAGGCAGAGGTAGACCAAGAAGCACATGGAGAAGAGAGCTGGAGACAGAGGTGAAAGTGATGAGGAGAACATGGAGGGAACTTGGGATGATGGCACGTGACAGGAGGACTTGGCATGTGTTTGTTGAAGGCCTATGCTCCTTTGAGAGTGGAGGGTTATGATCTGATCAACAGAGACTAAACTGTAATATGGTGCTATCAATGAAAGTCCGGTGAGCTAGCTGATCAGCACACTGGTAAGACTGATATAAATACGCCGTTCATGTTCATTTGGCGCATTCAGCCACCATTGTGAGTGGTCTCCTTTGCAGGAATCCTGCATCAAGCATTTACATGCTCTTGCAGCAGTAGCAGTGGTTTCTATGGCAATTTGTTTGACATGATAAGGTTGCCAACGTCATGCCATGATAAGGTTGCCAACGTCATGCCATGATAAGGTTGCCAACATCATGCCATGATAAGGTTACCAACGTCATGCCATGATAAGGTTGCCAATGTCATGCACAACCTCATGTTAGTCTCCTTGTATGACATGCCTGAGGGGGGGCAGCAACCCTATTCTTTCTCTGTCTCTTTAGAGACCACCAGAAACTACATGGAAAAAATAAACTATTACCTGGCAGGAAAACAACCTACCTTATACGATGCCGAGAATAAAAACACATGTGGAGCTACACAAACAGGCCCAATATTCTGAACATTAATAGTTCGTAACCTTTTATCTGAAATCTTTGGGGACAGCTATGCTTCAGAAACCAGATTTTTTTTCAGTTTTTCAGATGCTGCCCAAATTGCGTTCAGAAAGTTGCCCAAATCGCTTAACACATTAACTACCGCAAGCCGCTGTCAGCGGCTCACAAAATAATCACATTTGGACCGCAAGCCGCTCAGAGCGCCAATCTAATTTTAGTAATAAAACGAATGAAAAATGTACTGAAACACTCTCTGATCTGGTTCGAGATTTTAAGTTGCCACCGGAAAACAAATTCCCAAAGCATGGTTGTTGTAGAACACTGGAAAATTGATATTATGTTCATATTTTTCAGCGTTTTGGGTTAGTTACCAAATCGTGTAAAACTGTTTACCGTGGCAACTAGTGATAGGACTACAAAAAATGCTTGTACATCTCGTCTAACGGCTGAATAGGATAAAAAAGTTTTTCAACAATTGACTGATAGATCTAGCGACGAGGACAAGAGTGAAAACGGTGTGCACATTGATTGAAATTGTGATTTTGATAGAGATGGGGCGCAAGCAGTTATAATTGTGAAAATATTGCAAGTCCTCGACCATCGGAGGGCCGTTAAATAGCAACAACCTCTATTAGAGTTACAACCGGTGTTTATTGTAATAGTACATCCATTTATCTTTAAAATGACGTGTAATTCATAAAAATATGTAAACAATTACGAAAACTACAGCTTACTTTGTGCAAACACCTACAGGATGAAAATGGGAAAAAAATTTAATTTGGCACAGTGTGTTTTTCAATTCGGTAGTTAATGTGTTAAGTTGTCAAAACTGTAATAAAAAATAGCCCACAATCCCTCAAAATAGCCACAAACTGCCCAAACTGTGATTAAAAAGTAGGCCCAAAAAACTTTCACATTTTAGAATATTTCGATTTTTGGATAAAAGTTTATAGAAACTGTACTACTGATTTTAAAAAAAAGCACCATCTAGACCAGAAGCAGGCAACCCAGGAGCTGTAAATATCTACTTTAAAAACACTAAGCTCTCTAAAGATTTACTCTGATAAATTCATATCTGTTTTCAGAGTTTCTGAAATTTGGAAGATGTCCAGTCTAAATGTAACTTTAATCTCTGCCACACAATCTAATTCCTGCAATGCCCTCATCAGAGCAATGGAAAATTAAAACTAAATATTTTAATGAAAGTTAACTTCTCTTTAAAGAAAAGATGGCTTTTTTTCTTATACACTTCAGGAATGAAGAGAATTTTAACAAACTAACTGGCAGGTTTTTCACTGCAAATGCAGTAAAAGAACCTTTAAACTTGGGGACACAGCACTACTAAGTGCGGGAGGGAGGAGGGCTAGTCCGAAATCTACTTAGGTTACAAATTCTGTTTCCCCTTCCATCACCTAGAGGTCTACCAAACAAGATGCCTTGGGATCTACCGGTACACCAGGATCGACAAGGTTGCTGACCTCTGACCTAGAGGAATACTTCGTAACATTATAAGCAGCTTTCAGCATTAAAGAAATAATTTACTCTATATAAAAAGACAACTGGGTACAACAAAAAGATCCATGTATGTGGTTAAATATGCGTATAAAAACAACATGACCTATTCAGAATGGCAACCCTTTTATAATACCTGAGGATGACATAAAGAGGACATCACAGAACAAGGGGCATGTTGCATGGGAACACAGCAAATATCAACCAATCAAATTCCACTTTTGGTCACAGTGTCTGCTGCAAGATAGATGACATTATAAACCCCGGATGGGACATTTTACAAAATAACAGAATAATGTAATATAGTATTTGTCAGTCAGAATTTGGGATGGTGACCAAATCTCTCTTTCTCTGTCTCTCTCATTTGCAGGACAGGCATAAATTATACAACCAGGATATGTAACTTTGGAATGTTATCATGTCAGTTCTGAGACACGAGTTAAATATGCGTATAAAAACAACATGACATGTTCAGAATGACATCCCTTTTATAAAACCTGAGGATGACATTCAGAGGACATCACAGAACAATCTGAAAGTCAGCATCTCAAAGTGTATCACAGAAAAAAAAATTTCAACAAGAAAAACATGAATAAATGAACACAACCGATTATCAGAAAGGCACGCTGTGGTAACAACAGTTCGCTAAATAGTTAAACAAAATGTGTACAGGCATGCAGCATTAAAAAAAAAAAAAACCTACATGCAGCTGTGTGTCCAGAGTAAACATAAAAAAGATTGTATCTGTAGACATGTACACAGTATTAAGAAACATACATGTAGACACGTGTACACAGTAAATATTGAAAAAAAATTGTATTAGTAGACATGGACACAAAGAAGATAAACATTGCACATGAAGACAAATGTACACAGTGAACATAACAAATATGTGTGTGTCTGTGTGGGTAAACAACAACACATAAACATAATAAACATCAAAACAGCTGTATGCACAAACATGCACAAAGTAAACATTAAAACAAGTGCAAATATAGTCATACATTAACACTTTGAACATCAACAACAACTGTACATTTAGACACACATTTACAACTTTGAACATCAACAACAACTGTACATATAGACACACAGTTACAACTTTGAACATCAACAACAAATGTACATACATATATACATTTTCACTTTGAACATCAACAACAAAACAAGTGTACATATAGACACACATTTGCACTTTGAACATCAACAACAAAACAACTGTACACATAGACACACATTTACACTTTGAACATCAACAACTGTACATATAGACACACATTTACACTTTGAACATCAACAACAACTGTACATATAGACACACATTTACACTTTGAACATCAACAACTGTACATATAGACACACATTTACACTTTGAACATCAACAACAACTGTACATATAGACACACATTTACACTTTAAACATCAACAACTGTACACATAAACACATATTTACACTTTGAACATCAACAACAACTGTACACATATACACTTTGAACATCAACAACAACTGTACATATAGACACACATTTACACTTTGAACATCAACAACAACTGTACATATAGACACACATTTACACTTTGAACATCAACAACAACTGTACATATAGACACACATTTACACTTTGAACATCAACAACAACTGTACATATAGACATACATTTACACTTTGAACATCAATAACTGTACATATAGACATACATTTACACTTGGAACATCAACAGCAACTGTACATATAGACACACATTCACGGTGAACATTAAAAGTATGTACAATTAGACATACATGTACATAGCAAACATAACTACCCAGTGGACATCAAAATAAACATACAGCGAGTTTTTAAATGTCAAAAATACTAATTTTGTATGTGCCAGAAGAAAAAAAGAAACTGCGGGCAGTTTGTATTTAAATGATGTTTCAAGTATTTATAAAATATAAACAAAGTTAAAAAAAAAAAAGGTCATTAGCAAGTTGTCATTCCATTACTAATGAAAAGATTGTTTTGTTTTCTGTATTTCTGCCTGATCTATTCAGTCCCACATTTTATTACTTCAAATGGCAACCAATGACATTTTGTTTTAAAAAAAAAAAAAAACTATCGTTGTATTGCATAAGTCTATATAAATATGGAAGATGTCTGCCCCGCGTTTGTCACGGCTTTTGTGTGTTCCTTCCTGGGTTAGCCTCCAGTCAAAGTTGAGAACGTAACAGAACTTGTCAGACTTTTTCTTGCGACTTCAGGCCAAATTGATTCAGCAGTTCTTCTAATAAGTCTAGTGTGTTGGAGAAGTTTGGCAAGTATAAATCAATATCTGATATCACCTGTATATGAAAAAAAAAATAATTATGATAAAACCAGCAATGGCTGACAAGACTGTATTTAAAGAGCATCACTTTATCCAGAAAGTTCCAGACTTTCATAAAAGGGAAAACGGTACCAGTAGTCCTGCAGCAGATACTGCCATAAGGGAGTGACATGTTACAGACGTACTTATACTAGGCCTTAGTTTTATGAGGCTGGGTGATTGGTTCCCTTCATGGCTGCCTTTTGCTTTCCATAACTCAAGATCAGAGCCAGGTACCCATTTACAGCTGGGTAGCCTGATGCTACCAGGGTTCAAACCAAGTAACTCTGCTTAAAGAGCCAAGTGCTCTAACCACTTCGCCACTCAACGCTCCAATGTTGGATAAAAGGATTTAAACAGTTTGACAAGATGCCCAATGTGGAAAACTGATGTGACAAACCAGACAAATACCTGTGGAACTTGAGATGAGGAGAAGAAAACAAATAGCTGATAGCATTTTTATTTTTTTAAATCCTACGCCCGCTATTACTCGAGGCAAAATCTCCGGTTAGTATGTCTAACCTGAGAATGATTTTACGTGAGTATCCCTTTTTTCCCTGTACGCTGACAGGTGTCCTCTTGCCATTCAGGCAGATACTCGCCGTCTTCGGAGGCAGCTGATAGCATTACAAGGCAGCTCTTGTTCTGGAGTTCCCAGGGAAAGAGAAATAGAGGGAGCTAATAAACATGAAGAGGATAAAGAAGATACAGGAAGATCCTGAAGGCTTGGCATATTTTTGTGGAAGGCCCATACTCCTTTGGGAGCTGCTGAAAAGTAATGATGATGATGGTCATCGTTATCATTAATTGATAAAAAAAAAGATACAATAATCAGCTGAAGAATCAACTTTTATTTGGAACCACCACTGTAGTAGAGAAGTAAAAAAAAACATCTTCAGCTAAAAAGACAATATCTATAGAAAATCAATATCTTGCAGGAGAAATGAAAAATAGAGAAAGGAAAAGGTTTCAAAATTGAGATGGACAATTTAGAGGAATAATTTAAAAAAACAAAACAACAACAACAACAACAAAGCCACAAAATTATGAAAGCCACCATTTTAAGGAGAAAACAGTTGGGAGGTATCAAGAGATAGGGAGAATGAACAAGTTATCTTCAATAAATGAGAGATGAGCACCGACACACAAGTAATCTATGTTTTCCACAGTTCTCCGCCAAGTTGTTTTTGGTAGGCCTCTCTTTCGTTTTCCTTCAGGGGTCCATAGCAAAGCTGTTCTTGTGATGGTATCAGGGTCTCTTCTGAGGATGTGACCAACCCAACTCCAGCGTCTGCCAGCTATGATTATGTGCATGTCCTCTTGGTTGCTCCAAGTAAGCAGTTCTTGGTCTGTAATGGTATTCGGCCAACAGTTTCAGAGAATTTTCCTTAGGCAGATTGTGTGGAAAGAGGACAATTTCAACATTTCTTTCTCTGTTACTCTCCAGAATTCTGCACCACAGAAAGTACACAGCTCTCATATAATCTAAATTTTGTGTTTGTGCTGTACTGAGAGGACTTCCAGATGTTGTTTAGACTAAAAAAGGATGTTCTTGCTTTGTTCATTCTGTTGTTGATGTCTTTGCTTGTTCCGCCGTCTGGTGTTACTAAGCATCCTAGGTATGTAAATATGTCTGTCTGTTCCAGCTTCTGGTTCCTGACTGTTATGGGCTCAGGATTGCCCACATTGAGTGTCATTCTTCAGATTGATGTTCAGACCCACCTGCTGTCTATACTTAGTCAGTTTATCTGTTTTTCCTTGAATGTGTTGATGTGAATGTGCGAGTAGTGCAATGTCATCTGCATATTCCAGATCTTCCAGTGCAGAAAACGTTGTCCATTTTATTTCTCTTGGACTGCTCCATGTTGTCTGGCGCATCACCCAGTCTATGACTGTCAAAAATAAAGTGGTTGATAAAGGGCATCCCCGCCGTACTCCTGTCTTCTCCTCTAAAGTCAGGCTGCTCTGCCCAACACTACATAAAAAGTTAGCATTGAGGCTTTTTATGATGGAAACAATGCAGATGGGTATTCCATAAGCCATCAGTACTTTCCATAGGCTGTCCCTGTGTGTGCCGTTGAAAGCCTTTTCAAAATCAACAAAGTTAATGTATAGCTGTCTCTGCCATTCTGAGCACTTCTCTATAATGTTCCTGGGGGTGAATATATGATCTGCATATCTTCTGTTCTTTCTGAATCCCTCTTTTTCTTTCCTCAATTTATGGCCTACTGCTTTTGAAATTCTCTGGATAATTTTTTATTTGATATATTGCAAATTTATCTTACCATGTCTATAGTAGCATTCTGCTCTACCATCAGAGTCCTGAGAAGGTTCTTTCTATAAGGCACAAGACGAGAAATATTCTGAAAAAAGAACAATGAAGAATGTTCTCAAATAACGCATCCAGAACCAGCTTTACAAGAAATAACAGATAATACAGCCAACATAGTTCCTACACTTCTATGTTGCGTAATGATGATCTTACCTTCTTGTTTATGTAAATATATGATAAATCTGTTTTTGTGATATCCATGTTGCTTTTTGTATTCTTTTATCTGGAAACATGCTTCCTCTTCTTCTTCTTCAAGTACCATGCCTAGTGTCATGTCTCTCCACAACTTCGTGTCTCCAGTACAGTTTACGAATTCTTCTGTTGACTTCTCTCCATGCCACGAAGTCAAATTGTCCAGTATTCCTCCTAAAGCCAATTAATCTGAAGAACAGAAGTTTGAATAGTTCCCCATTTTCATTCATTGTTTCCAATACACGTTTTCCTGAAATTTCTTTAAAACTGGTGTTGTCTTCACCTATCTTTGTAATTAGGTCACATATCAAAATTCTGATGTCTTTTTTATCTATGACATTTTGTAGTCTGGTGTTAAAATTCTTCTTTCCCTGATTCTTCTGTTGGTTGGTGCATAACACAGGATATATATTTTACTTTTCTTTTTGGCTGTTTTGAATGTTTCTGTTATTATTCTGGGTTCCAATGATACCCATTCTATGCTTCCTGAGATACAAGAGCTACCCCTTCCCTGTAGTGAGCACTTTCTTCTTCATGTCCTGATGACTGTACCATTTCTTCTGTGATCAGTTTCTTTCTCTTTGTGTCTTTGCACCTTGTCTTGCAGAATCCCTGAATGTCAATATTGTAGTTCCTTATTTCTGATGCCACCTGTGCAGTTTTCCTTTGTTGAAGTAATGTAGGAATGTTCTAGGTGTAAAAGCTAGAGGGTTTCCTAGAAGAAAAATAAGTGAGTTAGCAAAACAGACTCCTTTTAACTTTCTCTGTGCTGCATCATAAGCTTCATTATCAGAGAATCATCTTCTGTCTTGGATGACTGAATTAAATTATTTTCTTGAGTTGATCTGTTCATGTTGTTTGTTGAAGTTTTTTTTAGTTTCAGATTTTTACAGTATGGGGTAATCTGTCCTTTGCCCAACCCTCCATAATCATGTTATTTTACATGCACGGTAGGTTACAGTGTTACTATTCTTTGTTTCTCTTTCGGGCCTTGGTAACACATGGGTGATGATGATGAGATGTTGATTCACTAATAAAATATATCCCTCACTTAGTTTCTCATTCTGTGATTCATAATGCATGTCTGTGTTAACAATTTCTTATCATGCATGATACACATACATTTGTAACCTCACAATATTTCTGTTTATATTTTTGCTTTTTCAAGCACTGCCTTTTAACTCTTAGTATACGAGTGGCCTCTTAGAAAGACCGATGATCGATCCCCGTCAATAGCAAAAATGTATAGGTGAATGCATGTTTAAAACCACTGAACAATTTAGTTACGTGCATGATATAGGAACTCCGCCTATGCCGGTCCCAAGCCCGGATGAAAAAGGAGGAAGGCGGCCTGCATGGAGGCCGTAAGGAGGCAGCCCCTCCACCATGCAAAGGCACAACAGGCCAATCACCTGTTTGTCCTAAACTATGATTACAAGCAATATAAGAGAGAAAACCGGACTGATTCTAAAGGCGATGAACTGGAACGGACTACAGACTACGACTTATGGAACATGGAACACATGAAGTATAAATGGGAAAGAAGAGGAGCTGATGGAAGAGATGAGGAAAGCAAAACTAGAAATCCTGGCTATTACCGAAACGAAGAAAAAGGGACAAGGAGTCATGGATCTCGATGGCAACACTCTGCTATACAGTGGTGTACCCACATCTGAAAGAGCTAAAGGGGGCGTGGGTTGCATTGTGGCCAAAAACCAGAAAGATAGTATCAAGGGATGGAACTTTGTCTCGGAGCGCATTATGGTTGTAAAACTAAAACAAGGAGAAACCATAGTCAACCTGGTCATACTGTATGGGCCAAATGAGGATGAGAGAGCAGAGGTCAAGGAAGAATTCTTCGAGCTGCTTCAAAGGACAGTGGATGACTGCCTAGATGAAATTATCATGCTCGGAGATTTCAATGCCAGAGTTGGAAATGACCATGCTAGATGGGGTGGAGTTATCGGAAGATATGGAGAAGCTACTCTCAATGACAATGGAAAGCGACTCCTCAGATTCTGCAGTGAGCAGAATCTGATCATTACCAACACAAAGTTCCCCCATAAGCGCATACATGCATACACTAGGTGTGAACCAACAAAGAAAGAGAAGTCAGTGATCGACTATGCCATTGTTAGGAGGAGCTCATTCAAATATGTCCGGGATGCTAGAGTCTGGAGGGGGCCAGAGATTGGAAGTGATCACTACCTGCTTACAATCAAAAGAACAACTGAAAGAGTTGCTCAGCCTAGGAACTGCCCAGCACCACGCAAGAAACCAAGTAAACGAACGGAAGAAATGAGCATTAAGACCTACAAGCTGAAAGAGCCAGAAATTAAGACCAGATATCAGGGGCTTATTGCTACAGCGGTGAGAAACACAGAAGAACAACCTGATGACTTGGAAACCCTGTGGCTTAAATTCAAGGACATCATAAAGACAGCTGCTGCAGAAGCATGTGGTGAAGTCTGACTTGGAAACAAGAGAAAGAGGACACCTTGGTGGACAGAAGAAGTCAAAGAGAAAATAAGAGAGAAGAAAATGGCATGGAAACAATACTTAGGAGCTAAAAACACAGCAGGACAAATAGAGAAATATAGAGAATATGTGATACTCAGAACAGAAGCAAAGAACAAGGTGCTAGCAGCAAAACAGAAGTCCTGGGAAGAATTTGGAGAAAAGCTAGAAAAGGATGCACAAGAAAACCAGAAACTGTTCTATAAGACCCTAAAGAACATGAGGAAGGAAAAGCAATGCCCTCTTAAATTTATAAAGGACAAGCAAGGCAAATTGCTTACTGCCCCGAAGGAAGTAATGGAAAGATGGAAAAAATATTTCTCAGAACTCCTAGATGGTGAGCAAGGTAGAGCATCAGAAATGATAACCACTAGCACAGAAGAGGATACAAATGGTGATGAAGATGACATAAAGATGGAAGAACTGAAGGCAGCACTGGAGAAAATCAAGATGGGCAAAGCAGCAGGGCATGATGGTATAACACCAGAAATGGTTAAGTACATGGGAGCATCAGGCGACCTATTACTCCTAAGGGTCCTACAGGCAGCATGGTACAACAAGGCCATACCAAAGGATTGGGAGATTGCCATCATAACACCGATTTTCAAAAAGGGTGACAATCGACAATGTGGAAACCACAGAGGCATATCCCTTCTCAGTGTCCCTGGTAAAATCTACTCTAGAATCCTAGAGCAGAGACTCCGATGCCTAGCTGAGCCACAATTGGATGAAGCCCAGTGCGGATTCCGAGCAAACCGAAGTACTCAAGACCTAATCTTCACACTCAGGCAGCTGAGTGAAAAGGCCCTTGAGTACAAGAGTGAGATCCATCTTTGTTTCATAGATCTGGAAAAGGCGTTTGACAGGGTCCCCTGGAGCAAACTTTGGGACTGTTTGGCAAGGAAGAACATTCCAGCACCTCTGATTCATGCTATACAGAGCTTCTACAAGTCTTGCAGAAATTATGTGAGGACAGCAAACTATAAGTCAGAAGAGTTCAGGACCACCACTGGTGTAAGACAAGGTGATATCCTGTCACCTTAACTTTTCATACTCCTCATGGACGATGTCATCAAGGCATGTAAGGAGAGAACAAGAAAGTATTCAGTGGGGTATTGGAAGATGAGACAGGTCTGTATTTCAGAGCTAGCATTTGCTGATGATGTTGTCCTGATTGCTAAATCAGAGACACATCTCCAATCCAACCTGCAAGTCTGGAAGGAAGAGCTGGAGAAGAGAGGGATGGTCATAAGCAGCTCTAAAACAAAATCCATGGTGATATCACGAGAAGAAAGAAAACATCAGATTAAGTTGGGAGAACAGGTCCTGGAGCAGGTCGACCACTTTAAATATCTCGGAGCTATTATAGACCGAAAGAAGAGTTGGCCACTCGAAAAGCAGCAGCTGGGAGACTTTTTCAGGCCATAAATCGAGGATTCCTCAGCAAGAAAGAGGTTGGTAAGAAAACGAAGATGGCTGTACACCACTCCACCTATGTCCCAGTCTTGACATATGGATGCGAGTCATGGGCAATGACTACAACCCACAAAAGCCAGATCCAAACCTCAGAAATGAGGTATCTGAGGAAGGTGGTTGAAGTAACAAGAAGAGACATGGTCCGCAACCAGACGATACGTCAAGGCCTAAAATCCCACCCGCTGCAGACCCAAATAGAACAGTCCCAACTAAGATGGTTTGGCCATGTCTGCAGAATGGGAGAAGATCGGCTACCACGACAAGCATGGACAACTAAGAGCCAGGGATCCAGACCTCCAGGACGACCCAGAGTCCGCTGGGAGGACAACATTAGACAATCTTTGAAGGACCGAGGACTAGAATGGAACCAGGCCAGGAAGAAGACAGCTGATTGAATAGTCTGGTGCTCTCTCTTCCAAACTTCTACATATCACGGTAGAAGAGGAATGACTAAGTAAGTAAGCATGATATAGGGGTTTCATTTCTTCACATTTTGATATATAACACTTTATGTTATCTTTATAAATAAATTATTTATTGCAAAATCTGTAATGGTAGTCATGAAATTAGCTCGTATACTAAGAGTTAAAATGATTTCTCATCTTTTAAACCCCAACCAAAATATTAAGTAAAATACTGGAACAAAACCAAACACAGATTCAGCATGAAACACAACATGCCTCAAACACAGGGTTTCTTAATCTTTTTTGCACCATGGCCCCTTTGATTGTTAGATGAAGACTATGAATCCCTTTGATTGTCTAATGAAGACTATGGATCCCTTTGATTGTCTAATGAAGACTATGAATCCCTTTGATTGTCTAATGAATGCTATGAATCCCTTTGATTGTCTAATGAAGACTATGGATCCCTTTGATTGTCTAATGAATGCTATGAATCCCTTTGATTGTCTAATGAAGACTATGAATCCCTTTGATTGTCTAATGAAGACTATGAATCCCTTTGATTGTCTAATGAAGACTATGGATCCCTTTGATTGCCTGATGAAGACTATGGATCCCTTTGATTGTCTAATGAATGCTATGAATACCTTTGATTGTCTAATGAAGACTATGGATCCCTTTGATTGTCTAATGAAGACTATGGATCCCTTTGATTGCCTGATGAAGACTATGAATCCCTTTGATTGTCTAATGAATGCTATGAATACCTTTGATTGTCTAATGAAGACTATGGATCCCTTTGATTGTCTAATGAAGACTATGGATCCCTTTGATTGCCTGATGAAGACTATGAATCCCTTTGATTGTCTAATGAATGCTATGAATACCTTTGATTGTCTAATGAAGACTATGGATCCCTTTGATTGCCTGATGAAGACTATGAATCCCTTTGATTGTCTAATGAATGCTATGAATACCTTTGATTGTCTAATGAAGACTATGAATCCCTTTGATTGTCTAATGAAGGCTATGGATCCCTTTGATTGCCTGATGAAGACTATGGATCCCTTTGATTGTCTAATGAATGCTATGAATACCTTTGATTGTCTAATGAAGACTATGGATCCCTTTGATTGTCTAATGAAGACTATGGATCCCTTTGATTGCCTGATGAAGACTATGAATCCCTTTGATTGTCTAATGAATGCTATGAATACCTTTGATTGTCTAATGAAGACTATGGATCCCTTTGATTGTCTAATGAAGACTATGAATCCCTTTGATTGTCTAATGAATGCTATGAATACCTTTGATTGTCTAATGAAGACTATGGATCCCTTTGATTGTCTAATGAAGGCTATGAATACCTTTGATTGTCTAATGAAGACTATGGATCCCTTTGATTGTCTAATGAAGACTATGAATCCCTTTGATTGTCTAATGAATGCTATGAATACCTTTGATTGTCTAATGAAGACTATGGATCCCTTTGATTGTCTAATGAAGACTATGAATCCCTTTGATTGTCTAATGAATGCTATGAATACCTTTGATTGTCTAATGAAGACTATGGATCCCTTTGATTGTCTAATGAAGGCTATGAATACCTTTGATTGTCTAATGAAGACTATGGATCCCTTTGATTGTCTAATGAAGACTATGAATCCCTTTGATTGTCTAATGAATGCTATGAATACCTTTGATTGTCTAATGAAGACTATGGATCCCTTTGATTGTCTAATGAATGCTATGAATACCTTTGATTGTCTAATGAAGGCTATGAATCCCTTTGATTGTCTAATGAAGACTATGAATCCCTTTGATTGTCTAATGAATGCTATGAATACCTTTGATTGTCTAATGAAGACTATGGATCCCTTTGATTGTCTAATGAAGGCTATGAATCCCTTTGATTGTCTAATGAAGACTATGGATCCCTTTGATTGTCTAATGAAGACTATGGATCCCTTTGATTGTCTAATGAAGACTATGAATCCCTTTGATTGTCTAATGAAGACTATGGATCCCTTTGATTGTCTAATGAATGCTATGAATACCTTTGATTGTCTAATGAAGACTATGGATCCCTTTGATTGTCTAATGAAGACTATGAATCCCTTTGATTGTCTAATGAATGCTATGAATACCTTTGATTGTCTAATGAAGACTATGGATCCCTTTGATTGT
Source organism: Oreohelix idahoensis (assembly GCA_024509875.1). Lineage (NCBI taxonomy): Eukaryota > Metazoa > Mollusca > Gastropoda > Stylommatophora > Oreohelicidae > Oreohelix > Oreohelix idahoensis. The sequence continues at coordinate 110,880 of JAMPIV010000090.1, forward strand.
CTAATGAAGGCTATGAATACCTTTGATTGTCTAATGAAGACTATGGATCCCTTTGATTGTCTAATGAAGACTATGAATCCCTTTGATTGTCTAATGAATGCTATGAATACCTTTGATTGTCTAATGAAGACTATGGATCCCTTTGATTGTCTAATGAATGCTATGAATACCTTTGATTGTCTAATGAAGGCTATGAATCCCTTTGATTGTCTAATGAATGCTATGAATACCTTTGATTGTCTAATGAAGACTATGGATCCCTTTGATTGTCTAATGAAGGCTATGAATCCCTTTGATTGTCTAATGAAGACTATGGATCCCTTTGATTGTCTAATGAATGCTATGAATACCTTTGATTGTCTAATGAAGACTATGGATCCCTTTGATTGTCTAATGAAGACTATGAATCCCTTTGATTGTCTAATGAATGCTATGAATACCTTTGATTGTCTAATGAAGACTATGGATCCCTTTGATTGTCTAATGAAGGCTATGAATCCCTTTGATTGTCTAATGAAGACTATGGATCCCTTTGATTGTCTAATGAATGCTATGAATACCTTTGATTGTCTAATGAAGACTATGGATCCCTTTGATTGTCTAATGAAGACTATGAATCCCTTTGATTGTCTAATGAAGACTATGGATCCCTTTGATTGCCTGATGAAGGCTATGAATTCCTTCGTCTAATGAAGACTATGGATCCCTTTGATTGCCTGATGAAGGCTATGAATCCCTTTGATTGTCTAATGAAGACTATGAATCCCTTTGATTGTCTAATGAAGACTATGAATCCCTTTGATTGTCTAATGAATGCTATGAATCCCTTTGATTGTCTAATGAATGCCATGAATCCCTTTGATTGTCTAATACTTACTTACTTAGTCGTTCCCCTTCTACCGTGAGGTGTAGAGGTTGATTGTCTAATGAATGCTATGAATTCCTTCAATTGTCTAATGAATGCTATGAATCCCTTTGATTGTCCAATGAAGACTATGAATCCCTTTGATTGTCTAATGAAGACTATGAATCCCTTTGATTGCCTGATGAAGGCTATTAATCCCTTCGACTGTCTAATGAATGCTATGAATCCCTTTGATTGTCCAATGAAGGCTATGAAATCCTTTGATTGTCCAATGAAGACTATGGATCCCTTTGATTGTCTAATTGAAGGCTATGAACCCATTTGATTGTCTGATGAAGACTACGCACCCGTTATTGGAAAAAAATGTACATAAAAGAAGAGTAAAAAAACTTTACATTTTAAATGTTACGTTATGTACACGGATCCCCTAGATTACATTTATGAACCCCCAAGAGATCCATGGACCACATGCTAAGAAACCTTGCTCTTTAGTGAGGATTAAAATGCAACAAATACAATAATGAAAACAATAACCACAACTTTGGCAAGTGTCACAAATCAGAGTCACAACAAAATGGAAAAAATTTACAGGACACTGCTACAGCCACCTACAGAAAACAAGAACTGGGTCATGACACCATGGTATGGCTGTAATGTTCCCTCATAAGCTTGCAGAACTGTCTGTCTCAAGTTTTCCTCCACAATCTTGCTGTGGTGCTCCTTTGACAGACCAGAGATGAAGGCCCGAAGAAATTCTAGGGCCCTTACCAAGGATGATAAAATAATTTTATGTCAACATATAAATCTTAGATATTTATGTCTTAAAATTTTGGGAAATAATTCTTGTTCTTCACACCCGGCAACAAGATCTGATAAACTTCTGGAAATTTAAAATGTTAACTAATTAACTAGGAGATTATATTAGATGAATAGGTAACAAATGTTTATGGAAACATTAGCCAGTTTACTGAGAAACATTAGGAAGCTAAATGAGTAGGGGCGAAAAGCATCAGGAAGTATTAAGATAGACAGTAGTCTACAGACTTGATATAAAGTGGATGGCGGGGTGCAAACTTTTGAACTGCGTTTTTAATGAGTCCGTGTTTTATCGAATTTCCTTATTTTGATGCAAATTTATCCACGTTTGACAGAAATCAGCAACCTGAAAGTCATCTAACAAAAGAACACACAACTATCGTCAGGGATGAATGAGCAAAAATAAGTAAAAGATATATTAGTCATGTAAATCTTTTGTTTTTGATGATGAAAATAAAGATTTCACTCAAAAAATTCATTTTTTTTTTGCTCAATGACAAACAGTTATGCATCACCGTACTCACAAATGAAAAGTTAACAAATATCTGCACTCTGTCATTATTAGCTTATTGAAGAAAAAAAAAAAAAAAAACAGAAAGACACGGTTCTACAAATTAGCACCGGAAAATTTTTAAAAATCAACAAACTGTAAAAGTTTAAAATGTTCACCAAACTGGGAAATGCACTGAATCAATTCGTGAATCATTCAAATTTGGAGCACGTGAAAAGGGGGCAATCTGCAAAACTGTGGTTTAACCTTTGCAGTGTAAGCGATCCCGCATTGTACTGAGCCGCGATATCCGGGTCTACAGTGTAATGATAAACATCAGCCAGTTAACAAGGAATTCTAAGGAAACATTGAGTTAGTCATAAGCAGATAAATATAAACATTTACCAGTTAACCAGGAATACTAAGGAAAAATGATTGACTTAGTTATTAGCAGATAAATATAAACATTCACCAGGTAACTGGGAATACTAAGAAAAAATTACTGAGTTAATCATAAGCAGCCGAATATAAACATTAGCCAGATAACCAGAAACACTAAGGAAAAATAATAGTCCAAAGCAGATAAATATAAACATTAGCCAGTTAACCATAAATACTAAGGAAAAAATGACTAAGCCACACGTATTTAAATATTAAAATTAGCCAGTTAACAAGGAATACCACAGAGTTTAAGAAAAAATAATTAAGTTAGTCCTAAGCAATTAAATATAAACATTAGGCAGTTAACAATGAAAACTTTAGAGTAGAAATAATTATCAAGTTAGTCCTAAGCAGTTAAATATAAACATTAGGCAATTAACTAGGAATACTACACAGTTTAAGGAAATAAAAGCAAAGAGAGAAAATTGATCAAATTAGACGTAAGTAGCTAAATATAAATATTAATCAGTTAACGGAGAACATTTCTAAGTTAACTGGGATCAACTGTAATTTAATCAAGAAATTATCTGCAAGCTATCCATAAAACATTAACCAGTTAAGTGGGAATATTAACCATATAACATTTATTAGTTAATATTAATATTTCAACATATTTTAGTTAATATCAATATTCCAACACAGGGTGTCCCAGAAGTCTTGGTGCGTTTCAAGCTTAAATAACTTCAGAAGTATAAATGCTACAAACTTAAAACAAACATCATTTGAAATTTGTATTATTTGAATTTATTTTACACTTAGTTTTGTGAATTTTGAATTTTAATTTTTTGTTTCAGTCCCTCTGATTGAAGATGGCAAACTATGAAGACAAAGTTAACTGCGTTCTTTGGTTAGCTGAACTCAAGTCCACAATAGCAGTAAGAAGAAAATTCGCTTCCCATTATAAGGAGGCTCCCACAGAAATTTAATTAACAACTAGACGAAAAAATTCAAGGAAACTGGCTCAATTCACGACAAGCCTAGATCTGGAAGATGCCGACCAAGCGAAGATACTGTGAATGAAATTGAGACGGCATTTGAACAGAGTCCCAAAAAGTCAGTGCGCCATGTGTCTGCTGAACTGAACATTCCAAAAACCAAATTTAAATTTCTGTTTTTTAAATTATCAAATTAATCAGAAACTTTTGCCAATTTAATCATAAGCTATTACCAAGTTAATTAAAAGCTAATACCATGTTGATCAGAAGCTATTGTAAGTTAATCAGAAGCTATTATTAAGGTGACCAGAAATTATTAAAACGTAAATAAGAAGCTATTACCAAATTAATCAGTGGCCATGCACAAGTTAATTAGAAGCTATTACCAAATTAATCAGAAGTTATGTCCAAGTTAAGCTATTACTAAGTTAATCAGAAGATACTGCCATGTTAATCAGAAGCTAAGTTAATTTGGAGCCATTAACAAATTAATCAGAAGCCATTACAAATCAGAAGCCATTAACAAAATAATCAGAAGCCATTACTGAGTTAATCAGAAGCCATTATCAAAAGAATCAGTAGGTCAATTAAGAAAATATTAGATAGTTAATGCGGGGAAACAAAATTATAAGTTAATATTGAAAACAGCAAGCTAATAATGAAAACATTGCACCAGTAATAAATAGGTATTAGCAAGTTAATCAGGAAATTTCAGAAAGTTATGAGGTATTAGTAAATTTATAGCTCTTATATACCTTTGAAGCCCAATTAATTGTGGAGATAAAATTTAGGTAACAGTTCGCATTTTAAACTCATCATATAAGTTGACCCCTAGTTTTGGCAAGATTTTTTCAGGCTTAAAGAGTCAACTTATATGCTGCAATTTACAGTAATCATGCAAAACACACACACCTTTTCAACCATATAACTCCCAAAGTTAAGTTAGTTGGCTGCATCTCAGCGTGAGATTCTTCCTCCAGTATGTTATTCAAAGTGGCATATAGTGTTGGATTTCTTTTATAGTGACCATCAATTCTCTAGTGAAAGAGAGCATCAAATTGGAGAAAAAAGCCTTCACCAGTCCAATCAGGCATGCTACTATAAAATTTAACAAAGAGAGTGTATACAATGTTCACTAGTAGTTCCCAAGTAAGGGGCAACTCTTTACTATTAAGCATAAACAGTTGTGCTGGGACATGTATTGCCCTCCTGTTTTCTTTCATGTGCTTGTGTGAGACTGCAGTGTGTGTTAGACTTCAGATGTATAAAAACGGTAAAGGCAGTTCCATAGCCGAGACTGCTATAGGGGATTGAAGTGAGAATTCACTATACAAGGCCTCAGTTTCATGAGGTAGGGGTGACCCTTCATCGATGCCTTTTCCTTCCCCAACTAAAGAGCAGAGTCACATACCCATTTACAGCTGGGTAAATTGAAGCGTGACGCTACCAGGATTAGAAAGCGAAACCCAGTAACTTTGACATGTGAAGCAAGCGCTCTAACCATATGACCAATCGGACGCTCAGAAAAAGTATTCATTCATATTCATAACCCTCCACTCCCAAAGGAGCATAGGCCTTCAACAAACACATGCCAAGTCCTCCTGTCACGTGCCATCATCTCAAGTTCTTTCCATGTTCTCCTCATCATTTTCACCTCTGTTTCCAACTCTCTTCTCCATGTACTTCTTGGTCTTCCTCTGCCTCTCTTGCCCTGGGGGTTCCAGAACAAGGACTGCCTTGTAATGCTATCAACAGGTTTTCTCAGTGTGTGTCCTATCCATCGCCATCGTCTTCTTCTCATTTCTTGTTCCACTGGCACTTGTCTAGTTCTTGTCATCAGTTCCACGTTGGTAACCTTGTCATACCATTTTAATCCCTCTATTCTACGCAAGCACCCATTTATGAAAGTCTGTAGCTTTTGGTTGTTGTCTTTGTTGTTCTCCATGTCTCTGAGCCATACAATAGGACTGACTTCACATTTGAGTTGAAGATTCTTATTTTCGTGTTGGATCCTATTTCTCTTGATCTCCATATATTTCCCAATGCAATGAAAGCTCCTCTTGCCTTTTGTATTCTTATTTTGATATCGCGTCTGTCCCTCCAACTTTGTCTATATTACTGCCAAGATATGTGTATGATTCTACATCTTGTATTGGTGTTTCTTCAAGTTCAACCCTGTTATCATTACCTGCATTTATTCGCATTATTTTTGTCTTTTCCCTGTGTATTTTCAGACCCAATTGCTGTGACCTCTCATCAAGTGTTTTCAATTTGTCCTGCATCTGATTACGGCTATGGGACAGAAGAGCCAAGTCATCAGCAAAATCCAGATCATCCAACTGCTTAGTCAGAGTCCACTGGATTCCATTTCTGTTGTGTGTTGCCGATGATCTCATAACCCAATCTATTGCCAGCAAGAAAAGAAATGGAGACAAGAGGCATCCCTGTCGCACTCCTGTTCTTATCCCAAACGGTTCTGTAAGCTGTCCTTCGTGAAGAACTCTGCATGTCATGTCTTCATATGTTTTCTTTATTAAATTAATGATCTTCAGGGGAATTCCATAATGCCTCAACAATTTCCAAAGTGATTCTCTGTCTACACTGTCAAATGCCTTTTCGTAGTCCACAAATTCGATGTATAGTGGTGAATTCCATTCCAGACTTTGTTCAACTATTATTCTACGACATGCTTGGCAGGGGACAGTGTTACTATTCTTTGCTCCCCTTTCGGGCCCCGGTAACACACAGGTGCAGAAAAAGTACACCCTCATAAAAAGTATAGAATATGCTCAGAAAAGTATAGAAAGAGTATGCTCAGAAAAAGTATAGAGGTATTCTGATTAAGTGTTCACAGGCCCTCTTTTGATGTCTGAAGTACCTACAGAATTTTAATCACATATTTTTCAGATGGCCCAGATTCCACGCAGAAAATCATTCCATTCAATGAGATGATCGATAATGGATTGTGCTGCAATTTCTAATAGTGAGAATCATATCTCTAAAAGCTTCTGTGTACAAACCAGAGTAAAGCAATAACATTCTTTTGACAGTCTTATTATCCTTGCCTACATTCTTCCCTATCTCCTTACGCTCTAAGATCCCCAAGGCTACCACCGCAGTTGTCCCCCTTGCTGGAAACTTGTGTCAAAGTACTTCATGCGTTCTTGCAGCAAAGGTTTATATAGCACTTAGTCACCTCTTACAACAGGGTTTCTTAACCTGTGGCCCATGCATGGAGTCATCCTTATATGACCACCAGCTATGCATAATGCTACAATATATACATGTGGAAGTGAACCTTCTGTCTTGTGGGGCTTATTACGTCCTCACTGACTCGTGAAATCATCCACACACTTCCCGGGATTCCTCCTGTGGTGAAACTTGTTGAGAACCTAGCATTGCACATTAAGCTTGGAGAAGTCACTTGAACCCCAGACATGATTCTTTGGTTTTGACCTGGTTGACTGCATGCAGGAGGATCTCACTATGGACCCAGTAATTGGCAGAGGGAGCTGAGAAGTGGCTCTGTACAGGACGTGGCAATTCCTGGGAAGAGCCCTGAACCAGAGCACAGTATTTTAGATCTGCATAGTTGGAGAGCTCTCTTCGATGGTGGGGAATGCACAGTATGCCATGAGATTCTTACTCCTAGGGGACCATATGTGACGATCCTTTAAATGCAAGCCAAGCTGGAGAAATTGGATCTCATGACTTCAACTCAGCATGTTACGGAATGGCAGAAAAGCCTAGATCTACAATGTAAATAATACCAAAGAGTCTTCAACTTCGTACTGGCTACAAAAGAGTGAGAAGCTCAGCTGCCCTAGTTAAACAGCAACAACAACCTGTAGCCCACGGACTCCTTAAAATTCACAATGTTTAATTATGGTTTCATGCCAATTTTTTCAAAGAAGGGATCCATAGCTCCATCAAACAATCAAAAGTGCCCACAGCTCAAAACAGGTTAAGAAACCCTGTCTTACAACACACCTGAATGAGCAGGGGTTCTAATCTTTCCGTGCCTCCTCACAGCCCCCCAGGAAAACACATCTTGCCAATGAAGACATAGATACATGCACAGTATAAGCAATCTCTCACAACAACAGAATATACTAGTGTCATACATCTAAATACAAAGCAAACATACTGACCAACACTGAAAAAAACAGCAAAAGCAAACCACAGGATACAACAAAACACCAAACTAAAATACAGATAACATTACAATAATCAAAGCAGACAATCTACCAATTAAAGAAGCCACAGAATGTGTATACATGCAAAGATAACGACAGACTGGGAACAATGGAGAAAATGTCAAAATTACAACTTACAAACAAATTTTAGGATATGTAAGTAAGAGCAATAAAATATGCATTGTAGTGACTAATGACTTACCAACTGTCACCATTGCTCAAACATCCAATACCAGTACGGAAACTAAATGTAGTATATTCTTACAACCTCTTTGCTATCATTATCAAACATAGTCCCTGATCAGAGCACGTGAGACAAAAAGGAACATCACAAGAGATGAAATAATTAAGAACGAGTCATTAATGTTGCTAGGATAGATGGAATGAGAAATGACGACATCCGAAAAACTGTAGGAACAACATCTTGCATCAGATATACTTCTTCTTCTTCTTTGATCCATAACCACCAACCGTCAAAGCAGTCAGCGGCCATCACGCCTAAATCAAATATACACATAGACATAAAATAAAGTGGTCTGGTCATCTCAAGAGTATGGAGCCCGACTAGACCACATGCCTAAAACAGTAGAAGATCAAGTTTTCAGGCCAAGAAAGACAGAGGCAGATGGGTAGGCTTTATTACAGAAATCCTACAACATGGTCTCATATTAGCCAATGTGTCACGTCTGGTTAATTGAACAAAAGCTTCAGCTCCCCTTGATGCTTCAGGCAAGAGTGGACCAAAAAAGTAAATAAGAAAAGTGAGTCGAAAAAAAAAATAGTACGTTGAAAAAGTTAAAAATAAAAGTAAGCCCAAGAAGTAAAAAAGAAAAGTAAATCAAAAAGTAAAAAGAAAAGTAAGTCCAAAAAAGTAAAAATGAAAAGTAAGTAGAAAAAGTATTAAAAAAAGAAAAGTAAATCGAAATAGCAAAAATGAAAAAGTAAAAATGAAAAATAAATCGAAAAATGAAAAAATAAATCGAAAAAGTCAAAACGAAAAGTCAAAAAAGTAAATAAGAAAAGAAAGTCCAAATAGTAAAAAAGAAAAGTAAGTCCAAAAAGTAACAAGTAAGAAATGTAAGTAACAGAAATTTTCTAGTGTTAAAATATCAGCTGGAAAAATTACTAAAATCACTGGGCCAAAACTCACTCCCTTCAGACCAAATGTTTACGCAGAATTAAACCAATCTGCTGGTCTAATAAATATGACATCTTATTGGCAGAAATAGATTGGATCATTTATTACAACTCTATTCTGTACAACAGAAATAGCTCCAGGATTAAATTATCACCTGCCATTGTCTAAAAACAGGACCAACATAGACTGCAAGAAATAAATATGTAATAAGAATAATTCACAAGAACAGCTATGCGGAAAACGAAAGAGAGGCCGACCAAAAACAACTTGGCGGAGAACTGTGGAGGCTGAGATGTAAAGAATGAACCAGAGTTGGGACACTGTACGAAGGATGGCCGCCGACCGAGCAAAGTGGAATCAATTTGTTGTTGCCCTACAAGACGTCACTAGGCGTGATGGCCACTGACTGCTTTGATGGTCGGCGGCTAAGGATCAAAGAAGAAGAAGAAAAATAATTCATAATATATTTGTTGACATATTTCTCCTATTAAATTACAAATCTGCATGCAGATATTTTGTAAGCAATGTGAAGATAAATTGGATAATTTTTTTTACCTTTATGTTGCCCATCATGTCTTTCTTCGCAAGCTTGAAACTTGTGCCAAGATGGTCTGAAAAAACAAAAATTTTCTACCATTTTAAGCCTATGAATTTTGTTCCTCTGGTAAGAAAATGTGTTTAAGCAGCTATATGTCACATTAACAAGTAGGAAATATTCTACAGGTCATAGAGATGTGGTTTTACAAAAGAATGTTAAAAATACTATGGACAACTAAAATGAGTAATGTCCTGAAAGAGGTCAATGCGCAAAGGAAGCTGATTAGTCACATTACGAGGATGCATTGCACTTTCTTTGTGCATGTTATGAGAAGCTGGAATATATTGTGACAACAGAAAAGATTGAGGAACAAGAGACCTGGAATATATTGTGACAACAGGAAAGATTGAGGAACAAGAGACCTGGAATATATTGTGACAACAGGAAAGATTGAGGAACAAGAGACCTGGAATATATTGTGACAACAGGAAAGATTGAGGAACAAGAAACTGAGGATGACAAAGAGAGAAGATATTGGACAGTTTGACATGGCATGGAAAGAAATCAGCAAAAGAACTGATAAATAGAACTAGAGACAGGAAGTTGTGGAGAGACATGATCGCCTATCCCGCCAGGCATGGTACCTGAAAAAGAAGATGTCAGATAAGAAACAAAATACATATTTATGAAAAAGTCTTTATTAAAATGATCACAGTCAAAGCAATATTTGAAGTATTCAAGATTTTATTAGTACTGCGAGACGGCTATTCTTGAAAGTATCCATGCCTGAAGTATTTATGATACCTATTTTCAATAAAATCTTCAAATGTCAAGTCACTCCAACTGTATGGCTCTGGAACACGGGGGAACAACAAAAACAAAACTACAAAACCTGTCCACAGTCACTATAATTTTCACATATAAATCTATCTTCTCAGTCTATCTCATATTAGGGTCTTGTCTATACACTGGACACACTCTACACTTAAAATCAACTTCGTGACAATGTAGGAAAAAGATGTATTACCCAGAATGCTTGTCACTTCTGTGCAGGCTTGAATGAAGTGTTCTGTTCTGATTATTCTATCCTGGACTTTCTCAAACTTTGTTATTATTCCAAACAAGGTCTTGGATGTAAACTGTGCAAAATCGCCAGCTTCCCCAGTTTCCTTCAACACAACTTCTTTCTCTGTTTGCATGGTCCAAGTTCTTGTTTAACAGCTATGGGTTCTGGCAAACAAAGGACAAATAATGTTAATGGATTATCAAGAATGGTTTAAAAAGACAATATGTTTTACAGGCATCAAACACCTGTACTGCCATCAATGGTGTATATACCTTGTAGCGGTATGGTGGCTTGTGTACCCTGACAACTCCCAGAGCTATGCCAGCGGGAGTTTTACTCCTGGCAGGTTCTACAAAACTGGACAGGTCTGCGCGGGTAGGGGTCAGACTAAAGTAGACACCCTGGTCCTCCAGGTTCGGTGTTTTAGCACAGGGCCAACACCCCTGTCTATGTAAAAACCATAAGATGCAAATATAACTAATTTATGTGACTGATTACATGATTATGTGGTCCTGTACAATTAGTCCAAATGATAACTGGTCAAAAGTAAGTCTCGTCCAATACCAAAATTTCTAATGTTGCAACTGGTCCGATTGTGATCTATCGTATGGTATGACTAGCCCGTATATATGCATAAATCATAATATTGCTACTAATTATATATTTATATGCCCTGTGTATTTCTCGGGGGTCTCTGAGAAGACAAAGAAAAAATAAGACCACTGATCCAACGAGCATGTCACACGAGCTGCCTAATATGTTGGTTGTACATTGTTAAGGGCTGATAACATCAAAGAATGGGCAGGACACGGTTTCTCCACACTTGTACGCATTGCTGAGAATAGCGAGCAGTGGAGGACCCTGTCTGCTGATGCTTCCACCATGGCACCCCTACGACCCATGACGGGTTATGGGTTGAGATGAGATGATGATAAGGGGTTTCTTTTTTAAAGTTCTTCACATTCTTGTCGGCGTCTGTGGCCTAATGGATATGAACGCAGTTTCATAATCCAGATATACCAGGTTCGAAACCTGCTGCAGGCGGTTTGGTAGCAGATCGCTTTGTGTAGATTTTTAACAATGGTATAAGCGCCGTACCGTTCAGAAAGCAATGGCAAACTACTGAATGAAAAATATTGCCTAGAAAAATCACAAACAGCCAATAAAAGCTGGGGTTGATTGCCACGTCCTGTAAAGGATAAGCAACTAACTAACATTCTTCTTCTGTACTACTATTATACTTGGAAAGATATATGTATTGGTGGTTTTATTTTCTTACACAATGGGCTAATCACCTGTTTGTCAAACACTTTGATTACATGTTTTGCCCAGGAGCCTTGTGCTCTTTGGGTCACCTCTACACTCTGTTTACGGGGTAGAAGAGGTTCCGATTAAGAAAGAAAGAAAGGTTTTATTTTCTCGTGTGTAGATTTATCTGGTATGTTTACATTGTGTTTGGCTTCAATGTTTATACTTTGATTTGACCCAATCTTATGGGTTCTGTTATCCAGATTATAAGTATATAGTCTTCAATAAATAACTGGTACCTTTTCTGTTTGTAGTATTCTTCTACAACCGGTATTATGTGTATTAATACATTGCGCAAGTATCTAGGGTTACTTCTTAATTATAGTCAGTGCTAATTCAACACAAACTTTTCCAACAATATAGTTTACAAAAGCTTTGAGTTTCACAACTTACTATTTATTTGAACAACATACTTCTGAACAGATTCACGATTCACTCCAAATCTTTATATCATGAGTTCCATTTTAGGCATCTGCCATTCATACATTCAGAATGTAGAATACTCAATACGTATGTTCACTATTAACCATATACAGTTCAGGCAATTCTTGCCACATAATACAGTGCTATCAAGCATCCATTCTTATGTCTGCAAATGTTCACGTATGTATTTCTTTGAGCATGATAAATTAATATCAACATGAGATTCACCCACCTCCTAATATAATTATCAGTGCATACTGCACGCAGCCATCCATGGTAATGAATAAAACAATCTCAGCAACTTTCATATAGACAATTCTGGAGCGAGTAGTGGATCTACCACACATAATAAAGTGGCTAAGCCACACTTTGTGAAAAACTTCTGTATGCTCCAAAGGCATAACGCAGACTCCCCCCCCCCGTTTCCACTCTTCGTCATCCTTAGGTACATACTATCACGTCATAATACTTGCATTCTTTCACATCCTGTCTATGTGCTGTTGAGGATGTGACATGGTGTAGAAAATCCCGACAAAATAACTTCATCAAAATTGTTTCACATCATGAAATGAACCCCAACATGCATTGGGGCTGGCAATGTCATCTTGTAAAACCATTTCTACAGAAACAACTGCTGCAAGAACACATGACTGCCTTGACGCCTGCTTACTGCAAGAGACCAGCCACAGTGGTAGCTTGATGCTCCACAAGGAGCAAAAGGGGAAAATCTTCTTCCTCGTTTGTCCTGAAAAGGACGTTGGTTGCGTTGTGTCCATTTACAGCGGAGATGCGATATTTGCTCCTTTCAGCCGACACATCCAACTTCAGCACAGCATTTCGTGGGCCCGGGTTTGCCTTCCCTCTTCGATCCCTACTCTCTCAGCCAGACTGCAGTGATGCAGCCTGTTTCCAGGACCACCACTTGGAGGTGGAGGAGGGTCTTGGTAGCTCTGGTTTGCTGACCCTGACGCAAGCAGTCAAGCTATGAGTCGCTGACTGCATTCATCTTGTTTGCTGCGTCTTTGGTCCCAAAAAGGAAAATGATTTAACTATGTAACCGATTACATTATTAAAAGACATATTATATGCACCTGGTGACAAGAATATACGACTGATTATATAACTGGTCACATGGAACATGGCTATATGACTGGTTACATACCTGTATGACTGGTTGGTTACATAATAGAATGACTGGTTATATATGGTTGGTTATATATGTGTATAATTTATTATTATAACATGTTATATAACTTTATGACTGGTTACATAACTGTATGACTGATTATATATGATTCGTTACTTAACTGAAGGACTGGTTACATAAATGTATGACTATTTATATGACTTGTTACATCTTCTTCTTCTTTGATCCTTAGCCGCCGACCGTCAAAGCAGTCAGTGGCCATCACGCCTGGTGGCGTCTTGTAGGGCAACAACAAATTGATTCCACTTTGCTCGGTCGGTGGCCATCCTTCGTACAGTGCCCCAACTCTGGTTCATTCTTTGCATCTCAGCCTCCACAGTCCTCCGCCAAGTTGTTTTTGGTCGGCCTCTCTTACATTTTCCTTCAGGGGTCTATAGCACAGCTGTTCTTGTGATGGCATCGGGGTCTCTTCTGAGGACATGGCCAACCCAGCTCCAGCGTCTGCCAGCTATGATGGTGTGCATGTCCTCTTGCTTGCTCCGAGTAAGCAGATCTTGGTTGGTGATGATATTCGGCCAAAAGATTCGGTGAATGTTTCTTAGGCATGTTGTGTGAAAAGAAGACAATTTCGACATTTCCTTCTCTGTAACTCTCCAGCTCTCCGCGCCATAGAGAAGCACAGAAAGCACACAGCTCTGATATAATCCTAATTTTGTGCTTGTGCTGTACTGACAGGACTTCCAGATGTTGTTTAGACTAAAAAAGGCTGTTCTTGCTTTGTTCATTCTGTTGTTGATGTCTTTGCTTGCTCCGCCGTCTGGTGTTACTATGCATCCTAGGTATGTGAAGGCATCTGTCTGTTCCAATTCACTTGTTACATAGCTGTGTATTATTTAAAACCATGTAAATCTTCATACAGTTATGTAACCAGTCATTTATATATATAAAACCAGTCATTCAGTTATGTACATATACAAACATTCATAGTTATTTAATCAGTGATATATAACCAAAATGTCTGACTGGTTATATGTCAGTGGTTACATAACTATACGAGCATTTACATGGTTTTCAATATTTTACATGGCAATGATACTAAACTATCATCAACATGATCCTTTTTTTGCTCTTTATGGAGGATAGAGCCAGCATGGCAGCTGGTCCCTTTGCAAGATGCTGCACCAAAGCATGCATGTGTTCTTGCAGCAGAACTTTCTTTAGCAATTTGTTTTGAACTATGAAGTTGCCAACCATATGCACAACCTCAAACACCTCTTATGACATGCTTGAAGAAGCAGTAGTTGTACACTTTCTTTCTCTCCTCAGAGACCCAGGGGATCTACACAGGGCATAGCAACAGGACTAACTAAAAATGCTGAATGAGTGACTACATGGTATTGCTAGACTATGTGACAAATTATATCCTTATTATCAACTTTGTAAGTCCCTTACTGAGCATGGGGGAGCCATGGTAGCGCAGTAGTTAGTGCAGTGGCTCCCTAGCTTGGTGGTCCATTGTTCAATCCCCAGTTCAGGTGGGATTTTTTAGACCGCAAATGGCTCCAGGGTTGACCCAACCTTATGAACTGGGCACCAGAGCAACCCTGGGAAGGTTAAGGTGGCTGGTGTGATGCTGACCACATCACCTCTAGTGTGGCGATGGTCAAGAAAATATGGGCCTAACACCATATTCCCAATATGCCTCAATGGGCGTGTAATGGGATCCTTTTTTTTTCTCTTTTAACTGAGCATGGAGACACCACTGCACCTAGCCCCCTTGTAGGAAGCCTGCGCCAAAGCACATGCTCCTGTTTAGGATTCCAAAACCTAACCATTTTTTATTACTGCATCTTTGAACTCTTTTTGTGAAGGCCGTGTATCATGACCCACTGTTTTTTATTTGAACCTCAATAAGTAAATAAGAAAGAAATAAGCAAGGAAATCTCATCACGACAGCAGAGGGACAGGAAACAAGATGGGCAGAGCATTTCAGAGAAACTCTGAACAAGGAACCACCAGAGACACAATTGAATGTTCCTGAGGCTGAAAACGATCTAGATGTTAATACAGACATTCCACAAAAAGAAGAAATCATCACAGCTATCAAAGGCTTAAAGAATAGAAAAGCTCCTGGCCATGATAACTTAAATGCAGAGCTATTTAAGACAGACCCTGAGCTAGCAGCAGAACTATTAGAACCGCTATTTGCACAAGTCTGGAAAACAGGGACAACACCAACAGAGTGGAACAAAGGAATAATTGTCAAATTGCCCAAGAAGGGAGATCTTGCAGACTGCAATAATTGGAGAGGAATCACTCTTCTCTCAGTTCCCAGCAAAATACTAGGCAGGATAATTATACAGAGAATTTCAAAAGCAGTAGACCACAAACTGAGGAAAGAACAAGCAGGATTTAAAAAGAACAGAAGATGTGTAGATCATATATTTACTCTCAGGAACATTATAGAGCAGTGCTCAGAATGGCAAAGACAGCTGTACATTAATTTCATTGATGTTGAAAAGGCTTTTGACAGTATACATAGGGACAGTTTATGGAAAATACTGAGGGCTTATGGAATTCCAAGCTGCATAGTGTCAATCATAAAAAGCCTCTATGCCAACTTTACATGTAGCGTTGGGCAGAGCAACCTAACCTTTGAGGTGAAGACAGGAGTACGACAGGGATGCCCCTTATCAACCACTCTATTTTTAACAGTCATAGACTGGGTGATGCGCCAGACAACAGAGGGCAGTCCAAGAGGAATAAGATGGACTACATTTTCTACATTGGAAGATTTGGAATATGCAGATGACATTGCACTGCTAACACATTCACATCAACACATCCAGGAAAAAACGGATAGACTTAATAAGTATAGCCAGCAGGTGGGCTTAAAGAGGTCATGACGCTCAATGTGAGCAACCCTGAGCCCATATCAGCAACTGGTACAGACAGACACCTTCACATACCTAGAATGCATAGTAACACCAGACAGCGGGGCAAGCAAAGACATCAACAACAGAGTGAACAAAGCAAGAACAGCCTTTTTTAGCCTAAACAACATCTGGAAGTCCTCTCAATACAGCACAAGCACAAAATTAAGATTATATCAGAGCTGTGTGCTTTCTGTGCTTCTCTATGGTGCGGAATGCTGCAGAGTTACAGAGAAGGAAATGTCGAAATTGTCCTCTTTTCACACAACATGCCTAAGAAAAATTCACCAAATCTTTTGGCCGAATACCATCACCAACCAAGATCTGCTTACTTGGAGCAAGCAAGAGGACATGCACACCATCATAGCTGGCAGACGCTGGAGCTGGATTGGCCATGTCCTCAGAAAAGACCCCGATGCCATCACAAGAACAGCTATGCTATGGACCCCTGAAGGAAAATGTAAGAGAGGCCGACCAAAAACAACTTGGCGGAGGACTGTGGAGGCTGAGATGCAAAGAATGAACCAGAGTTGGGGCACTATACGAAGGATGGCCACCGACCGAGCAAAGTGGAATCAATTTGTTGTTGCCCTACAAGACGCCACTAGGCGTGATGGCCACTGACTGCTCGGACGGCTAAGGATCAAAGAAGAAGTAAATAAGAAACTATATGATAAATAATATGAATTCTAGCTTGTGAATTAAAATAATAAAAAATATATAATAAAGAAAATATCGTAGATTGTTGCATTTTCAGAAATCTTGAACATTCGTTTCTATAGCCTAATTTGTTATCAGAAAAACACAACCGGGCAACGCCGGGTAGGTCTACTTAAAGCCAGTGAATTGTAAACCACCGGATCTTGTAATTATTATTGACATAATTCATGTCACATAAAACTTCAGATCATAAAATCAATAAATGACATGAATCATCATAAAATAGTAATATGAACATATATAGCCTAACCATAGGCCTACAACAATTCTGTTATCACGAATGATCGACTGCATCATGAACGTTTGTAAACTTATGTGAAACCATTCAAAAACAGAACACATTTCTACCTTGGAAAGAAACAGAACTCAGTTATAAATCACCAGCATAAAAAAGTTCTGAAAGAAAATGAACAAATATCTCATAAACCGGTGCAGACAAATTCCATTATATTATATAATATTATTGTTCCCTACTTAGTTCTATAAATCTCCGACATCAAGTCTAGTTCCTATTTTTGAATGACACTTTTAACGCATGCGCAAAGCTTTTGTTGTCACTCGAAACCGGTACTTGATTGTGCAGGTCCGATCTCATTTTTCTTGTTTTGAAATTTATAATTCCAAGTGTTGCTCTGTCATATTTATATAAAATTGCTTGATTAGCATTCATGTGTCATTAACATAAATAGCGATTAGTACAGTATTTCATGATTTTTTTTTTTTAAATTAATGAAAAATATCCCGTTCAATCTCTGATGGGTTATAATTAGGATATATAGCTAGGCATAGGCCCTATTGTTTTAAATTCCAAATAATATGAACAACTGCCGATATGAGAAAGTGGCATCACATTTGTCAAATTATTGTAAATAGGGAAAATCACAATTATCAATTATGCTTGTATGTTCAAAAAAAAAAAACGAACAAAATCAAGCAGAAACTCTGAACAAGAAAAATTTTAAGGTGGAGTGGTGTAAAAGGTCTGCTGGTTCCAGTTATATAACTGACTTTAGCAGATAGACTATTTAATTGACATTCACCTGTTAAAAGTCACATGCATTGTAAGAACAGCATCAGACCTTCACATTCCAAACTACTAAATATTAACCTTTGTTCATGTTAAATATTGTTTGACTATATTATGCAGTTCCCTAGGTCTGTCTATTCTTAACACTTCTATATTTATAGGTAAGTTTGATGCCTGCAAATAATCTAATATTGGTATTCTCATTTGTTCATACCTCTTACATTTTAACAAGAAATGTTCTATATTATTGTCTTGAAGACATCCTTCACAGTAAGGTTCTTCTATTCTGAAACAGCCTTTTCCCAGCTGTAGTCTGAGAAGTTTCTTATTACTGGGAATTTTTAATTCCCTAGATATCTTACATTTTCTTGTTGGAGCCTTGAACATCTTATATGCATGTCTTCCTTTCAGATTTTTATCCCACTCTGCTTTCCATTCATCTGTTATTAAATCTTTAATTAAGCTCTTAATCTCTGATTTACTCATCCCTAAATTTATTAGATTTTTATCAGATCTACCTTTCTTGGCTTCTTTATCTGCCTTTTCATTTCCCTCTATGCCAACACGTGAAGGTATCCAAGCAATTAAGACTGAACATCCTCTGGAATATAACTATGTAGTAGACAGAAATATCTCCTCTGCTATATCAGGTCTAATGGATGAGTATGAAAAAAAATCGAAAAAAGGTTATTCGTCTTACGAGGACAAAAGACAAAGAAAATAGCCAACATTGCAGCCACAAGGCCTTCATCAGGGAGAGAAAAGAAAGAAAGTGAGGTCTAGATAGAATACATAAGAATCTAATTAAATATACAAATAAAACATGGGTACTTCCTTAAAGGCAGCTAAGACCTAGTACGCCTGCCGAAGAGCGTCTCCCGAAAAGGAAATGTTTTATTTGTATATTTAATTAGATTCTTGTGTCCTATCTAGCCCTCACTTTCTTTCCTTTCCCTGGCGAAGGCCTTGTGGCCGCCATGTTGGCTATTTTCTTTGTCTTTTGTCCTCGTAAGACGAAGTATTTCTGCTAGGTGGTAGTCCTTGTCTGGTTTCTTGATCTCCCAGGATGAAATCACTGGCTTGTATTCACAACAGTTATTAATTGATGTAATTAAAGTACCCAGATGGACAATTTCCTCCATACACTTCCACCCTGTAGGGTATCTAGTGGTATTCATTGGATTGGCCTGAGTTGTTAGTAGGCATCTGGTAAAAGCTGTATGTGCTGGGTGAGACTTATCTAACATAACTCTGTTCATGTAATTTAGTCTTAACTCCTTTCTCCATAATTTTAAGGGTAGAATTTCTAAAGCCACCTCTAAAGCTCCCATTGATGTTGATCTGATTGCACCTGCTATTGTACATAAAGCCTGATGCTGAATTCTGTCTAATTTAATCTTGTTACTGTGTGCAGCAGAGCCATGTATTATACTTCCATAATCTATTTTTCCTCTAATAAAAGATTTATAAAAAAGTGAGCATTGTCTTAGTGCTTGCACCCCATCCATTACCTTTCAAATATCTTAATAAGTTAGTCAATCCTCTGCAAGACTCCACTAGTTTATCTATGTGTTTATTCCAGTTTAGCTGTTGGTCCAATGTCATTCCTTGAGTGGTTTGCACTGTATTAACCCTTTGAGCCCGAGGTTGAAGTTTCACCCAAAACCTCTCCGCGACATTCCTAGGCGGTATCATAAAAACCGTGGTTCCATTATGACATTATTAATGGTTTGTCACCTACGCGAGGAAAATTGCAATCAAATGTCACGGACCGTGTCAGAGAGGCGACTCAAAGGGATCAAACCGTGACACATTGTTATTTCATTTTCAGACCAGAAGAGATTTGTGGTGTGGTATCGAATTTTGCGTCCGCGAATGTATTCATAACAGTTTGAATATGCACTCGTCACATTTCTTATAACTGAGCTCAAGATGGCCAAAATAGCCTTATAACAATAGGAAAATCTGTCGCGATAAAAGGCAAATTTCCTCGTTCTGCTTTTGTGACATTACAGGCTCAAATGAAACAAAAGTTCTGAATGCCCACAGTTCACAGAGTGGTCTAAAATTTTGTCGCACCATGAGAACAACAAATATCGCCATTTGAAATGGTTAAATAATTACTAGTCACAGTTCTACAAATTGTCATGTGTGTTTCTCGTGATCTCTGGTGAGACAAGTAAAGAATTGGCTTACTGCTCCCTCAGGCATGTCATACAAGGCCAATAATGGGAGGTTATGGCATGGGGGCTGGCAACCCATTCTAGTAAAAAGAATTGCTACAGATATCACTGCTGCACGAACATGTCAATGTTTGGTGTAGGCTTCATGTATGGGGACCAGATGTGGCTCCCTAGGGAGCACAGAGTCACAGTTGTAGCAGGTCATCTTACAGGAAGCTAACACTAAAGCATGAATGTGTTCCCTAGGGAGTATAGAGTCACAGTTGTAGCAGGTCACCTTATAGGAAGCTAACACTAAAGCATGAATGTGTTCCCTAGGGAGTATAGAGTCACAGTTGTAGCAGGTCATCTTACAGGAAGCTAACACTAGAGCATGAATGTGTTCCCTAGGGAGTATAGAGTCACAGTTGAAGCAGGTCATCTTATAGGAAGCTAACACTAAAGCATGAATGTGTTCCTTAGGGAGTATACAGTCACAGTTGTAGCAGGTCACCTTATAGGAAGCTAACACTAAAGCATGAAAGTGTTCCCTAGGGAGTATAGAGTCACAGTTGTAGCAGGTCATCTTACTGGAAGCTAACACTAAAGCCTGAATGCGTTCCTGTGGTGATAGTTTTTGTAGTACATTATTGTCCATGATAAGGTTGCCAGCCCTATACATAAACCTCATATTACTCATCTCTTAGGACATGAAAGGGAGAAATAAAAATATTCCCTCTTTGTCTTCTCGGAGATCCCCGAGAACTGCACGGACAATATAAAATTGCGGCAGTTTTATAAGCTAAATCATTATCGTCATCACCATGTACTCTGCAGACTAGGATAAACATTCATTTCTTAGCACAACCTCCATCCGCAATGATAAGTCTGACAAGTTTCAATATTCTGAGAAAGGCAGTAAGTTTACTCCAGAACTTCCCTAAGTGCTGAACAAAATTGAATAAACTACACCATTCTAAGGCAGTCATTTCACTATAGAACCCCAATCCTTAGTGCTAAAGAACATTTGACAAGTTACAATAATATAGTAATGGCAGCAATTTTACTCCAGATTTCTCTCTCTAGTGCTGAACATCAGTTCACATATTACACTATTATAGCAAAGGCAGTAATCCTAATCCAGACTTCCCGTCCCTGGTGCTATGGAACACTTGACAAATTGTAATATTATAGTAAAGGCCGTAATGTCACCCTAGACTTCCCATCTCTGGTGCTATGTAACATTTGTCAAGTTACAATATTATAGTATTGGCAGTAATTTTACCCCAGACTTCTCTCCCTAGCGCTAAACAACATTTGAAAAGTTACAATATTATAGTGAAGGCAGTCACTTCACACAAGAACTCTCACACGTTTGTTATGCATCATTTCACAAGTAACAATATTATAGTAAAGGCAGTCGTTTCACTCTAGAACATTTCTTCTCCATGTTATATATTTAATAAATTACAATGCTCTCAGAAAGGTAGACATTTCACTCCAGAACATTCCTTCCTCATGCTACAAAAACATTTGACAAGTTGCAATGTTCTTAGAGGAGCAGTTATTCCACTCACGTATTTCCCACTTTAGTGTTATACACTTGATACATTACACCGCACGAATAAAGGCACCTTTTCACTCAAAATCCCCCCCAAGCTATGTAATATTTGAAACAAAATAAAATGTTCTAAGAAAGGCTGACATTTTATTCTAGAGCTCCCCTCAATAGTGCTGTACAACATGCAACAATATTCTATAAAACGGCAGTAATCTCAATGCAAAACTTTACTGCTTCAGGTTATACAACAGTCGGCAAAATAAAATGTCCTAAGAGATTGTCAAGTTATCTCCAATATTCATTCTTCAAGTGGTAATCCTTCCAGCAGGTGGAATTCTGGCGAATGCACAAATACACTTGACATTCAGTGCAACGGAAAACTGTTTTTGTCATCTTGAATGGATTATCATGTTTTACCTTATCTGGATTATCCTGACTAAAATGATGCATCTTTTCACCACAGACAATGCATGTATTATTTCCTGTTGCTTCAGCTGGTCTTTCTGGATGATGCAGTCCAACATTAGACATGCGGCGTCCGCAATCATGAGATACATATTGCTTGCTAAATGATGTTCACCTGAAGTCACCTACAAGCTGCATACATATCTCATCAAGAAAGTCATAAAAGGTTCTGGTCCGCTTGCCTTGTGACGCTCGTGACTTGACTGTTTTCTCCACAATATATGCGTTAAATAGACACCAGAACATAGCCTTCATCAGTAAACGATGAGGCCATCTGTAATGTCTGCGTGTACGAAAGATTCTGGTCATTTGATCGTTGAGATCACAGCCTCCCATGTTGTGCGTGTAATCTCTCATCACTTGTGGACAAGTTATTTGTAATGATGTACCATCTTTATTCTTCCAAGACACGCTAAATTGCTGTTGTGGATTGTGTAAGATGGATATAAAATATATTGGGGAGCGATCACACCAGACTACTATAGACATATTATCAAGACACAGGTAGTCCGACTCGCCACGTTTCATCTGTTTTTTCAATGGTATAAGTTGTTTTGGAAAATTCTTCCTGTTCGTCTGAATGGTGCCACACGATCCAGTTCCTTTAGATAGTAGGTACGTGCATAGTGCTGGAGAGTTATAGAATCTGTCCACATATAAATGGTAGTTTTGGTTTTGTAAGACAGATGTCAACCTGGCAACCACGCTCCCTGATGCATCTTAATCAGTTACATACAGACCATCAGTTATACCGGTATAAACTTCAATGTTATAAATGTACCCAGTGCTGCTATCACATAGTAAAAATGTTTTTATACCCCATTTAACTGGTTTTGACTTGATATATTGTTTTATACCAAAGCGGTTTCTTCGCAGGAATCATTCCCTCGTCAAGAGACATGTTCTGTGACGGGACATAGAAATGTCTGCGTAATATCAGACAACACAGGTCGCTTTTTATACAGCTTGTCTGATTTGTCAAGTGTTGAATTCTTTTCATCAACAACATGAAGAAACTTCAATATTGCCATAAATCTATCGCGTTGTAACACTTTCTTATATCCAGGGGTGGAGAACAAGAAACCAGTTGAATCACTAAAGTAATGTTCATATCGACGTTTGATGACCGCATTCTCCATTGAAATTCTCACCCCAAAGAATGCTTTTAATTCATCAATATTTATTTCAGTCCATTGCAGAGCATAATAATCATTGGCTTTTTCTTCTAATGTCTCAGCAGCACGGAGATTTGTCAACCCAACCATGTTTTTCCAAGAACTTTCACTCTAAAACAATGAAAGAAAGTCTAATGCCATACTGTCAATGCCAAAGTGGTCTACATTTCATACACCAACAGTATCTGAAGGACGGAAGGGTGCATCTAAAACATTGATGGCTTTGCTCCAAGTGCTAGGATTATTGCATGTTAGCCGTTTACGCTTACCGTCGTTCAAAGTCATCGGCTCCTGATAGTCAACATCGTTTTCACTGTCGCTGTTTGTTTCAATATAAATTTCTGGGCTAATTTCATTGTCACTCAACAAACTTTCACTGCTGTCACTATCTAATAACATATTTCCGGCTTCCTCTAAATTGTAAAGTTTGTCTACACCGGCACAGTTTCTTTCCCTTTTAGACATCTTCACTATTTTACTAACACAAAGCGTATGTTCCACTAATTTTCCTTTCACGAAAGAATGAACTACTTCTGAAGCAAATGACTATTTATCGATTTATACATTACCATGTGGCCCGTCCAGTCTGGTACTAATCACCACCCAACCGTAGTGCAGCTTTATAGCCCGTTTATGGGAATTCAGGTACGTGTGAAAATCCTTTGATGTAAACTGACCGGGACTGCGGGGATTGGGAATTGCTGAAGAAACCGAAATACCGGGATTGCGGGTTCAAAGGGTTAATGTTTTGCCCTTGGATATTTATGTCTATAATTTTATTTTTTACAACCCTACCTTTACTGAAGATCATTCCCATTGTTTTATTTGTATTCAAATGAAAACCCCATTTTGTCATTCATTTACATACTTTTATTTATTTGCTTTTGTAGATCATTATTTAATTTTGGCAGATGTTTCCCGGTCCTCTATATAGCAACATCATCTGCAAACTGTGACATTTTATTTGTTATATCATTAAATTCTTCTGCTAAATCATTTACCATTATTGTAAAAATTGAAGGAGATATTACTGATCCTTGGGGTATTCCATTTTGTTTGTCATACAGTTTTGATCTATCATTGTTTACCTGAACAGTGAAATATCTATCTTGCAGAAAATTCTCTAAATAATTATATATTTTACCAGTTACTCCTATCTTCTTCATTTTAAAGAGAGCACCCTCTCTCCAGCATTCATCATAAGCCCTAGCTATATCTAAAAATACTACCACAGTTTTTTCTTTCTTTTGAAATCCTGATTTTACTTCATGTTCCAATTTAATTATCTGATCCATAGTGCATCTGTTCTTCCTAAATCCTGAGTTTGACTATATAAATTATTCAAATAAATCTTTTATTTACTATGGTTTCTAATATTTACCTAAATGGAAAGTTAAAGAAATTGGTATGTATGAACTGGCATCAATCATGGGCATCTTTTTCATGATTCTCATTTTGCCTTTGTATTGTTTATTAGCGTAGGTATATGTTTTATTGAGTGAATGTGTGTGTTCTTTTTATGGCAGAACATAGCTATATACAACATTTTGGTGTAAACAAACAAAGAGGGGCAATATCCAACAAATACCAAGTGCTTCAACAGCTGGAACATGTAGCGAATCCAGAAGATATCTGGAAACATATCAAAACTTTATGGAATGAGACATGCAAATGAAGTACTGAGAAAAAGAGAACGCCAGCACAAAGCATGGATAACAACAGAAACCATCAATAAGATAACAGACAAAAAAATTCAAAACAAACAAACAGAAAAGCAGATTTGTTAGAAGGCAATGACAGTATAATAAGGTCAGCCATGTTGCCAGACTGGCTATCCATATTTACGTTACAGCAAGCCTTAACCTAACCCCAACCCTGTTTCCAGAAGCTAGCCTTAACCTAACACCAACACTGTTTTGAGCTTTGTCAAAATTAATAATGGCTAACAGCCCCCAGTCTACTGTCCTTCACAACAACCATGGATTTCCTTCACAATGACCATGGATTTAAACAGAAGAAAAACCACAAGTTCCAAAACCAATGCTCAAGAAGTGTGCATAGAAGCCAACAAAAAATTTAGACGAAACATTAAAAGAGACAAGAGGAAATATATTGAAGAGGAGTGAGCAAGAGAGGCAGAGGAAGCTGCAGTCAAAGGAAATACAGTCAAAGGAAATATGAGAGACCTGTACAACAGCATAAGAAAGCTAACAGCAATCACAAATTGCTTACCAATATACAAGAGCAAATGGAGAGGTGAACGAAACATTTTCAGGAACTTCTCAATAGACCAGCTCCACAAAATTCCCCAGGCAGAAAAGGAGCCATAAGTCAACTGTGAAAGACCAACTAAGGAAGAAATAAATAAAGCCATGAAGCTTCTAAGAGCTGGAAAAGTGACTGGTCCAGAAGGCTTTCCAACATAAGCCATCAAAACAGTGTTTGACACGGCTACAGAAAAATGTTATACAAATTACTTGGTGAAGTCTAGGAGAGGTAAGAAACACCAGCAGAGTGTAAGGAAGGATATCTGGTTAAGCTGCATAAGAATGGAGATTTACAAGAGTGCACAAATTACAGAGGAAAAATGTTACTATCAGTGCCAGGAACAATTGTAAACAGATTTCCTGTACAGTTCAGGTAGCCACATTGAGAATAATAGTGAAACAAAATCTGGAATGTAACTGAAAACTTTACATTGGATTTGTGGATTTTGAGAAGGCATTTGACAGTGCAGAAAAGAGAATCACTTTGGAAATTAATGAGGCCTTATGTAGTCCCCCTGAAGATCATTAACTTAACACATTAACTACCGAATTGGAAAACACGCTGTGGCATAATTAAATTTTGTTCCCATTTTCACCCTGTAGGTGTATGCACAAATTAAGCTGTAGTTTTTGTAATTGCTTACAGATTTTTATGAATTATACATCATTTTAAATATAAATGAATGTACTATTACAACAGATCTGGAAAAGGCGTTTGACAGGGTCCCCTGGAGCAAACTTTGGGACTGTTTGGCAAGGAAGAATATTCCAGCACCTCTGATTCATGCTATACAGAGCTTCTACAAGTCTTGCAGAAATTATGTGAGGACAGCAAACCATAAGTCAGAAGAGTTCAGGACCACCACTGGTGTAAGACAAGGTGATATCCTATCACCTTACCTCTTCATACTCCTTATGGACGATGTCATCAAGGCATGTAAGGAGAGAACAAGAAAGTATTCAGTGGGGTACTGGAAGATGAGACAGGTCTATATTTCGGAGCTGGCATTTGCTGATGAAGTTGCCCTGAATGCTAAATCAGAGGCACATCTCCAATCCAACCTGCAAGTCTGGAAGGAAGAGCTGGAGAAGAGAGGGATGGTCATAAGCAGCTCTAAAACAAAATCCATGGTGATATCACGAGAAGAAAGAAAACATCAGATTAAGTTGGGAGAACAGGTCCTGGAGCAGGTCGACCACTTTAAATATCTCGGAGCTATTATAGACCGAAAGGGAGGCATCAAAGAAGAGTTGGCCACTCGAAAAGCAGTGGCTGGGAGACTTTTTCAGGCCATAAATCGAGGATTCCTCAGCAAGAAAGAGGTTGGTAAGAAAACGAAGATGGCTGTATACCGCTCCACCTATGTCCCAGTCTTGACATATGGATGCGAGTCGTGGGCAATGACTACAACCCACAAAAGCCAGATCCAAACCTCAGAAATGAGGTATCTGACGAAAGTGGTTGAAGTAACAAGAAGAGACATGGTCCGCAACCAGACGATCCGTCAAGGCCTAAAATCCCATCCGCTGCAGACCCAAATAGAACAGTCCCAACTAAGATGGTTTGGTCATGTCTGCAGAATGGGAGAAGATCGGCTACCACGACAAGCATGGGAAACAAAGAGCCAGGGATCCAGACCTCCAGGACGACCCAGAGTCCGCTGGGAGGACAACATTAGACAATCTTTGAAGGACCGAGGACTAGAATGGAACCAGGCCAGGAAGAAGACAGCTGATAGAATGGTCTGGTGCTCTCTCTTCCAAACCTCTACACCTCACGGTAGAAGGGGAACGACTAAGTAAGTAAAGTACTATTACAACAAGCTGAAAAAAATTATGTTTACAGGTATGGTAAATATTATTAATAATATTAATTGATTGAAAAACAAACAAAAGTTTCGATTTTTTTAAAATTATCAACATATCAACATGTTGCTTGTTTCTAAGGCAGTTAATTACTTTCTGTATGTGGTTATTGCATATTATATCCAATTACAATAATAACAATCCCAAGGACAGACATACTGACTAATATTTACACTATTGATAGCTTACATAATCACACCTACACCACTTCCATAAAATATTGGTAACTAACCCAAAACGCTTAAAAATGTGAACATTATATCAATTTTCCAGTGTTCTACAACAACCATGCTTTGGGAATTTGTTTTCCGGTAGCAACTTAAAATCTCGAACCAGATCAGAAAGGGTTTCAGTACATTTTTCATTCGTTTTATTACTAAACATAGATCGACACTCTGAAAGGCTTGCGGTCCAAATGATAGGATTTCATAAGCCAGTCCCACCGGCTCGCGGTAGTTAATGTGTTAATAAAGAAAACATAACATGCAGAGTTCTTGATGAAAGACAACTTACAGAACCATTTGGGATAAGAACTGGAGTGTTACAGGTATGCCTTTTGTCACCATTTCTCTTCCTATTGGCTATAGATTGAGTTATGAAAATTTCAACCTCAGCCAACAGAAATGGAAACTAAATAGCTTGACGATCTAAATTTTGCCAACAAACTGGCACTTGTGTCCTGTAACCGTGGGCACTGCTAAATGAAAATACTTGGTGAGAGATCACAGCAAGTGGGTCTGAAAATGCACAGGCAGAAAATAAAGATAATGAGAACAAATGCAACTCCGCCTATGCCGGTCCCAAGCCCGGATGAAAAAGGAGGAGGGCGGCCTGCATGGAGGCCGTAAGGAGGCAGCCCCTCCACCATGCAAAGGCACAACAGGCCAATCACCTGTTTGCTTTAAACCACGATTACGAGTAACACAAGAGAGAAAACCGGGCTGATTCTAAAGGCGACGAACTGGAACGGACTACGGACTACGACTTATGGAACATGGAACACAAGAAGTATAAATGGGAAGGAAGAGGAGCTGGTGGAAGAGATGAGGAAAGCAAAACTAGAAATCCTGGCTATAACGGAAACAAAGAAAAAAGGACAAGGAGTCATGGATCTCAATGGCAACACGCTGCTCAACAGTGGTGTACCCATATCCGAAAGAGCTAAAGGGGGTGTTGGTTGCATTGTGGCCCAAAATCAAAAAGATAGTATCAAGGGGTGGAACTTTGTCTCAGAGCGCATTATGGTTGTGAAACTAAAAGAAGGAGAAACCATAGTCAACCTGGTCATAGTGTATGGGCCAAATGAGGATGAGAGAGCAGAGGTCAAGGAGGAATTCTTCGAGCTGCTTCAAAGGACAGTGGATGACTGCCTAGATGAAGTTATCATGCTCGGAGATTTTAATGCCAGAGTTGGAAATGACCATGCTAGATGGGGTGGAGTTATCGGAAGATATGGAGAAGATACTCTCAATGACAATGGAAAGCGACTCCTTAGATTCTGCAGTGAGCAGAATCTGATCATTACAAACACAAAGTTCCCCCATAAGCGCATACATGCATACACTAGATGTGAACCAACAAAGAATGAGAAGTCAGTGATCGACTATGCCATTGTTCGGAGAAGCTCATTCAAATATGTCCGAGATGCAAGAGTCTGGAGGGGGCCAGAGATTGGAAGTGATCACTACCTGCTAACAATCAAATGAACAACTGAAAGAGTTGCTCAGCCTAGGAACTGCTTAACATCACGCAAGAAACCAAGTAAACGAGCAGGAGAAATGAGCATTAGGACCTACAAGCTGAGAGAGCCAGAAATTAAGACCAGATATCAGGGGCTTATTGCTGCAGCGGTGAGCAACACAGAAGAACAACCTGATGACTTGGAAACCCTCTGGATTAAATTCAAGGATATCATAAAGACAGCTGCTGCAGAAGCATGTGGTGAAGTCCGACTTGGGAACCAGAGAAAAAGGACACCTTGGTGGACAGAGGAAGTCAAAGAGAAAATAAGAGAGAAGAAAATGGCATGGAAACAATACTTAGGAGCTAAAAACACAACAGGACAAATGGAAAAATATAGAGAATATGTGACACTCAGAACAGAAGTAAAGAACAAAGTGCTAGCAGCAAAACAGAAGTCCTGGGAAGAATTTGGAGAAAAGCTAGAAAAAGATGCACAAGAAAACCAGAAATTGTTCTATAAGACCCTAAAGAACATGAGGAAGGAAAAACAATGCCCTCTCAAATTTATAAAGGACAAGCAAGGCAAATTGCTTACTGCCCCGAAGGAAGTAATGGAAAGATGGAAAGAATATTTCTCAGAACTCCTTGATGGTGAGCAAGGTCAAACATCAGAAATGAAAACCACTAGCACAGAAGAGGAAACCAATGGTGATGAAGATGACATAAAGATGGAAGAACTGAAGGCAGCACTGGAGAAAATCAAGATGGGCAAAGCAGCAGGGCATGATGGTATAACACCAGAAATGGTTAAGTACATGGGAGCATCAGGCGACCTGTTACTCTTAAGGGTCCTACAGGCAGCATGGTGCAACAAGACCATACCAAAGGATTGGGAGATCGCCATCATAACACCAATTTTCAAAAAGGGTGACAATCGACAGTGTGGAAACCATAGAGGCATATCCCTTCTCAGTGTCCCTGGAAAAATCTACTCTAGAATCCTAGAGCAGAGACTCCGACGCCTAGCTGAGCCACAATTGGATGAGGTCCAGTGCGGATTCCGAGCAAACCGAAGTACTCAAGACCTAATCTTCACACTCAGACAGCTGAGTGAAAAGGCCCTTGAGTATAAGAGTGAGATCCATCTTTTTTTCATAGATCTGGAAAAGGCGTTTGACAGGGTCCCTTGGAGCAAACTTTGGGACTGTTTGGCAAGGAAGAATATTCCAGCACCTCTGATTCATGCTATACAGAGCTTCTACAAGTCTTGCAGAAATTATGTGAGGACAGCAAACCATAAGTCAGAAGAGTTCAGGACCACCACTGGTGTAAGACAAGGTGATATCCTATCACCTTACCTCTTCATACTCCTTATGGACGATGTCATCAAGGCACGTAAGGAGAGAACAAGAAAGTATTCAGTGGGGTACTGGAAGATGAGACAGGTCTATATTTCAGAGCTGGCATTTGCTGATGATGTTGCCCTGATTGCTAAATCAGAGGCACATCTCCAATCCAACCTGCAAGTCTGGGAGGAAGAGCTGGAGAAGAGAGGGATGGTCATAAGCAGCTCTAAAACAAAATCCATGGTGATATCACGAGAAGAAAGAAGACATCAGATTAAGCTGGGAGAACAGGTCCTGGAGCAGGTCGACCACTTTAAATACCTCGGAGCTATTATAGACCGAAAGGGGAGGCATCAAAGAAGAGTTGGCCACTCGAAAAGCAGCAGCTGGGGAGACTTTTTCAGGCCATAAATCGAGGATTCCTCAGCAAGAGAGAGGTTGGTAAGAAAACGAAGATGGCTGTATACCGCTCCACCTATGTCCCAGTCTTGACATATGGATGCGAGTCATGGGCAATGACTACAACCCATAAAAGCCAGATCCAAACCTCAGAAATGAGGTATCTGAGGAAGGTGGTTGAAGTAACAAGAAGAGACATGGTACGCAACCAGACGATACGTCAAGGCCTAAAATGCCACCCCCTACAGACCCAAGTAGAACAGTCCCAACTAAGATGGTTTGGCCATGTCTGCAGAATGGGAGAAGATCGGCTACCACGACAAGCATGGGAAACAAAGAGCCAAGGATCCAGACCCCGAGGACGACCCATGACAAAAAGATTGTACTGGAAGAAACACCACTACAAGATGTAGAATCATACATATACTTTTGGCAGCAGTATAGACACAGTTGGAGGAACAGACTTGTTATCAAATTAAATTACAAAAGGCTAGAGATGCTTTCATTGCATTGTTAAATATATGGATATCAAAAGAAGTCAGGTCCAGTACAAGAACCAAAACGTTCAATTCAAATGTCAAGTCAATGTCAGTCCTAAAGTATGGCTCTGAAACATGGGAAACTACAAGGAAAAAAAGCTACAGACTTTCCTAAATGGGTGCTGGCATAGAATAGAAGGATTGAAATGGTATGACAAGACCACTAATGTGGAACTGATGACAAGAGGGATTTTGTGGAACTGGTCTATTGAGACGTTCCTCAAAATGGTATTTCCATTTCTTCATTTGCTCATATATGCTAAGCAATTTTCCATTGTTGTCTTTGATGAGGCCATTTGCATGCTTGTATTTCCATGTTAGAGAGGTAGAAGAAGACCAAAAAGCACACAGAGAAGAGAACTGGAGAGAGACATGATAGAAAACATGGGAAGACCTTGAGCTGACGGCACATGACAGAAAGACTTGGTATATGTTTGTTGAAGACCTATGCTCCTTGGGGAGCTGAAGGGTGATGATGATGATAAGAGTCAACTAAAACTGTTAAGTTCATGGGGCTGGAACCTCATTATGTAAAACAAATTTCTACAGAAACTACTACAGCTAGTACATTAATGCTTTGTTGGCGGCTTCCTCCAAAGGGATGAGGTGCAATGGTAGTTCCATGCTTCAAAGGGAGGAAAGAAGGAAGTGATGGTAATGACCGAATAAAATGACACATATATAAGAACAAGTTTTTTTTTTTAAGTCAAACAGTTGTTGTTTCTACAGGGATATACACAACATTCACAAGATGGCTTTGCCAACAATGACAGGCTACTGGTCATCACGCAAGAATATATATGAGCAAGCTATAGCGCGCCAAAGAGAACAAGAACATGCCTTCCGCAGTCGGTGGTCAGAAACAGCTAATTATTTTAAGAACTCAGATCTGTGGGCAGCAAAACAAAATGCGTGGTCATCCACTCAGACTTTTCAAGACAGGTGATATGCATGTTACTCAACTTGTGTCCACTGTCACAAAAAAAAGTGTCATCTCTTTATATTTTTTATTCTGTGTTTTACACGAACTCAAGAAATTTATTATCTCCATCATCCAGCTCTCCATTTTATTTCATATCTCCATAGTACAAGCTCAAGAAATTTCATATTTATCCATAGTCTTAACTTTACTCCCTCAAGAAATTTCATATCTATCCATAGTCTTAATTTTACTCCAGCTCAATAAATTTCATTTCTATCTATAGTCTTAATTTTACTCCAGCTCAAGAAATTTCATATCTATCCATAGTCTTAATTTTACTCCAGCTCAAGAAATTTCATTTCTATCCATAGTCTTAATTTTACTCCAGCTCAAGAAATTTCATATCTATCCATAGTCTTAATTTTATTCCAGCTCAAGAAATTTCATATCTATCCATAGTCTTAATTTTATTCCAGCTCAAGAAATTTCATATTTATCTATAGTCTTAATTTTACTCCAGCTCAAGAAATTTCATATCTATCCATAGTCTTAATTTTACTCCAGCTCAAGAAATTTGTTATCTCAATTGTCCAACCCTCTATTTTATTTCATATCTCCATTGTACAGCTCTGTTTTACACAGATTCTAGCCATTTCATATCTTCATTGTCCTAATCTTAGTTTTGCTTGAACTAAAAAACATTCAAATCTTCTTATTTTTACTCTTTATTTTACACAGCTTCTAAATAAATTTGGTCTCTCCATTGTTCTACTCTCAATTTTACACAAACTCAAGAAAATTCTTATCTCCATAATTCTGCTCTTTGTTTTACACAAAGAAAAAACAATTCATCTCTCCGTTGTCCAACCATCAGCTTACACAAACTCTGTAGGCCTACTGTCTGTATTATACAAGCTCAAGAAACTTCATATCTCCATTTTATTACTCTCTATTTTACATAAACTCAAGAAATTTCATATCTTCATTTTATTACTCTCTATTTTACACAAGACATTTCGTCGACCGGGATTTGGACTGGATTAACTCGAGACCTGGCGAGGACATTTGAAGGAGTGTCGTCGACCAGGGACTGGCGGCTCCTGAGCCGACCCAGCTCTAATGGGTACCTCCGAAAACGGCGAGTATCTGCCTGAATGGCGAGGGACACTTGTCTCTGTACAAAAAAATAGGATACTCACGTAAAAATCAATGTCAGGTTAGACATTAAAAATAACCTGAGATTTCGCCTCGAGTATTAGCGGGCGTACGGAAAAAAAAAACAAAAAAAAACACAAGACATTTCATATCTCCATTTTATTACTCTCTATTTTACACAAACTCAAGAAATTTCATATCTCCATTTTATAAGAATAATAATAGCTCCTTCAGTCATAACGGACTGTGGGAATGTGACCCTGAGGTGATAGCCCTCTGCTGCTTTTTTTTTCCTGGTGTTCCTTTCGACGTTTTCTTTTCTCTTCTGCTTGTTGTGAGAGCTTCTTTTCGCCCAGTCTGAGGTGGCACCATAGAGAGCATTTGGTGCAATCAGCAGCTAACTTCATCCTCCCAGGCTGCTGGATTTATGTCCATTTTATTACTCACTTTTTTTTACACAAACTCAAAAAATTTCATACCTTCATTTTCCTCCTCTCACTGTTACACAAACTGAATAATTTTCCCATCTCCATTATCCTACTGTCTATATTACACAGACTCAAGAGTTGCCATATCTCAGTTGTCATACTGTCTATATTTAACAATGCCAAGAAATTTCTTATCACCATTGTCAGACTGTCCAATTTATTCAGACTCAAGAAATTTCAGATCTTCAGTTTCCTACTTTCAGTTTTGCACAAACCCAAGAAATTTCACAACTGTCCATTTTCCTAATGTTTACATTACACAAACGGAATATATTTCACATCTCTATTTTCCTGCTATCAACACTACACAAACGGAAGAAATTTCATCTCTCCATTTTTCAGCTCTTTATATTACAGTCTCCAGCTCAAATCTCCATTGTCCCACTCTCTGTTTTTAACAAAAAATATGGGAAACTGGTTAGGAGACAGAAACACCTTAGCTAATACGACAGACGCAGCAGTTAGACAAGAAAGAAACACTCTGATTTAATGAGATTTTTTTTTTTCCCTTCTGTAGCATGGATGCTTACAAAGCTTCTGTAGACAAGGATGCGAAAGCCAGTAATCTGAAAAGACGCCAAGACAAACTGGCAAGCCTTCTCTCACAGGAGAACATAGCTTATGAGGTTAGTTTAGTTTTTCTTAATGTTTAATTGTCAGCAGAAAATGTTTTTTTGTCTTTCTCTTTTTTTCATCTGAATGCTTGAAGTATTTGGTTTGTTCAGTCATTCAGCATTTAGTGCTAATTAACATCTTTTTGTTGTACACTAATATTGTTCTGCCTTCTTTTTTTTTTCCTTTCTTGTTCCTTATGGAATATGGGGCCCCCACTGTAGTGTAACCTCCATGGCGGAAGCCTGCACCAGATTACTTCTGTGCTCTTACAGTGGTAGTTTCTTTTACATGGTGAGGTTGCCAGCCATATGCACAAATTCACCAAAGTTGCCTCTCACAACATACCTGATTGGAGCAGTGGCCATATTCTTTCTTCATCTCATCTAATAGACCTGGATTCACAAAGGGCAACAATAATAATTAGGTCATTAATATTAATTTAGGAGCCACGGTAGCACAGTGGTTAGTGCACTGGCTTCCTAGCTTGGTGGTCCATGGTTCGATCCCCAGTTGAGCTGGGATTTTTTAGACCGCAAACGGCTCTGGGGTCTACCCAGCCTCACAAATTGGGTACCAGAGCAACTGTGGGAAGGTTAAGCTGACTGGCGTGATGCTGACCACATCACCCCTAGTGTGCTGATGGTCAAGAAAATATGGGTCTAACACCATATTCCCAATATGCCTCAATGAGCGTGTAACGGGATCGTAATATTAATTTGTTCACAAATAAGTAAGTTCACTAATGTTCACTTTACACTTATAATTGAGATATATGATATTTCATAATTCATCATGTCTTTCTGCTCCCCAAGGAGCATAGGCCTACAACAAACTTACGCCATGTCTTCCTGTCCCGTGCCATCAGCTCAAGGTCTTTCCATGTCATCGTTAACCCTTTCATGTCTGTCTCCAGTTCTCTTCTCCGTGTGTTCCTTCGTCTCCCTCTACCGCTCTTACCCTGGGGATTCCAGAACAAGAACTCCTTGGTATTGCTATCAGCAGGTTTCTTCAGTGTGTGTCCTATCCATCTCCAGCGTCTTCTCATTTTTTTTTTGTTCCACTGCCACTTGTCTGGTTCTTGTCATCGGTGATCTTGTCATACCACTTCACTCCTGCAATTCTACGCCAGCACCCATTTTTGAGAGCCTGTAGCTTTTTTTGTGGCATTTCTTTAAGTGCAATAATTTTACTATTTCATGTACACTAATAATTCAGTGAAATTAACATCA
This sequence comes from Oreohelix idahoensis, assembly GCA_024509875.1. Taxonomy (NCBI): domain Eukaryota; kingdom Metazoa; phylum Mollusca; class Gastropoda; order Stylommatophora; family Oreohelicidae; genus Oreohelix; species Oreohelix idahoensis. Next base: position 146,795 of record JAMPIV010000090.1, read on the forward strand.
TTAGCTTCCTAGTATTCATTGTACACAAACATTCAGCATACACTACTAATTAATAATATCCAATTAAGTATACAAAGGGGAAGAGGAGCTTTAAGGGCAGTGGAAAGCATGTGAAAATCAAAAGAAATCAATACAAAAATAAGAATCTTCAACTCAAATATCAGTGCTGTCATATTGTATGGCTAAGAAAACCTGGATAAAAACAAAAACCAGAAAGTTACAGACTTTCATAAATGGGTGCTTGGGAGGGAGGGATCCCATTACACGCTGTTATGATTAAAATTCATAACGATTGTGCCTATTATAGGTTTAGCTCAAGATCTTTGGTGAGATGTATCTAGTTATCTGTATTGACAAGAAGTAGACTTGCTCAGTGTCGAGTGTAAACAGATTAAAATCATATTGAGAACTAAAGGACAGCCTTCCTGACATGGACTGACTGCCTATGGTATTTTGTCTACTGCATATTATCTACCATTATTTGTTGGCATAAACTGTATTCGATGTGGAACTGCGTGCAGTACTAAATAAATTGTATATCGTCCATTTCATCCATTGTGACTCAAATCATTCTGAGTGGTGTGTGGCTGGTTGCGGTGTCTAAGAGATTTGCTACCCTAGACGTTCTCTTGGCCACATGAACCATCCTGTTATTGCGTATTAACATTAACGTCAAAATGACACGTAACACACGCTCATTTGAGGCATATTGGGAATATGGTGTTAGGCCCATATTTTCTTGACCATCGGCACACTAGGGGCGATATGGTCTGCATCATGCTGGCCACCTTAGCCTTCCCAGAGTTGCTCTGGATTGACCCCGGAACCGTTTGCGGTCTTAAAAATCCCACCTCAACTGGGGATTGAACCATGGACCACCGAGCTAGGAAGCCAGTGCACTAACCACTGTGCCACCGGGTGCTTGACTTGCTCAAAATAGAAATAGATTAATATGATGAGATCACTGATGTGGATCTGATAGAAAGAACCAGACAAAACTAGTGGGACAAGAAGTGAGAAGACGATGCTGGTAACACGCACATTGAGTCAAATGGGTAATAGCATTGCAAGGTAGTCTTTGTTCTGAAATCCCCAGGGTAAGAAAAATAGTAGACCAAAAAATGTATAAAGAGGAGAATCAGACATAGATATGAAGGAGATAAAGGAGACATGGAGAGACCTTGAACTGATGGCACAGGACAAGATGGCTTGACACATAATTGTCGAAGGCCTGTACTACTTGGGGACCTTAAAGAGAATGAATGAATACACTAATAATTTCATGAATGAATACACTAATAATTCCATTCATTAACTCATTCATTCCAGAGTTATTTTGCACGCTGTGCCAGACTTTTTTTGTGGGCAGAATTTTATAGAGTGAAGTGTTCATCTTTCAGTCTAAATTTGTTTGTGAATTTTCCTTTGAACATGTACTTATTATATACCAAACTGTAGGGAAATGGATAGAGAATTCAAATATATAATGTCTGTGGTAGTATTAACACAAGTATGTTCGGTATAATTTAATCATTTTGCATGTAAAATTGAAAAACGCTAAAAAGTTGACTGTAGAATACGATCTTACGAAAGACAAATTACTGTCGTAGACAATAAAACTTTCTTTTTCATTAATTCTCATAATACACCAATAATTCCATTCATTGATTCTCATAATATGCTAATTACTTACTTACTTAGTCGTTCCCCTTCTACCGTGAGGTGTAGAGGTTTGGAAGAGAGAGTGCCAGACCATTCTATCAGCTGTCTTCTTCCTGGCCTGGTTCCATTCTAGTCCTCGGTCCTTCAAAGATTGTCTAATGTTGTCCTCCCAGCGGACTCTGAGTCGTCCTGGAGGTCTGGATCCCTGGCTCTTTGTTTCCCATGCTTGTCGTGGTAGCCGATCTTCTCCCATTCTGCAGACATGGCCAAACCATCTTAGTTGGGACTGTTCTATTTGGGTCTGCAGCGGATGGGATTTTAGGCCTTGATGGATCGTCTGGTTGCGGACCATGTCTCTTCTTGTTACTTCAACCACTTTCCTCAGATACCTCATTTCTGAGGTTTGGATCTGGCTTTTGTGGGTTGTAGTCATTGCCCACGACTCGCATCCATATGTCAAGACTGGGACATAGGTGGAGCGGTATACAGCCATCTTCGTTTTCTTACCAACCTCTTTCTTGCTGAGGAATCCTCGATTTATGGCCTGAAAAAGTCTCCCAGCCGCTGCTTTTCGAGTGGCCAACTCTTCTTTGATGTATACGCTAATAATTTCATTAATTAATTCTCATAATACGCTAATAATTCCATTCATTAATTCTCAGAATACACTAATAATTCCATTCATTTATTCTCAGAATACACTAATAATTCCATTCATTAATTCTCATAATACACTAATAATTCCATTCATTAATTCTCATAACACACTAATAATTCCATTCATTAATTCTCACAATACACTAATAATTCCATTCATTCATTCTCATAATACACTAATAATTCCATTCATTCATTCTCATAATACACTAATAATTCCATTAATTAATTCTCATAATACACTAACAATTCCATTTATTAATTCTCATAATACACTAATAATTCCATTCATTAATTCTCAGAATACACTAATAATTCCATTAATTAATTCTCAGAATACACTAATAATTCCATTCATTAATTCTCATAATACACTAATAATTCCATTCATTAATTCTCATAATACACTAATAATTCCATTCATTCATTCTCATAATACACTAATAATTCCATTCACTCATTCTCATAATACATTAATAATTCCATTCATTAATTCTCATAATACACTAATAATTCCATTCATTAATTCTCATAATACACTAACAATTCCATTTATTAATTCTCATAATACACTAATAATTCCATTCATTAATTCTCATAATACACTAATAATTCTATTCATTAATTCTCATAGTACACTAATAATTCCATTAATTAATTCTCATAATACACTAATAATTCTGTTCATTAGTTCTCATAATACACTTATAATTCCATTCATTAGTCTCATAATACACTAATAATTCCATTCATTAATCTCATAATGCACTAATAATTCCATTCATTAATTCTCATAATGCACTAATAATTCCATTCATTAATTCTCATAATGCACTAATAATTCCATTCATTAATTCTCATAATGCACTAATAATTCCATTCATTAATTCTCATAATGCACTAATAATTCCATTCATTAATTCTCATAATGCACTAATAATTCCATTCATTAATTCTCATAATGCACTAATAATTCCATTCATTAATTCTCATAATGCACTAATAATTCCATTCATTAATTCTCATAATGCACTAATAATTCCATTCATTAATTCTCATAATGCACTAATAATTCCATTCATTAATTCTCATAATGCACTAATAATTCCATTCATTAATTCTCATAATGCACTAATAATTCCATTCATTAATTCTCAGAATGCACTAATAATTCCGTTCATTAATTCTCATAATGCACTAATAATTCCATTCATTAATTCTCATAATGCACTAATAATTCCATTCATTAATTGACATAATACACTAATAATTCCGTTAATTAGTTCTCATAATACACTTATAATTCCATTCATTAGTCTCATAATACACTAATAATTCCATTCATTAATCTCATAATGCACTAATAATTCCATTCATTAATTCTCATAATGCACTAATAATTCCATTCATTAATTCTCATAATACACTAATAATTCCATTCATGAACACATTAACTACCGCAAGCCGCTGTCAGCGGCTCACAAAATAATCACATTTGGACCGCAAGCCGCTCAGAGCGCCAATCTTATTTTAGTAATAAAACGAATGAAAAATGTACTGAAACACTCTCTGATCTGGTTCGAGATTTTAAGTTGCCACCGGAAAACAAATTCCCAAAGCATGGTTTTTGTAGAACACTGGAAAATTGATTTTATGTTCATATTTTTCAGCGTTTTGGGTTAGTTACCAAATCGTGTAAAACTGTTTACCATGGCAACTAGTGATAGGACTACAAAAAATGCGTGTACATCTCGTCTAACGGCTGAATAGGATAGAAATGTGTTTCAACAATTGACTGATAGATCTAGCGACGAGGACAAGAGTGAAAACGGTGTGCACATTGATTGAAATTGTGATTTTGATAGAGATGGGGCGCAAGCAGTTATAATTGTGAAAATATTGCAAGTCTTTGGCCATCGGAGGGCCGTTAAATAGCAACAACCTCTATTAGAGTTACTTCTTCTTAATGTCTACCTTACATATTGAACGATCTCTCAGTAGTATCTACCATCCTATGTCTAATGGGTTAGTTGAGCGTCTGAATAAACGCTCAAGACTTTGCTTGGTAAGATAACTGAAGATCATCCTCAAGATTGGGACAGGGTTTTACCCGCGGCTCTCTTTGCCTATAGAGAAGTCCCTAATGAACACACAGGATTTTCTCCCTTCGAACTTGTCTTTGGCGCGCGTCCACGCGGCCCTATGTCTTTATTACACGATCTCATCACTGCCGATGATATTAGCGATGAAACTCAATCCTCATATGAGTATGTCATTGCTCTTAGACAAAAGATCATTGAGGCATGTAAGCTAGCAACTGCTTCATCAGAAATTGCTAAAGAGAAGGCAAGACAGTTTGCTAACAAGAATAGATGTCTACGACAACTTTGTCCAGGTGACAAAGCATTCGTCCTACTCCCCAGTAGGGAAAATAGACTTCTTATTGCATGGAAAGGTCCGTATGCAATAGTCTCTCGGATTTCCGATGTTGACTATGTGGTCGATATTGATGGAAAGCATAAAACTTTCCACATAAACATGCTTTTCGGAATTTCACGAACGTCCGGACTATTTGCTGCCTATTTTCCAGGCAACGGATGATGCTCCTGCACCTCACGGTCATTATTCATCCCTGTCTGTCATTCAGGATGAGGAAGCTACCTTCTCTGATGTCAACCTTCCCCTTCCAGTGGTTCCATTACATTCCACGGAATCTTGGAAAAACGTTTCTGTTTCTCCTAATCTTTCTGGTGACGACCATCGACAAGTCTCGTCGATGTTACAAACATTTCAGGATGTTCTCACTGACATTCCTGGACACACAGATGTCATAGAACATGACATAATTCTTACCGACAATAATCCAATTAGGGTTAGGCCGTATCCTATTCCTATACACTTTCAGTCGCAAGTGGAAAAGGAATTGGATGAAATGATTCAATTAAATATAATTGAACCATCGACTTCACCATATTCTTCTTCCATGGTTATTGTCCGGAAGAAGGATAAGAACATACGAATTTGTGTTGATTATCGCAAATTGAATCAGGTCACAAAGTTCGACGCTGAACCGATGCCTTTGTTAGAAGATCTACTGATTAGACTTTCTAATTCTAGATTCTTCACTAAACTTGACTTGTCTAAAGGTTATTGGCAAGTGCCTTTAGCAGAGCATGCCAAACCTCTTACTGCTTTTTCTACACCTAGGGGTCTATTTCAATGGAATGTTATGCCTTTTGGTCTCATGAACGCCCCTGCCACTTTCGTTCGCATGATGCGTCGAATTCTGTCACATCGTTCGGATGTCATCGCATACTTAGATGACATCTGTCTCTTCAGTGATACCTGGGAAGATCACTATTTAGGGTTATATGACTTACTGTCCACTCTACGTGAGAATAATTTGACAGCAAAACCTTCTAAAGCTTTTGTTGGTTTTGGTGAAATCTCTTTCCTGGGTCATCGTGTTGGTCATGGTCTCTTGAAGACAGAAGACCACAATACTTCCAAAATACTGAACATCTCTGTTCCTAAAACGAAGAAACAAGTTAGGAGTCTCTTAGGTTTAATTCAATTTTATGGGAGATTTATTCCAAATTTATCTTCGATCATGGCACCTCTCTCAACATTGTTGAAGAAAGGTTCGCCTAATCTGGTCCGTTGGTCTGAAGAATGCCAATCTTCACTAGACCAAATCAAGAATATATTTTCTTCTCCTCCCATCTTAAGATTACCTACTCTTGATAGGACTTTTGTTCTTCGGAGTGATGCTTCATCCACTGGGATTGGAGCAGCACTGATGCAAGAATATGCAAATACTCTGCATCCTGTTATGTACATTTCTAGAAAACTAAATGCGGCAGAGAGGAACTACTCGGTTTTAGACCGTGAGTTGTTAGCGATGGTTTGGTCAATTCTAAAATTACAAAGATTCCTCCTGGGCGCACATTTCATTCTAGAGACTGATCAGAAAGCTCTTACAGCTATTCAGACTAAGAATTTGAAGAGTTCGAGATCCACTCGATATGCTATAGCTCTTCAACCTTTTCACTTCACGGTACGAGCTATACGTGGTGCGGATAATGTGATGGCTGACATTTTGTCCTATATTAATTACCCAACTGACTCCAACTTAAATTCCAAAATCCTATATATTACATTATATTACAGCGTTAGATGATATCAATAATAGATTATATCTGTATTCTGTTTTCTACAATAGATTTTTGTTCATCTTCTTCAATCGTTTTTTTAAACAACACAGGAGGATCGTAAAGTTGGAATATAAGGTTAAATACTTCGTCTACACTTCATAAATCTCACCATTTAAATTACATAATCGTGAGATTTATGGAAGTCCAGTTATTCAAAATCCGACTTAGTCTGGAGGACTCCTGGGGTCTTTGTTAATAGATCTTGCCTTACTTCAAACCTTTTTCCACTATCACGGTAAAGAGCTATCCGTGTTGCGGACTAATGTGATGGCTGACAGTCCCACTTGTGCTAGATGCCCACTTTCACTTCACGGTTACGACTATTCCAACTAATTTTGTCATGCCCACCAATGACTCCAACTAATACTTCTGTCCTATATTTCTATATATTACAGAGTCATAACACACCTATATTTCTACAATAGATTAGCACATCTGTACTTACTTTATATGTACACACTATCGTGCTTTGTTGTCATCTTCTTCTGTTCGTTTTTTTTAAGATGATAGAGGAGGACTGAGTAGTTAATATAAGGGCCGTTAGTTTACTAAACAGCCACAATTATTAATAATGTATTGTACCTTATGAAGCATATTAGTTATTAATTAGCATTATATTGCTTGTACTTTCTCAGAATGTCATTGTTGAGCTGAGGACTTACCTTACGAGTTCTAGATTGTGTACTTACCCTCGGAATACCAGAGCATATGTCCTGGATCGTCATGTAGTTTAACTTTACTATGTACTTATGTCATTACATGTCAAAGAATGTACTATTTAAATTTTCCTATCAGATTTGTACATCCATTTTTAAAGACAATATTAGAGTATGCTGTTTAATGATGATTATAGTAACTTGCATACGTATATTGTGTTTACATGCTAACGTGAGGTGTGTTGGTGACACCTCCCCGATGTGAATATTTTTTGAGACATATTTATTTTTCTGTTGAGGTATATCCTCACCAGACACTCTATAATTAGCCTATTGTTTGGCAATTTAATTAATTATCAGCGCATAATTCGTGCGTTTTGAGCCGCTTATCGCATGCTCTTTGATATTGGAAAAAAAAAAAATATGTTCCACATTTTTTTTTATCGGGAGGAGGTGGTGATATGTTGCGTGATAAATTCTCGCAACATCGTTTTATTTCAATATCTGTTTTATAACGCAAGGGCAACAACTGCTTGAAATTTATAGTCACTTTTCTCGGTAAGCATTTGTCTTCTCGCGTTGGTATCGAATGCAGTTAAGTTTGAGCTGTGGTCATTTTTGCGCTGGACTGCGCATGACTTGTCTTGTTGTTTGGTCGATCGGTTTCCGCCCAAGACTAGTGGAGTGAGCGATTTGGAATGGCGAAAGAGATGCCTCGTTGAAGAGGGGATCTCCGCTATTTTTTGTTCTGTCAGGGATGTGTAGTCCTCTTATGGATATTTCGTTTAGTCGAGATAATACCTCTAGTGTTTTCCCACATGTCGGGAGGCGTGATATTTCTGTGTATTTCATGAAAGCAAGGTAAATTGACTTTTTTCATTAACTCTATCGATTTTGGGTCGTGAGCGATTTCGATTCATAGCCTGTCTCCGAAAGTCGTCGCCACGAGATGTTCTTTCCCAGCTCACATGTCGCTGCATTGTACTGCATCGGTTGATGCATGTACCAAGGACCATTACTTGCTACTTTGTTAAATGAACTAGGTTTGGAAAACCTTTATTATCTAGAGGATATTTTTTGAGGACATTATTTATACTTCGGCAGACGTGTCTGTCTTGCTGAAGTCAAACTAAGGAGAGTGAACTGATCTCATACATCTGGTTATCTCCTGGCTGTTATAGAAAAGGATGGAGTTTTTCCACCTGACTACATTTACAGCACTATGAAATATAACATGCATCTGACTCATCATTGTAATGCTGTCTACCGTCTATTGCTGTATTGAATGTTGCTGTGATAATGACTGTTTGATGTGCCTACACATTTGCGTAACCATTTTGTCACTGTGGCGTCCACAATAAATAATGAAAAAAAACGTCAACGGCTGTTTCAAGACTCATTGACTTTATACGTCGTGAGTTTACTGACGTCCTATGTGGATTGCCCTGTTATTGTTGTATGAACATTGTTTTTGACTGAACACATCTACACACTACACAAAACCAGACATGCGGATACCATCCATCATCATATGGCATCACGCATCACACGCCTATTGGCGTCTTTAGGGCAACGGCAAATCAATCCATTTGCTGTTGTTTCCGTAATCGAAGTGACTGGCAAACGGGTGATCAGCCCGTTGGTTATTAGAGTTACAACCAGTGTTTATTGTAATAGTACATTCATTTATCTTTAAAATGACGTGTAATTCATAAAAATCTGTAAACAATTACGAAAACTACAGCTTACTTTGTGCAAACACCTACAGGATGAAAATGGGAAAAAAAATGTAATTCGGCCACAGTGTGTTTTTCAATTCGGTAGTTACAGTAATGTGTTAATTCTCAGAATACACTAATAATTCAATTCATTAATTCTCAGAATACACTTATAATTCCATTCATTAATTCTCATAATACACTTATAATTCCATTCATTAATTCTCATAATACACTAATAATTCCATTCATTAATTCTCATAATACACTAATAATTCCACTCATTAATTCTCATAATACACTAATAATTCCATTCATTAATTCTCATAATACACTAATAATTCCATTCTTTAATTCTCATAATACACGAAAGATTCAATTCATCAAAATTCTGTTTGACACTAATAGTTGATTATTTAATATTCATATATCTTCGTCTTCTTACTCCTTGTTGCTCCTAACGGAGCATGGAGCCAGGTCTGTAATTGTTCTTAGAGAGCCTGCATTGGCTCGTGTACTCCTTACGGAGCATGGAGGCATCATTGCAGCATTGACTCTAGGAAGCTTTCACCAGGTATATGCATGCTGCGTACAGCGGTGGTTTTTATGGCAATCTATTTCCCTGATTGGGCTACCAGCCCTGTCAAAACTGCAACAACTTGAATATGCTTTCACTATTGGAGCTGGAATTACCATGACTGCTGGCAGCAGACTTGCCCTCCAGTAAATCCTTGTTAAAGGGTTCCTTATTGTTATTTTTCGTCACTACCTCCCCATGCCAGGAGTGAGTAAGTTGCATGCCTGCCGCCTTCCTTGGATGTGGTAGCCATTTCTCATGCTTCCTCTCCGGAATTGAACGCCGATTCCCCGTTACTCATTACAAACATGGTAGGCATGTCATGTACCATCAACTTTTGATAGGGCAGACATTTGAAAGATGTGTTGCCGGCACTTGAGGCCATGCGATCAGCACAAAGTTATCCAGAGCCACCAGTGTGGGAACGACTTACCCAAATATTCATAGTACACTAATATAATTCTTTTTTAATTTTAATTCATTCTACACTAATGTAATTCCACTTTTATTTTAATTCATTGTACGCTAATATAATTCTGTTAGTTAAAATTCATTATTCACGAATAATTCTGTCTTTTAAAATTCATTGTGCGCTTTTCTGTTCATTATTAAAACTCATTAATCATCATCATTTTTCACTGCTGCTGTCCCCTTACAGGAAGTTTGCACAAAGCATTCACATCTAGCAATCTGTTTTACATAGGGTGACCATATTGTTTTTAACACACAAAAAGAGGACATTTTCTGACTCTTTGATGTAAAAAAGAGGACAATACATGCCAAAAGTAGGACAAAAAAGAGGACAATTAATTTCAATCTGTTAATGCTTGATTGTGATGACAGAGCTAGTTTTATAAAAGTTAGAAAAAATAGAAATAAAATGTCCTTTAAAATGTATGTTTTTAAGTCATTTTAACCTCAGAAATTAATTTTCTATATGTTAATCAGTATTGATAAAATGATTATTGTTATTATTTATTTCAACACTTCAGTATTTCCTTTTAAATAATCATGGAATTGACAGCATTAAAAAATTATATTGCGGAAGCAAAATTTCGTTGATGAAATTCACATAGAAACTGTTTCTGTGTAGTGTACCGTGACTTTCCATCAGTGAAATAAGACTGTTCACATTTGTATTGTGACCGTGTACCACAAAGAAATATTAGAAGTTCAGAATTAATTTCAGTTTTTGCTGATTGTTTTAAAAATTTGATTCATTTCTCATGTGCCACCGACTGCATGAATCCTTCATCATTAGTATTACTTTCAACAAATGTTGTCGTATTGTTAAGTTGATCACAGCACGTGCATCGTTAAATGCAATGTCTTTATCAAATTAATTATTGACCAGAAGCTCGCACATCTTCCCATGTTTGTACTCAGTGTATGGTCATTGATGAAAAATATGTAAAATCTTCAAATGCTTTCATCGATACCTCTAAATTTTCGAAACAACTGATGTTAGTTACTTGCTTATCCTTTACAGGACGTGGCAATCAACCCCAGCTTTTATTAGCTGTTTGTGATTTTTCTAGGCAATTTTTTTCATTCAGTAGTTTGCCATTGCTTTCTGAACGGTACGGCGCTTATACCATTGTTAAAAATCCACACAAAGCGATTTGCTACCAAACCGCCTGCAGCAGGTTTCGAACCTGGTATATCTGGATTATGAAACTGCGTTCATATCCATTAGGCCACAGATGCCGACTGATGTACATGCATTTATTATCACCATGAAAATAGTAACAGAAACTGTCAAGTCTGTTGGTTCATGTTTTTAACAAACATATTTGAAATCTTCAAGGGATCAGACTCTAGACACAAGCGCTACTTAAGAATGTCTATCACAGATTGAACAAAATTATGTAAAACCATGTAAATCTTCATAAAGTTATGTAACCAGTCATAAATATTTAAAACCAGTCATTCAGTTATGTACATATTCAAACATTCATACAGTTATTTAATCAGTGATATATAACCAAAATGTCTGACTGGTTATGTGTTACTGGTTACATAGCTATATGAGCATTTACATGGTTTTCAATATTTTACATGGCAATGATTCTAAACTATCATCAACATGATCCTTTTTTTGCTCTTTATGGAGGATGTAGCCAGCATGGCAGCTGGTCCCTTTGCATGATGCTGCACCAGAGCTGAACTACATTGCTTTCAATTCATTCAAAATTTATTTGCATGATAGACCTAATCCAAGCTATATTCAGTCTCCCAAAAAATGTAGGACAAATGCACGTTTGAAAAAATCCGCCCAGATGTTTAATCTTACGGTGGAACAGAGGACATATCTGGGGGAAAGAGGACAAGTCTGGGGGAAAGAGGACACATCTGGGGAAAAGAGGACACATCTGGGGAAAAGAGGTCACGTCTGGGGAAAGGAGGATGCGTCTGGGGAAAAGAGGACACGTCTGGGGAAAGGAGGACAAATCTGGGGAAAAAAGGACAGATGGTCACCCTAGTTTTACATGATGAGGTTGGCAGCCCCATACACAAACCTCATATTGGTCACCTTGTACGACATGCCAGAGGTAAACCTCAGTAGTTCTATTCTTTCTTTGTCTCATGAGACTCCTGGGATCTACACGGGACTACTACTGTTATAACTCATTACATACACACACGGGGACTACTACTGTTAAAACTCCTTACATACACACACGGGACCACTACTGTTAAAACTCATTACATACACACACGTCTGTTTCCATTGAAATGAGATGTTCTTTTATTAACGATGTAATGGACATTTTTCAGGCTGAACTCAAGGCAATGTCCAGACCAAGCTCAGAGAGACTTGAAGAAATGAGGTCAAAGGCTGATGGGCTGAAGAGTGCCAGGGAGGAGGCAAGACAGAAGGTTATATAAATATTTAATGTTTTTTAAGTGATGGCTTGAATAGTGCTTTGTAATTATTTTGAAGTTCTTATTCTGGAAACCTCAGAGCAAGAAAAAAAAGGCACAGAGAAGAGAAATGGAGACAGACATGAGAATGATGTGGAAGACATGGAAATACCTTCAGCTGGTGACAGGCAACAGAAGGACTTGCCATGTGTTTGTTGTAGACCTGTGTTCCTTGGGAAGCTGAAGAGTAATAAATGAATAAAGTTGTACTAGTACCATGTATGTGTATGTCACTGTTGCCTTGTGTTGTTGATAATGTAGCTAAGAAGTTGTTGTGCCACTAATGTGGATATATGTTGTTGTTGCCTTGTTGGTTTTATGTGGTTAGCTAAGAAGATGTATTGTAAATGTGTGTCATTGTTGCTTTGTTTGTTTTGTCCAGTTAGCTGAGAAGTTTTACTGTAAATGAATTTCATTATGACCTTGTTTTTTTTTTTTATATATATAGTTCTGTTAAATATCATTATTGCTTTTCCCCCTCCCCCCCCCCCCCAGCCCCCCCCCCCCCCCCCCCCCCTTTTTTTGTGATCTAGTTTGCTGAGGAAAAGCTATACCAACACTGGCTAGAAAATAATCCAGGTATGAGGAAGGCAGAGTCTGACGTGTTGCAAGAGCATGTTATTGCCAGTTGGGGCGATCAGCTCATGGAAAAGGAGGAGGTGAGTATAAATGTGGTTTGCCAGTGTTATTTGCATGTCATAAAATATACTGGCTGCTGTGGTGACCAGAAAAAAAAGATGACCATTGGGTAGATGACTGCTGTGGTGATCAACAAAAATAGATGATCATTGGGTAGATGGCTGCTGTGATGACTAACAAAAATGGATGACCACTGGGTTAATAGCTGCTGTGATGACCAGCAAAAATAGATGGCCATTGGGTAGATAGCTACTGTGATGACCAAGAAAAATAGATGATCATTGGATAAATGACTACTGTGGTGACCAGCAAAAATAAATGACCATTTGGTAGATGGCAACCATGATGACCAACAAAAGTTGATGACCACATGGTTGATGGCTATTTTAGTGACAAACAAAATCGGACATATACTTGGTTTATGGTTGCTGTGGTGACCAATAAAAACAGATGACTAATGGATAGATGGCTAATGTGGTGACAAACAGAAATGGATGACCATTGGGTACATGGCTTCTGTGTTAAAGAACAAAAATAGATGACATGGTTACTAACAGATGTAGATATCACATCTTGTTGTCCAGTAATAGTCACACTAGGTTATTTTAAAAAATTATTTGCTTTCTCTATTAACTTTTCTTCCATATTTATTCAGAGACTTGAGACAGCAAGACAAGAGAAGATAACTTTTGAAAAGCAGATGGAGGAGGAGAGGCTAGCTGCCTTGGAGATGGAACAGGTGAAGGAAGCAAAGCGACTAGAGGAGGAAAAGTCGCTGAGAGAAACTCTGAGAGAACAGATGCTGGAATTCAGAAGAAGGGAAGCAGAGGTGAGTTACTGGCATTTCCATCCATCACTACTTGTATCTTTGATCTCCAGCTTTGACTGTTTCCTGGTTCCATTCCACAGGTCTGTATTTAGTATTGCATCTAGATTTGATGTAGGGTGAATTCATGGGCAATGACTGCAACCCACAAAAGCCAGCTTCAAACCTCAGAAATGAGGTATTTGAGGAAGATGATCCAAGTGACACAAAGGGACAGAGTCTTGAACCAGATGATATGTCATAGCCTTGAAACCCAGCCCCAGCAAATCTGAGTGGAACAGTCCCAGTTGTGATGGTTTGGCCATGTCTGCAGAATGGGAGAAGACCAGATGCTACACCAAACATGGGAAGTGAAGAGCCAAGGATCAAGACCTCCAGGACAATTCAGTTCACTTGAAGGACAACATGAGACAGTCTCTGAAAAAGGCTAAAGGAAGACAGCCGATAGGATAGCATGGTGCTCTCTGTGGCAAACTTCTACACCCCAGAGTAGAAGAGGAATAACAAAGTAAGTAAATTAGGGAAAGGGCTGCAGAGGTTCTTACTGGACTGAGAGAGTTCAAGGCAAATTTGGCTTTGTTTTATACTGACACTGAGATCCAGGTTTGTTCCATCTTCTTTGTTAATGCTAGTGAAGTATGGCATACTTTTTTATGTTTACTTCACCAACATCAGCAGTACCACAGGTTCTGTTGTGTTTATTCTACTGACATCTGATGAACATTAGCTTCTAGACTGTTCTTCTGACTAACCACAGAAATGTGTTGATTTATTTGAATGTCTTGAATCTTATAGTTATTTGTGTGTTTACTTGAACATTTCCTGAGTGCTGCAGTAATTGTTGTGCTTACATGACTAATTCCTTATCACTGTAGCCATTTTGTTGCTATTTCATGACTTGCTACATCTGGAGTAAAAAGGTAACGGTAGCCTCATAGCAGATACTGTCATAGAAGAGTGAAGTTTTAGAGAGTTGACCTATACTAGGTCTCAGCTTTATGGGATGAGTTCCTTCCTTGCTGCTTTTGCTTTCCCTAACTCATGAGCCAAATCAAGTACCCATTCACAGAGGGATATTCTGGAGCATTATGCTACCTGGTTTTAACCTGGGCTACTTACTTACTTACTTAGTCGTTCCCCTTCTACCGTGAGGTGTATAGGTTCCCTGGGCTACTTTGCTTCAAGAAGCAAGTACACTGACCACTCTGCAAGTTGGAGCTTTATGTCTGGAGTACTAAAGATTTTGTTGTTGTTGTGTTTTTTAAACTATTTCCAGAGAAAGAGGTACATGTGACTAAGTGGTTAGAGTGCTTTCCTGTCATGGAACAGTTACCGGGTTCTGGGAATCTAAACCTGATAGCATCATCCTCCAGCTCTAAATGGATACCTGACTCTGCTCTTGAGTTAGGGAAGGAAAGGCAGCAAGGAAGAGAACTGGTCACCCACCCTAAAAAAAAAAGCTGGACCTAGTAGGGTGAAGTCTCTAACACTTCACTCCTCTATGGCTGTTCCTACTATGGGATTACCTTGACCTTTGTCAAGAGTATTTTAGTCTTGAGCATCTGCATTTGGATCGCTAGTTATGTTTGTATTTACTTGGCTGATTCCCGAGTATTGTGGTGGCTTTTTTAAATTCTTTACCAAGTTGAGTGGGAGCCGCGGTAGCACAGTGGTTAGTGCACTGGCTTCCTACTTCGGTGGGATTTTTAAGACTGCAAACGGCCCCGAGGTCGACCCAGTCTCATGAATTAGGTACCAGAGCAACTCTGGGAAGGTTAAGGCAGCAGGCATGATGCTGACCACATCACCCCTAGTGTGCCAATGGTCAAGAAAATATTGGCCTAACACCATATTCCCAATATGCTTCAATGGGCGTGAAACGGGATCCTTTACCTTTTCCTTTTACTAAGTTGAGTATGATATTCACTAGGGACCAAAAGATGCAGCAATAGAGAATGCAGTCAGCGGCCCATAGCTTGACTGCTTGCATCAGAGTCAGCGAACCAGAGCTGACTAAGACCATACTCCACCTCCACGTGGTGGTCCTGGAAACAGTCTGCAGCAGTGCAGTCTGGCTGAGCGAGTACAGATCGCAATGGGAAGGCAAACCCGGTCCCTAAAAAATGCCGTGCTGAAGTCGGATGTGTCGACCGAAAGGTGCAGATATCACAGCTACGGCGTAAACAGACACAACGCAACCACTGTCATTTTCAGGGCGAACGAGGAAGAAGAAGAAGATATTCACTAAAAAAAAAAAAAAAATTACCTTGCCTGTCTTTTGCAATTTTAAAAATAATCATAGGGTTTCTTGACTGAATGTTGAAGTTCTTCACACATCACTTGCAATAAAATATCACTTGTTTCCTTTTTCATGTCTGCATGGAGTTATAGAGAGGATCAATCACTGCATGTGGCCTTCTTATAGGAAGGGTGCACTAAAACATTTGTAGGGTCTTACAGCAGTGCTTTCTGTTGCTATTTGTGTTACATAATGAGGTTGTCATCCCCATTCACAGCTTCATATTAGTCACCATTTATGGAGATGCCCATGAGATCAGTAGTCCTGTTCGTTCTTTATGTCCCTCAGAGTTCACTGGGAACTACAGTAAAAATATTCTTGTCCAATGTTGGTTTTTTTGTGAACGCTTTGATTATTTAAGGTCATGTGAGCTTTTTTATTTGTTTCTTTTTTTTTTTCACTTTTCATTGCGTCTGCTATCTAGGCTGAAGAGTGGCGACAACAAGAAGAAGATTTGCTGAAACACAAATGGGAACTGGAACAGATAGAAGAACATCAGCGCTGGAAAGAAAAGGAACGTAGGAAGAAAGAACTGGGGTAATTCTGACTTTTTTCTATAGTTTGTTGTTTATTATAATTATAATGTTCTTTATCTGTTGTGGATAGGACACATGATGAAGAAGCAGCTAATAGCATTACAAGGCAATGCTTGTTCTAGAATCCCAAGGATAAAAGAATTGAAAGGAGATCTAAGAACATGTGAAAGAGAGAACTTGTCTGAGATGTAAGGAAGATAAAGAGGACATAGGAAGAACTTCAGTGGATGGCACAGACCATGAGGACTGAGTATGAACTGATTGAAGTAATATGCTCCACCTGGAACCGTCTTTCTGTTGGGTGTTCCCCATCCCCTGTAGCCAGATACTGTGCTGTGTAAGATTTGTAATAGTAGCTGATTTAACTGCATTTTGATTGGAAGAAGAAGAGGCTGTCGATGGATAGTACACATATTGAGAAAACCTGTTGATAGCATTACAAGGCAGTCCTTGTTTGGAATCCCCAGGGTAAGAGAGGTTGAGGGAGACCACACAAAAAAAAAAAACAACATATGGAGAACCGGAGAAGATATTAAGGGAGTGAGGAAGACAGGATAAGGCATGGAATTGATGGCACAGGACAGGAGCACTTGGAATACGTTTCTTGAAGGTTTATGTTCCTAGGGGTACTGAAGGATGATGATGATGGTGATGAGATGGTTATACATGTCAGGTAATGCTTTAAAACAAGCATTAAACATATATTTATGAGAAAATACCTTGTATACAAAATTGTAAAATTGATGATGAATATTTTGAAGTGTCTTGCATGCATCCTCCTGGAAAAGTAACATCAGTTTTCCTGTGAAGATCAAATTATACAAATCACTTGTATTATCTATTCTCTTGTATGGGTGTGAGGGCTGGACACTCACTGCAGATACGGAGCGAAGGATTCAGGCTTTGGGGTATAAATGTTATAGAAGAATTTTGCGCATTTGCTATAAAGAGCACAAAACAAATGTCTGTGTTAGAGAGAAAATAAACACCTATGCAGGCCACCAAGAACCACTTTTGTCAGTAGTGAAACATCGAAAGCTTGCCTGGTTTGGGCATGTAACTCATCATGACTGCCTTTCGAAAACGATCCTCCAGGGAACAGTCGAAGGTAAACGGAGAAGAGGAAGGCAAAGAAAATCCTGGGCTGATAACATCAAAGAATGCGCAGGGCAGGGCACAGTTTTTCCACACTTGTATGCATTGCTGAGGATAGAGAGCAGTGGAGGACCCTGTCTGCTGATGCTTGCACCATGGCAACCCTACGACCCATGACGGGTTACGGGTTGAGATGAGATGAGATGATGCTTGCAGTAAACAAGTTTTGTTTTGTCTAAAGTAACACAGTAGAAGGGACAGACAGTGATTTCAAAATTAGAATATAAAAGGCACAAGGAGAAATCTACGGAGATCAACAGAAATCAAGTCCAGCACAAAAAATCTGAATCTTCAATTAAAATGTCAAGTTGGGAGCCGAGCTGGTATAATGGTTACCACACTGCACTGGCGATCGGGTGATCCGGGTTCAAGCCCGGGCGAGGGCTTTTGAAAGAGTGTCGTCGACCAAGACTTGGACTGGATTAATTCGAGCCCTGGCGAAGACATTTGAAGGAGTGTTGTTGACCAGGGACTGGCGGCTCCTGACTGGCAGCTCTAATGGTTACCCTCCGAAGACGGCGAGTGTCTGCCTGAATGGCGAGTGGACACCTGTCATTGTACAGGGAAAAAGGGATACTCACGTAAAAATCAGTCTCAGGTTAGATTTACTAACCGGAGATTCTTGCCTCGAGTAATAGCGAGCGTATGTTAAAAAAAATGTGAAGTCAGTTATATTGTGTGGCTCTGAAACATGGAGAACAACATAAATAGCAGCCTAAAAGAAAAAACAATTCATCTCTCCGTTGTCCAACTATCAGTTTACACAAACTCTGTAGGCCTACTGTCTGTATTATACAAGCTCAAGAAACTTCATATCTCCATTTTATTACTCTCTGTTTTACACAAACTCAAGACATTTCATATTTCCATTTTATTACTCTCTTTTTTTTACACAAACTCAAGACATTTCATTTTGTAATGCTATCAACAGGTTTCCTTAATGTGTGTCCTATCTGTATGACAAGATTATTAATGTGGAACTAATGACAAGAACCAGGCAAGCATCAGTCGAACAAGAGATGAGAAGACACACACTGAGGAAACCTGTTGATAGCATTACAAGGCAGTCCTTGTTCTGGAATCCCCAGGGTAAGAAAGGTAGAGGGAGACCTATGAACACATGGAGAAGAGAACTGGAGACAGACATGAAGGGCATGAAGAAGAAGACATGGAAAAACCTGAATTTATTGAAGGCCTAAGCTCCTTTTGGATCTGAAAGGTGATGAATGAATGAATGAATGTAAAATGCAGACTAGAAGAAGTCTTACAGAACCATACAGGTGCACCAGGTGGCAGAATAATTTACCACATTGTGGCGCACCAAATGGGTCGCATTTTAGAAAGAGTTAAAGGAACACCTCCAAGAACAAGGAAAATGGGTACACTAAAAACATACGGCCCCATGTAGTTCTTAGGGGACTCTGAGACAAAAACTAAATAGGGCTGCTTCTTCCTCAGGCATGGCATAAGAGGTGACTATTATGGAGTCGTGTGGCCTGGGGCTGACAGCCTCATTATATAGAGCAAGCTGCTACAGACAACATTGCTACGAGAGCATATGAATGCTTTGATGCAGGCTTCCAGGAAGGACCTTTGCAGATGCACATACTGATGGAAACTATAAGTGATCTGGAAACAGTTAATAAAGTATTCAACAGAATATGGTGCCCTAAACTACCACCAGCATAATGGGGCAGAAGAAGAAGAAGAAGAGAAAGTCAAGAATGGTGCACTCCAGATTTTAAGCAGCCCTAGTGTTAAGTCACAGAAAAAAATATGAAAATTGGGAATGGCCTTTTTATTTTTTGTGTGTTGAAAATTTGTGGTCTCCTGAATCTGAGTAATATCACCCAAAAAAATATTATCAGGACACATCTTCAGCAGGTGTATTTTGACTTTGAAAATTGTATTTTCATCAGAAGTAGTGCTTTTCCTATCAAGAAGTTCATGAATTTCTCAGATGCTTGTATGTTTCTAATTTTTTGATAGCTTGCTTGTTTATTCATCAGTCAATATGAGGTTTGTAACAGATACTTTTCTGTGTATGACAAAACTTTTCTCAGATCAGATTTATGTTATCTTATCAAAATTTTAATTTTAAACAATGTTGTAAAATGTTGCTAAATGGGTTTCCATTTTTAGATACAAACTTTAGCGTAACTTGGGATCTACTAAAGTTATTTAAAAAATCTTATCTGCCAAAAGTTTTAAAATACAATGATGAACTTCCAGCTCAGATTAGGTGTTCATAACTCAAACAGTAAAAAAGCCTAACTGAATTTAAATGTAGCATTCAGATGAAATATGGCTGCTGTGTACATGGTAACCAGTATTATTATAACATCAGGTGCTTTGTTATGCACAACTGTTATTAACTGTAGGTTAAGTCTGTGTATGTTAATTAAAAACCTACAATTATTTATTAAAATACCTCCATAAAAGCCTAGAGTATTCAGGAACTGGTGTGGATCTACTGTCCTGGTCATGCAGGGGTATGCTGCAGTGAGAATGCTGAAAGACTAGCCTTGAGATCACCCATTGTAGGGACACTGGATATGGATAAGGGAGAAATACTAAGGACAATGGATGACCGCCTGTTAGAGAATGACACTGCAATTGATAAATCAACAAGGCGCTAAGACTGTTGGAATTAGGCATCAAACGAAAGACTTGCAGGAATGGGTGTATAAGAGGATGCGTCTGTTGTATACACAATGGGTGCGCTACAGGAGCAATTAGCATTCATACCCTTTGACATTTCCTGAAGGAGACTGAGCACCTATGGGTTTGTCCAGAGTACAGTGATGTCGATTCTGATCAACAGTAACAATAACTGAACATTATGTGTTGATTATGAATCAAGAAAATTGAAATACCTTACTATTGATATTATTAATATTCACAATGTGATATTTCTCACAGCCGGGCTTTACTGAGGCAGCACAAAGCTCAGATGATGCACAAGTCCAAAGTTATTCAAGAAGAATTGGTAAGTGACCAATCAGAGAAACATCATCAGTCCCATCATGCCCTAAGGTGCAAAAGTCAGAGAAAAACTTCTCAATTTTGTCCTGGCCTGACCATCTTTCTCTGCCTTCTGTTGTGCTGTTCATTCTCTTTGGCAACTCATTAACAGGAGCAGACAACCACTCTTTATTGACCCTACTTTACACATCTTGACATACCATTTCAATCCTTCTGTTATGTGCAATCATCAGTTTATGACTTCTTGGTTGTTATGTTTTGTTTTGTTCTCCATGTTTCAGAGACATACTTCTTCTTCATTCACTTTCAGACGTCGACTTGGATATGTTCAAAGAAAGTAGTAGTCAGCTTGAGGCTGTTGGTATCTCCATAGAGTTTTTCCATATGCGCTTTCTATGTTTCTTATATATTGGGCATCTTTGAAGTAGATGTTCAGCTGTAAACTCCGCCTAGGCCAGTCCCAATCCCGGCTGAAAAAGAATGAGGGCGGCATGCATGGAGACTGTAAGGAGGCAGCCCCTAAACCTGAATAGATGACCATTCACCTGTTTCCTTTAAAAATTTGATTAAAAGAACCAAAGGAGAGAGAACTGGACTGATCTTAAAGGCGGCAAACTGGCACAGGGAGAATGCCACCATAACACCCATATTCACACTGGAACTTTGTCTTGGAGCGCATTATGGTGCTAAATCTAAAAGAAGGAGAGACCATAGTCAACCTTGTCATTGTGTATGGGCCAAATGAAAATGAGTGAGCAGAAGTCAAAGAAGAATTCTTTGAGCTGCTTCAAAAGATAGTGGACAACTGCATGGATGAAATTATCCTTCTCAGAGATTTCAGCTCCAGAGTTGGAAATGACCATGCTAGATGGGGTGGAGTTATTGGAAGATATGGAGAAGATACACTTAATGACAACGGAAAGCGACTCCTTAGATTCTGCACTGAGCAAAACCTTGTCATTAAAAACACAAAGTTCCCCCATAAGTGCAGACATACATACACCAGATGTGAACCGACAAAGAATGAGAAATCAGCCATTGTTAGAAAGAGCTCATTCAATTGTGAGCGGGATGCTAGAGTCTGGAGAGGACCAGAGATTAGAAGGGATGACTACATGGTAACGATTAAAAGAACAACTGAAAGAGTTGCACAGCCTAGGCCTTGCCCAGCATCACACAAGATAATCAATAATCCAGCAAGAGAGATGAGAATTACATCTTGCAAGCTAAAAGAGCCAGAAGTGAAGACCAGGTATCAGGAACTTATTGTAACAGACGTGAGAAACCTAGAAGAACAGTCACATGACATAGAAATTCTCTGGCTTAAATTTAAAGACATCATAAAAACAGCTGAAGCAGAAGTATGTGGGGAAGTTCAGCTTGGGAAGAAGGGAAAGAGGACACCTTGGTGGACAGACGAAGTTAAAGAGAAAATAAGAGAAAAGAAAAGGGCATGGAAACAACATTTGGAAGCTAAAAACACAGAAGGTAAAGCAGAGGAATATAGAGAATATGTGATACTCAGAACAGAAGCAAAGAAGAAGGTGCTAGCAGCAAAACAGAAATACTGGGAAGAATTTGGAGAAAAGCTAGAAAAAGATGCGCAAGAAAACCAGAAATTGTTCTATAAGACTCTAAAGAACAAGAAGGAAAAACAGTTCCCTCTTAAAGTTATAACGGAGAAGCGAGACAAACGGGTTACTGTTCCAAAGGAAGTGAGGAAAAGATGGAAAAAATATTACTCAGAGCTCCTTGTCAAACCTTAGAAATGATAACGACTATCACAGAAGAGGAAACCAATGGTGATGATGATGGCATCAAGATGGAAGAACTGAAGGCAGCACTGGAGAAAATCAAGGTGGGCAAAGCAGCAGGACATGATGGTATAACACCAGAAATGGTCAAGTACATGGGAACAGCAGGTGACCTATTACTCCTGAGGGTCCTACAGGCAGTCTGGCGCCACAAGACCATACCAAAGGATTGGGAGATTGCCATCATAACACCCATATTCAAAAAAGGGTGACGACCGCCAGTGTGGAAATCATACAGGCATATTCCTGTTAAGTTTCCCTGGTAAAATTTACTCTAGAATACTGGAGCAGAGACTCAGACGCATGGCTCAGCCACAAATGGATGAGGTCCATTGTGGTTCATGAGCAAACCAAAGTACTCTGGACCTTATCTTCACATTCAGGCAGCTAAGTAAAAAAGCCCTTGACTATAAAGGTGAGAGGCATCTTTTTTTTTTTCTTGGATCTAGAGAAGGCGTTTGACAGAGTCCCCTGGAGCAAACTTTGGGACTGTTTGGCAAGGAAGAACATCCCAGCACTTCTGATTCATGCTATACAGAGCTTCTACACATCTTGCAGAAATTATGTGAGGACAGTAAACTATAAGTCAGAAGAGTTCAGGACCACCACTGGTGTAAGACAAGGTGATATCCTGTCACCTTATCTTTTCATACTCCTCATGAATGATGTCATCAAAGCATGTAAGGAAAGGACCAAATAGTATTCAGTGGGGTATTAGAAGATGAAACAGGTCTGTATTTCAGAGCTGGCATTTGCTGACAATGTTGCCCTGATTGCTCAATCAGAGGCACATCTTCAATCCAACCTGCAAGTCTGGAGGGAAGAGCTGAGGAGAGAGGGATGGTCATCAGCAGCTCTAAAATTAAAACCATGATGATATCACGAGAGGAAAGAAGGCATCAGATTAAGCTAGGAGAATATGTCCTGGAACAGGTCAGTTTAAATACCTCAGAGCTGTTATAGACTGGAAGGGAGGCATCAAAGAAGAGTTAGCTACCCAAAGAGCAGCAGCTGGGAGACTTTTTCAGGCCACAAATCGTAGATTCCTCAGCAAAAGAGAAGTAGCAAAAGAGAAGTAGCAAGAAGAAGGAGATGGCTGTATGCTGCTCCACCTATATTCCAGTCTTGACATATGGATGCGAGTCATGGGCAATGACTATAACCCACAAAAGCCAGCTCTAGTCAGCAATGAGGTATCTGAGGAAGGTGGTTGAAGTAACAAGAAGAGATATGGTCCGCAACCAGATGATAAGGCAAGGCCACAAAACCCAGCCACTGCATACTCAAATAAAACAGTCCCAACTACGATGGTTTGGCCATGTCTGCAGAATGGAAGAAGATCAGTTACTATGACAAGTATGGGAAACTAAGAGCCAGGGATCCAGACCTCCAGGACGACCCAGAGTCCGCTGGGAGGACAACATTAGGCAATCAGAAGGACAGAGGATTAGACGGGAACCAGGTCAGAAAGAAGACAGCTGATAGGATAATATGGCGCTCCCTCCTTCAAACCTCTACACCTCACTGTAGAAGAAGGATGGCTAAGTAAGTTCAGCAGTCATTTTATCAGTGCCGCATTTACACTCATCAGTAGTTCTTATCTTCTGCTTGTTGAATAGATGAAATCCCAATCTGTTGTCGCTTGTGCGAAGTCTGAAGATTGCCACTTGTTCACTTCTGCTAAGCTGGTAAATGCATCCTTTTTTTGATGGCCTGGATGCTTTGCTTCCCACTTGCTCCTGCATCATTGCCTTTGATAAAACTCTTGGCCTCTTTATAAGTTAGAGACATACAAGAGATATGCCTCGACATTGAGCTGAAGATGCTTAGTTTTATGTTGGACTTACCAAGATATTTGTATAATACAACATACGGTAGGGATGTATCTCCCGTTGGAATCTGGCTATTGTTTTTTGCATTTATTCTCATTATATATGTCATGTGTTTTTTTAAACCCACTTGCTATGACCTCTCATCCTGTGTTCTCCATTTATCTAACATCTGGTAAAAGTTATGGGCAGAAGAGCCAGGCCATCTGGGAATTTAGATCATCATTCTGATTTGTCATTTGAGCAGTATGATGATAGGAAACTCTTTACAGAGCGATACAACAGGAAGCAATCTGATCATCAGAAGAAGTCCCCCCGTCCGACAAGTGTTTCGGCCCTATATACTCCTTTACACTCTAAGGGGGGGCGGGCCCACTTGGGTCATGACTCCCAAGCGTCTCAGCTTCCTGTTGTCTTGCATCAAAAATGAACCCATTTCACTTATGGTAGCAACTTTAAATTCCACAACTCCGCCAGCCGTGGAGGCAATTGTGAAAGTAACAAAGAGAAGACAAATTATTCCGTTCGTTCCGTCGCACACACTGAGACACCAGCGCGAAGTCAACGAGTCGCCACTGCGCGTTCCCCACTGGACTTTTGATACTGACACCCCTTATAGTATACACCGCTTGTCGCCCCTGAGTCGCAGCCCGTTCACTAGTCCACCACAAACCTCAGCGTATTGTGGACTTAGAAAAATTCCTGGTGTTTTCTGTACCGCAGCGTTTATTGTTACGATCTCCATTCCCCATTGCGGTTGTTCCACAGCCAGCCTGATGCCTTTTCGGCAGTTTCACTAAGCCTCTTCAGGGCCCTTGTTCTCGACTGTCCCCTCAGCCCCAACAGTTTCAATAGATCATACACTGATGCAGCCACAAGCCCTCTTGCACCCACTTCAACAGCCATGACCCTTGCAGTGAACCCATCGTGTCTCAGATCCGCGGCCAGATCACTATACTTGGCTGCTTTGAACGAATGTTGCTCATCTAATCTGGATTCAAATGGCACGGTCAGTTCAATCAGTATGACCTAAAGCGTTGCTGCAGAATGAAGCACTATATCCGGCCGTCTCCGCGATTTTCGGATACTCTCTGGATATGCCCCTCGTCCAGGTAGGTCTACCGCCATCTCCCAATCATTTGCACAATCAAGAAGAGATGGTAAACTGCTACCAGGTTTATTCGGTTTGGGGTGTGCTGACTTTCCTGCCCTCAGAAAGTATGTGTTTGCGGTGTCTGGCCGGACTTTGCTATTCGCCTTCATTCTTGCCAGATCTATTGTCGCAGCAAGCTCATTTAGCACTTTGTTATGGTGCCAAGTGTATCGCCCTTGCCCTAATGACACCTTACACGCTGAGAGCACGTGTTCAAGTGTCTGCCTCCCCTGGCACAGGGGGCACTGCTCATCATCCGACTTTCCCCATTTCACAAGTTTGGTGGCTGATGGCAGCAGGTCATACAGTGATCTGACAACGAAGCTGAGCCTAAGAGGTGCCATATGCCATATATCATTCCATGTCAAGGACCTCTGCAGGGCTCCTTCCCATGTAGTCCATTGGCCTTGTTGGACCTGCTGCACTGCTTTTTGCAACCTCTTATCATTCTCAGCTTCTCGTATCTCCTGAACTACCATGTCTCTGCGCTCCCTGCTTGATGCCTTGGACCACCAGCGGATGTCTCCATGACCAAATCCCCGTCTATTCGTTTGTGTGTATCCGATTACCTCCCTCAGTTTGAGTGACTCTTGGGCAGCATCAACAGCTTCTTCCACTTTCCACTTCCTTCCCGTTTTCAGTGTGGGCTGAATGGACTTAACCACGTCATCAGCTGACTCGCGTAGCATCATTGCAAGCCTTGCCTTTCCAACTTTGTACTCTTCAACAACTGACTTGAAAGGAAGCAGAAGTTTTGACTTTTTGCAGTACAGTGCTACATCTGACAGACCTGGTGGTACTCCTAGCCATTTTCTCATGAACTTGTTGACCTTCTGCTCTATGGCTTCCACTGTACTTGTGCTTATTTCATATATAAGCAGTGGCCACAGCAACTTTGGTATCAACATGAACTGGAGGCACCACAGTTTGAACTTCCCCAGGAGTCTGCTTTGGTCTATGATCTGTAGCCCTCTGTCTGCCATTTCTATTGTCTGTTGCACTGCCTTTGAGTCTTTTAATGAGGCATCGTACACCCTGCCAAGACTTTTAACAGGTTCCTCAATGACAGTAGGGATTCTTTGGTTGGAAACCGTGAATATGACCTCTGCTATCTTCCCTTTCCTGACTGATAGGCTTCTCGACTTCTTGGGTTTGAAGCTCATTCTGCACCAGCTGACTAGTTCATCCAGGCGTGCTAACATCCTCCGGGCCTGATGTTCATCTGATGTCAGAATTGTTGTGTCATCCATGAATTCTTTGAGCGGTGGCATGAGACACATTCCACCGAGCTTTGGACCTATAGCCGTTCCTTCAGCCGCATTGAGGATTACCTGCATAGCCATCACGAATAGTATCGGAGAGATGGTACATCCCATCGCAATTCCAACTTCAAGGCCAATCCACTTCGTTGTGTACTCTCTGGTTGAAAATCTGACAGCAAACCCTGCGAAATACAGCTTCAGCATTGCTGCAATCTCTTGTGGAACATGATACATTTCTAGGGCCTGCCACAACATCTGGTGTGGAACGGATCCATAAGCATTCGCTAAATCCAACCAGATTACATGGAGGTTTGTTCTGTCAGACTTTGCCTTTTGGATTGCTTCCCATATCATTGTGGCATGCTCTAGACATCCTGGTGTACCTGGGATACCTCCTTTCTGAATGGTAGTGTCAATGTACCCATTTGCCAGGAGGTATGTAGTGAGTCTTTCCGCCATCACTGAGAAGAATATCTTCCCTTCCACATTGAGTAGTGAGATTGGCCTGAACTGACTGATGTCTGTGGAATTTTGCTCCTTCGGGATGTAGACTCCGTTCGCCTTTCTCCATTCCTTGCTTACAAGCTGGGTTTTCCACGCACTCTTCAGTAAACGAAGCAGTCGTTTGAGCACCTCAGGGCATCTCTTATACACCACATATGGAACACCATTAGGACCTGGAGCTGACTTGCATCGAGCTTTCTGGACAATGCTTTCTACCTCTTGCACCGTTGGGGGCTTGGTGTTAAATTCAGCTCCTGGCTTACTCGGCCATTTAAGGCCTGCCATGCTGCTGAGCGGCTCATCTTTGTGACCATCTGAATATGTCATTCCAAGGTGTTCTTCCAGGTCTTCTTTCCTGATGTTTAGCGTACCCGACCGTGGCTGCTCAAACAGTTCTTTGGCAAACTTGAAGGGCTCCCTGAAGAATCTTTCCCTATCCATTCGAGTCTTCCTTTTCTTCCTGCACAACCTTTCTGCTCTACAAAGGGCATTATGTTGGCCTTTCAGGTGCTCCCAAACCTGTCGTAACCCTTCCTTCTCTGCGGCAACTGCGTTTTTGAACAGTTTTCGGGCATGCTTCTTCTGTTTTCTGATTTCTTCTATTTTAATTTGTCTTCTGCTTTTTCGTGGTGGGTTACTTTCCCTTGCCTCCCTCACTCCGAACACTTTGCGACAGTGCAGATATATTATGTCGCCGAAGATTTCCAGCTTCTTTTCCAAAGTTATCTGCTTCAGGTTGTTATCCAACTCTTTTGCCAAGGCTTCGTCCAGCTGTTCCCAAAGCCCTTTTGCACTGGCGGGTGGAAACTTGATTGCATCTCTCTTCCCGTCCAAGAAGTGTGTGAGATCATCATCAGGCAGATCAACTTGAATGTACTCAGCACTGTGGATTGACTCCTGGCTGCGTTCTTCTAACGTCTTATCCGTCGAGACAGAGTATATAATAATTATGCCCCTTTTCACTCCTTAAAGAGGCCTCCGCTGCCACTGACCCCCTTGCAGGAAACCTGCACCAGAGTATTTATGTACTCTTGTAGTAGTTGTTTCTGTAGAAATTAATTTTACATGGTGAGGTTTCCAAGCCCACGCAGAACCCCATTCATCGTCACCTCTTACAATATGCCTGAGGCAGTCGTAGTCCTGTTCTTTTTAGTGATCACCAAGAACTAAACTGGGAGTAGTTTGTGATAGTAAACATGCATGGCTGTGGAGTATGGCCACAACATTTTCAGACTCTGACTCCTGAAATATTAGAAGTCTGACTCCTGAAATATTAGAAGTCTGACTCCTGAAATATTAGAAGTCTGACTCCTGAAATATTAGAAGTCTGACTCCCGACTCCAACTACAGTTTTTTACTTGTCATGTGGCATAAAAGTCTGAGTTGGATTACAAACACTTTTTACCACCTCCGACTCCACTAAAATACAACCAGCCAACTCCTCAGCACTGGTAACATGTCATGAGATCCCTGAAGTTTGTGACCTTGATATAATGACGTCTTAGAAGTATACGTAAAGAAATTATGTTGGCATAACGTACATTTCAGGAACAAGATAGAAAGTTACTGGAGTCACTGATTGAAAAAGAAAATGAGCAAGTGGCGCTCAAGTCTGCTAGAAAGGAAAAGGCCCGAGCTGATGCCCAGTGGATGAAGCAGGTACTCATCTAGTGACCATTATTATTGAAATGTCTGTCATCTATGGTAGTTTTTCAGGGAAAGTATCTCTTTTGGAAAAAAAAACTATCTTATTTGTTTGTCTTTTTTTTCATTAACATCATTCATAACCCTCCACTCCCAAAGGAGCATAGGCCTTCAACAAACACATGCCAAGTCCTCCTGTCACGTGCCATCATCTCAAGTTCTTTCCATGTTCTCCTCATCATTTTCACCTCTGTTTCCAGCTCTCTTTTCCATGTGCTTCTTGGTCTACCTCTGCCTCTCTTGCCCTGTGGGTTCCAGAACAAGGACTGCCTTGTAATGCTATCAACAGGTTTCCTCAGTGTATGTCCTATCCATCGCCATCGTCTTCTTCTCATCTCTTGTTCCACTGGCACTTGTCTAGTTCTTGTCATCAGTTCCACGTTGGTAACCTTGTCATACCATTTTAATCCCTCTATTCTACGCAAGCACCCATTTATGAAAGTCTGTAGCTTTTTGGTTGTTGTCTTTGTTGTATCTCCATGTCTCCGAGCCATACAATAGGACTGACTTCACATTTGAGTTGAAGATTCTTATTTTCGTGTTGGATCCTATTTCTCTTGTTCTCCATATATTTCCCAATGCAATGAAAGCTCCTCTTGCCTTTTGTATTCTTATTTTGATATCGCTGTCTGTCCCTCCAACTTTGTCTATATTACTACCAAGATATGTGTACGATTCTACATCTTGAATTGGTGTTTCTTCAAGTTCAACCCTGTTATCATTACCTGCATTTATTCTCATTATTTTTGTCTTTTCCCTGTGTAACTTGTCCATATTTGTTGAAGTTTTTTGTGGTTTAAATTTTTTTACAGGATGGGGTAACCATCCCCATGCCCAACCCTCCTTAGTCGCTTTCTACGACATGCTTGGCAAGGGAACAGTGTTACTATTCTTTGCTCCCCTTTCGGGCCCCGGTAACACACTTTAACATCAGCAGACACAAATTTTAATGTTTGTTAAAGGAGGGACAGTGCTGCATTTTAAGTCAAACAGAAAAATATATGAAATTTGGGATTAGCTTATTTTATGATAATTTATCAACTGTCAGACAACATTCTAAGCTGGTATAATTTGACATTGAGTGTTGTATTTTTAAAGAAAGTCTGCTTTTCCTGTGAAGAGAACCATGAATTTCTCAGAACATTTTTTTTAATGTTAGTAATTTGTTAATAACTTGCTTATTTATCCATCAGTCACAATGAAATGTGGCACAGATACTTTCCATTGCATGATAGAACCAAAATTTCAATTCATTGCAAATAATGTCAAATTTTGCGCAATTTCTTACTATGGTCAGAAACTAAGTGTGAAATTCTTTTGTTCGGAATTGAATAAAATAATCACAAATCTCATAGAAGATTTCAAGTACTGGGATGAGTTTCCAGATCAATTTTGGTGCTCATAACTAAAAAAATGTTTAAATGCCTTGGCAAAATGAAATAAAGGTTAAAATCTAATATGGCTGCTGTTTTCATGGTATCCAGTTGCACCATATCATCAAATGGTTTGCTATACATAGTAAATAACTATGGGTGTTTTCAATTAAACCTGTGCATTTTAATTGAAATTCTGCAATTATTTATGAAAATGGCATTTTACAGTATCTTTTCCCCTTAACACATTAACTACCGCAAGCCGCTGTCAGCGGCTCACAAAATAATCACATTTGGACCGCAAGCCGCTCAGAGCGCCAATCTAATTTTAGGAATAAAACGATTGAAAAATGAAGAAATCAGGCCAAACAAAATATTAGTTGCCTCCTTATCTCAAAGTTACTTGTAGTAATTTATGGTATGAACTTCTAGATAAGTTTTATGAACCATCTTACACATAACGTGGCGGCCTCATAAAATCAATAATGCCACAATGGATATATTTATATCACTCTCCATTATCCCGGAGCTCGAAAAATTACATCTCTCTCTCGGACGCAAACACAAAGACGGAAACCCAATTAATTAACACACTGAACCCCACGACATGTGACAGAAACGTCACTAGTTGACCGTCGCTCCACATGGGTGAACGCCTCGCTCACCACGGGTGGACGTTTCGTGCAAACCGTAGTTTGTCTACAGGCGAACACAGTTCCTCACATAAAAATGGAAATGTGCTAGCGTGTAGTAACATGCCACACTATTTTATCTGCATCCCAAATCTATCCTTAACATATCACCCCCTTCGCGGTGTAAAAAAAAAACAAATTTTTTTTTTTTTTTTCCCAATTCAAATGTTTCCTATGCAGAAATATCGGCCAAAATTGATCATATCACAAATATTGAGCCATATCAAAAATAATCTAGTCGCAGTCAGTCTGCTTAATGTAACTTATTATTAAATAACATATTAGACGAATTTGTCATCAGTCATAAGCAGTCATATGTCCATAAGTAACAAGTCATATACAGTCGATATTCCAATGATGTAACAAAAGAATACATAAATGTATGATCATGTGAGTTTACAATAAACATATCAAAAAATAGCATGCATATATGAAAATATTATGAGATATAAAAAAATAAATAAAAACAAAAAATCTAAATCAAAAATTCAAAAATGCATGAATAATAATTTTAAAAAAATAATTTAGAATGTTATATCTCCAAGTAACAATGCTGTCAAAAATCCTAAAATTAAGCTTAAACGCAATTCACACATGACAAATCATGAGAAATGTAAGCAAAACCTATAGAAATATCTGCTGAGCGGTCATTTTACAATGACGTGTCGCTAACAACAGATTTGTACAAAGACATAGACCAAGAAAACGAATAACACAGATGTAACAAAAAGGCTTACACCACGGCAAAGATACAAGAGTGTATTAACAGGCACTTATCGTAATCCGATCAGATGCAAGTCCGGAAAAAGGCGTCAACACTGGAACAACACTGTCCCTCAATACAAGTGAAGCACGGATGAAATGTAAACAAATACACGGTCGCAGTCAGATGGGCATCATAAACTGTGTAGACCTCGAAACGTTGTGTTGACTTGGCACAAATAACTTGACATCGCCGTGGCATAGACTTGAAACTTGAAAGAATCTTACAAATGTTGTGATGTAGACTGGAACACGTAATAAACTTGCAGACTGGTTGGCTTGAAATTGTAATCTTGAACGTTACAGCAAACAATAGGACATTGAAACTGGAACATTGGACATGCGCAGTGGCAGCGTTCGTTATCCAACTGGACCCGTTGATAATGACTGAGTTCACGAAGCGGTGTGTTCACAATAACACTCTGAACAGGAGTAAAGATCAAATATACTGATTAAATGGTAGCTGTAGATTTGCAAAGTACGAAGGTATACTTGCTCACGTGAATTTGAAAACCATGTCCTGATGAAAGTATCGATCCACAACCATACTGGCTCACCAAATTATATGGTGTTACGGTGGGATAAATTAGAGGATCATGCATGTATACGCGAATGATAGCAGGTGTTCATTCAGGACATTATGGTCAGTACACATAACAAAGCCGGTAGGTGAACAGGTCCACGGGAAAACATGGTTGACATTTAATAAACAAAGTCACTTCACAATAGTATCCATCAAACATCAAAAGTACATTGCAATGGATAAGTGTAGTAGATTATCCCTGGTCCGTCAATAAGGTTCAAACGTTAGGCATCTTTAAGTGGCAATAATATGATAATAATACACTCCTCTCATCTCCACTCAATCCTGGCCGTTGTACTAAAGGTTCGGGCAATCCGCGAAAACCAAAGTAATGCGGCAGAAGAAATCAGGCCAAACAAAATATTAGTTGCCTCCTTATCTCAAAGTTACTTGTAGTAATTTATGGTATGAACTTCTAGATAAGTTTTATGAACCATCTTACACATAACGTGGCGGCCTCATAAAATCAATAATGCCACAATGGATATATTTATATCACTCTCCATTATCCCGGAGCTCGAAAAATTACATCTCTCTCTCGGACGCAAACACAAAGACGGAAGCCCAATTAATTAACACACTGAACCCCACGACATGTGACAGAAACGTCACTAGTTGACCGTCGCTCCACACGGGTGAACGCCTCGCTCACCACGGGTGGACGCTTCGTGCAAACCGTAGTTTGTCTACAGGCGAGCACAGTTCCTCACATAAAAATGGAAATGTGCTAGTGTGTAGTAACATGCCACACTATTTTATCTGCATCCCAAATCTATCCTTAACAGTACTGAAACACTCTCTGA
Organism: Oreohelix idahoensis; assembly: GCA_024509875.1. NCBI lineage: Eukaryota > Metazoa > Mollusca > Gastropoda > Stylommatophora > Oreohelicidae > Oreohelix > Oreohelix idahoensis. The sequence goes on from JAMPIV010000090.1 coordinate 180,123, forward strand.
TCTGGTTCGAGATTTTAAGTTGCCACCGGAAAACAAATTCCCAAAGCATGGTTGTTGTAGAACACTGGAAAATTGATATTATGTTCATATTTTTCAGCGTTTTGGGTTACCAAATCGTGTAAAACTGTTTACCGTGGCAACTAGTGAAAGGACTACAAAAAATGTGTGTACATCTCGTCTAATGGCTGAATAGGATAGAAACGTGTTTCAACAATTGACTGATAGATCTAGCGACGAGGACAAGAGTGAAAATAGTGTGCACATTGATTGAAATTGTGATTTTGATAGAGATGGGGCGCAAGCAGTTATAATTGTGAAAATATTGCAAGTCCATGGCCATCGTAGGGCTGTCAAATAGCAACAACTTCTATTAGAGTTACAACCGGTGTTTATTGTAATAGTACATTCATTTATCTTTAAAATGACGTGTAATTCATAAAAATCTGTAAACAATTACGAAAACTACAGCTTACTTTGTGCAAACACCTACAGGATGAAAATGGGAAAAAAAATTTAATTTGGCCACAGTGTGTTTTTCAATTCGGTAGTTAATGTGTTAAGATCATTTGTTAATTCCATTCATACAGTTAATTCCATTCATACAGTTAATTCCATTCATTCAGTTAATTCCAACTTCTAATTTGATGTATGAAAGAGAGCAATGTTTATGTTTGTACCTGACTTGAAAAGTTGATGAATATTTTTAACTGAACTTGATGTTTAGAACTTGTTTTCCATGCACATTAAAATGGCTATTCCCTGCCACTTGTCACATAGCAGCTGTCACTTGCCACTTATGTCTCTTTCAGGTGATAGAAGACCAGCTACGTCTAGAGAAAGCAAGGGAAGCAGAACTGGATATGCTGTACCAGTAAGTCACTGAAAAACCTGCATAGAGCATGGGAGAGTAACATTCATGAGTTTTTTGTTTTTAAATTTCATCATTATTTCCCTTTTAGCTTCTTATGGAGCATGGAGCCACCACTGCAGCGGGTCCCCTTGCAGGAAGCCTGTAGCAAGCCTTCACATGCTCTTATATATAGCGGTGGTTTATGTAGTAATTTGTTTTATGTGATGAGATTGGCAGTCTCATATTAGTCGCTTTGTGTGACATGGCTGGGGGAGCAGTAGTTGCCTGCTTTCTTTGTCTCACCAGAGAGACCCCCCCCCCCCCCACTCCCCGAACTACCCAGGGCGTTTGTAATTTAGAAAAAGTGAAAGGAGGGGTGGAGATCAAGTAGCATTAAATGAGCTTCATTTGCCACTTCTGCTTTACCATTTCAGCAGTCCTGTACAACCTAATTGTCTAATTAGGGTATTCTTCTCATCTTCTTTGCTCCTTAGCTGATTACGAGGAGGGATAAAAAAAGTAAGGTTCCTTATGGTGTAACTCTCTGTGTATTTAGGAAGTTTAATTTCCCTCTGTGGCAACATTGAGTCCAGTGTAAGTGGACAATATGATTAAAGTTGTTGCCGAGAGCGATTGCTTGACTAGTTCCTTTTTAATTCGAGATGCAGCTTGGCACGTGATCCCGTGTAGAAGCACGCAGTGTTATTAGTTCTTTATGGGCAAAACATATTGCTTCAGTTTAAATTCAGAGTTAATAGAGGTGTTTGGTAAAACACAATACATATTCAGCACATGAAAGAATGGTGCAGAAATTCTCAGGAGGAAGAACAGATATTGTGTTTTTCAACATGACAATACCACACCGTACGTCAGACGCAGGACCTCCTGTAGTCGTTTGAATAGAGCATTCTGGAACATCCTCCCTACAGCCCTGACCCAGCGCCATCAGATTCTCATTTGTTTAGGCTGCTAAAGAATCACATGAGAAGGTGGCAGTATCTAGATGACACAGCAGTGCAGAATGCTATTCATGAGTGGTTGACAAATCAAAAGTCAGAATTTTACCATGCAGGCATTTTCAAACTCATGCCAAGATGGGAAAAATCCATAAACACTCTCGGAGACATTGTTGAAAAGTAGTTACAATAATGTAATATATATATATATACTCATGGAACAAAGTAAGTGTGCAACACTTTATAGGGCACTGCGTGATTTCATGGACGAAATGAAATAAAAGTTGGCACACAATGTGGTTGAATATTGAATAAAAGACCAAATGATCACTTTGATTTTAGTGAAAGTGTCTGGCCCAGGCCAAGCGCGCTTGTCTATGGCGAACTGTCAGTGCTGGTCTAACTGCAGGTCTGTGAGGTAAGAGATTTGCCTCTCTGAGCCTATTTCGCACTGTTCTGCACGACACAGGTCTTAAACCTGGAATGTTCCTGGCAGTCCATGTTACCTGAATAAACCTGTTACGCAAGTGCATAAGGCGTTTGTAACGGTCTTGTGCAGGGGTGGTAACTCGTGGTCGGCCACTTCTATGGCGATCAGCAGTGGATCCAGTTTGGTGGAAACGAGCTTGAATGCGTGATATAGTGTTCCTGTGAACATTGAAATGTTGTGATACAGCTAATATAGTCACTCCAGCCGCTAACATCCCTATAGCTATTGCTCGCTGTTGTTGGTTCAATCTTGGCATTGTCAAAAAAGATGTTTCTGTTGGACTCTTGGTACTCTCTATTTCAACGATTACGTTTTCACATGCTTGTGATTAGAGCTACACACTTACCTTCCTTTTATCTGTGATAAATTCTCCCCTACGGCACTTTTCACGTGATTTATCTTGCACCGTGATTATCTCCCCATGAATAGTGCGATCCAATTGTAATTGCACGGGTAAGTGAACAACACTCACACAGAAATGTGTGCCAATTTGCATTTGAGTTCACCCAAGAACACACGCACAGTGCCCTGTTGAGTGCTGCACACTTACTTTTTTCCATGAGTATATATATATATATATATATATATATATATATATATATATATATATATATATATATATATATATATATATATATATATATATATATATATATATATATATATATATATATATATATATATATATATATATATTATGTTAAGAAGGTCAAACAGGAAACATGATATTGATATTTTGCATCCTATCACCACTTTAATTTATTTCAACAGGGATGAGGCAGCTCGTATCTGGCACAAGAGGGAGGCAGAGTGGGAGAGGGAGAGGGAAGCAAGGCAGCGTTTGATGGCTGAGGTGGGTCTCATCAGTTATTGGTTAGATCTTCTGTCTTTCACATTATTATTATTATTTTCATTCTTGGGTTGAGGATATGACATTTCATTGGCTGAGTTCATGAAGATAATACATTATACCTGAGAGATGAATTTATAATTTCAAACGAAGAGAAGAAAACAGACTACATTACTTTCAGCTCCGCAACAAGCATAGGCCACGACATACTTAACTCTTTGACTCCGGAACAACGCTTAGAGCGTTAGTCACATTTCACACCCGTGCCAAAACAACTCTCTGAGCGTTGTTTTTAGTCTATCATGAATTAAAATTACGGCACAGGGTGGAAAATAATTGCGGAGTCAAAGAGTTAAGCCAAGCCCTTCTGTCCCGTGCCAAAAGCTCAAGGTTTTTTTCATGTCTTCCTCATTCTTTTGATTCATCTCTCTAGTTCTCTTCTCCGTGTATTTTTTGGTCTTCCTCTACCTGTCTTACGCTGGCTATGAAGTTTGTGCACTGTGCTGAGATCCTCCTTGTGTGATCTAAGGGAGGAGATCGGAGTACTGATGGAGTAGTCAATGTGCAATGAAGATAGTCCTTAAAACCAAACCAAACCGTGAGGATTGTAGCAAAAGTACTACCTTGTGTTGCTATGAGCAGGTTTCTTCTACGTGTGTTCTATCCATCACCAGTATCTTGTTCCACTGGTTCTTGTCATCAGTTCTACATTGATGATTTTGTCATACCATTTCTACATTGATGATTTTGTCATACCATTTAAAGTCTTTCTATTCTACACAAGGATCCATAGATAAACGTCTGTAATTTATTGGTTGTTGTTTTTGTTATTCTCCATGTAACATCCTGTGTTTTACCATGGCCTGAATGCATGGAGGTATATCTGGAGTCAACCTTATGTGACCACCAGCTGTGCACAATGCTATAGTATGTAGATTTGGATGTGAACCTCTGTGAGGCTAATTACACCCTCATTGACTCTTGAAATCATCCATACACTTGCAGGGATTCCCCCTGTGGTGAAACATCTTGAAAACCCGGCATTGCACACTAAGATTGGAGGAGTTACTTGAGCCCCAGACATAACTGGCTTTTACCTTGGTGCGTGCATGCAGGAAGATCTCACTATGGACCGCATGATAGGAAGGGGAAGCTGAGAAGCGGCTCTGTGTAGGACGTGGCAATTCCTTGGGAGAGCCCAGAACCAGAGCACAGTATTTTATCTGTGCATAGTTGGAAAGTCCCCTTGGATGGTGAGGAATGCACAGTGTATAACACACTTCTTACACCTAGCTTGGAACCAGATGTGATGATCCTTTCAATACAGGCCAAGCTGGAGAAATTTGAGCTCACAACTTCAACTTAACACATTTCGGAATGGCAGAAAAGCCACAGGAAAAGCCTAGATCTACAGTGTAGATAATACCAAGGACTCTTCAACTTGGTATTGGCTGCAAAAGGGCGCAGAACTCAGTAGCCCTAGTTAAACAGCAACAACTACAACAATGGCCCCAAACATGAGCAAAGAATAATAACTCTGGAACGTACCAAGTATATCATGAAAAAACAACTAAGGAGAGGTGAGCTTGGGGCCAACTACCCCATCCTATAGAAAATGTAAGCCCCAAAAACTTTAACAACAATATGGACAAGTCAGATAAAATCTTCAACTCAGATGTCAAGTCAGTTCTATTTTGTAGCTGTGAAACATGGAGAACAGCAAAAACACAACATCCAAGAAGTTACAGACTTTCATAAATGGGTGTATACATAGAATCTTCTTCTTCTTTGATCCTTAGCCGCCGACCGTCAAAGCAGTCAGTGGCCATCATGCCTAGTGGCGTCTTGTAGGGCAACAACAAATTTATTCCACTTTGCTTGGTCGGCGGCCATCCCTTACACAGTGCCCCAACCCCAGTCCACTCCCCGCATCTCAGCCTCCACAGTCCCCCGCCAGGCCGCCCTTGGTTGGCCTCTTTCGCTCTCCCCCAGGGGCCCAAAGCACAGCTGCCACTGCGATGGCACCGGGGTCTCCCCTGAGGACATGGCCAACCCAGCCCCAGCGTCCGCCAGCCACGATGGCGCGCATGTCCTCCTGCCCGCTCCGAGCAAGCAGACCTTGGCCGGTGATGGCATTCGGCCAAAAGATTCGGTGAATTTCTCTTAGGCATGTTGTGTGAAAAGAGGACAATTTCGACACCTCCTTCTCTGTAACTCTCTAGCACTCCGCACCATAGAGAAGGACAGAAAGCACACAGCTCTGCTATATTCTTAATTTTGTGCTTGTGCTGTATTGAGAGGACCCCCAGATGTTGCCTAGGCTAAAAGAGGCTGCCCTTGCCCCACCCATTCTGACGCTGATGTCTCCGCCCACCCCGCTGCCCGGTGTCACCACGCATCCCAGGTATGTGAAGGTGTCTGTCTGTACCAGTTGCTGATTCCCTACTGACATGGGCTCAGGGTTGCTCACATTGAGCGCCATGACCTCTGACTTCCCTAAACTGATGCTCAAGCCCACCCGCTGGCTAAACTTATTAAGTCCATCCGTTTCCTCCCGGATGTGCCGACGCGAATGTGCTAGTAGTGCAATGTCATCTGCATATACATAGAATAGAAGGATTTAAATGGTACGATGGGATCACCAGTGTGGAACTTAGGCAAAAAGTCAGTCATGCGCTAGTGAAATCAGAGGTGAGAAGAAGATGCTGGTAATAGATAGAGGACACTCACTGAGGAAATCTGTGGATAGCACTTCAAGGCAGTCCTTGCTCTTGAATCCCTAGGGTAAGAGAGGGAGACCAAAACTACATGAGAACGAGATATGGTGATAGACATGAAAGGGATGAATAAGACATGAAAAAAAACCTTGAGCTGGTGGCATGGGACAGGAAGATTTGTCATGATTTTGTTAAACTCTTATGCTTCTTGGGGAGTTAAAGTGCGATTGATAAATGAATATGTCCATGATTTATTAATTGTAGATTTTTTTAAGTATAAATCAGAAAAGCATAGAGAAAAAAGTGTCATGATTATGTATTGTGGGAGCCGCGGTAGCATAGTGGTTAGTGCACTGGCTTCCTAGCTCAGTGGTCTATGGTTCGATCCCCAGATGAGGTGGGATTTTTTTTAGGCCGTAAATGGCTCCTGGGTCGACCCAGCTTAAAGGGGTACCAGAGCAACTCTGGGAAGGCGGCCGGCGTGATGCTGACCACATCACCCCTAGTGTGCCGACGGTCGAGAAAATATGGTTCTAACACCATATTCCCAATGTGCCTCAATGGGCGTGTAACGGAATCCTTTACCTTCCTATTATGTATTGTACTTGAATAGTTGCTTACTAAGAAAGCACTGATTTTATTCCAGTACCGGTTGTTGTTCTTGCTTTTGAATTGTATTATTATTTTTATTCTAAACATAACTAAATCTATCACGCTTGGTGAGTGATAGATTGTAAGTTTAATTATTTTTTTCCAACACAAAAGTTTTTTATTTATGAGAGATACTTTTTTTTATAATTTTTATTGTCCTTTGGGTAACTTGTTATTTTTATATATTTTTTTTTATCCTCTAGGTAATTTGTTATTTTTAATTGTTATTATCCTCTAGGTAACTTGTTATTTTTTTTTAAATCCTCAAGGTAATTTGTAATTGTTATTATCCTCAAGGTAATTTGTTATTTTTAATTGTTATTATCCTCTAGGTAACTTAATTTTTTTTATACTCTAGGTAAATTGTCATTATTAATTGTAATTATCCTCTAGGTAACTTGTTATTTTTAATTTTTATTATCCTCTGGGTAACTTCTCATTTTTTAAAATTTTTATTATTTTCTGGGTAACTTTTTGTTTTTAATTTTTAATATCCTCTGGGTAACATGTAATTTTTTTTGTTTTTACTACCCTCTGGGTAACTTGTTATTTGTTAATTGTTATTATCCTCTGGGTAACTTGTTATTTTTTAATTGTTATTATCCTCTGGGTAACTTGTTATTTTTTTAATTGTTATTATCCTCTGGGTAACTTGTTATTTTTTAATTGTTATTATCCTCTGGGTAACTTGTTATTTTTTAATTGTTATTATCCTCTGGGTAACTTGTTATTTTTTAATTGTTATTATCCTCTGGGTAACTTGTTATTTTTAATTCTTATTATGCTCTAGTTAACATGTAATTATTTAAATTTTTACTATCCTCTGGGTAACTTTTTAAATTTGTTAAAATCTGCTAGGTAACTTGTTACCTTTTCCATGTAGTCCCCACGGGGTCTCTGAAGCGACATTGCACCCTTAGGCATGTCATAAGTGGTGACTAATATGAACATGTGTATACGGCTGACAGCCTTATCTTGTAAAACTGATTGCTACAGAAATCATCACTGCCAGAGCACATGAATGCTTTGATGCACATTTCATGCAAGGAGACCAGTTACAGTGGTGTCTTCATGCTCAGTAGGGTGCAAAGAGGGGAATGAACATGTTGCCTTATAAGACAGAAATTTATGTACTATTCTTGTCTTGTGTTTACTGGTTGCGGTTTATGAATTGTTTGCCACGTTCCTGTTTGTTGAATCACTTCATTTTTTTATGTACCAAAATTCATGACATCATTGTGCAAACAGTTAGTTAATTATAGGACATGACACAGTCCTTGAATTCCACAGTGTATATCTGCTCAGCATCATCATCATCTTCATCATCATCACCATCTTCATCAACTTCACCATCATCATCGCCTTCAGCTTCCCAAGGAGCATATGTCTTCAGAAAATCCATGCCAGGCCTTCCTGTCCTGTGCCATCTTTTCGGGGTCTTCCTGTGTCTGTTTTATTCTGTTCATATCTGTTTCTAGCTCCCGTCCTTGTGTGGTTTCCATGTGTCCCTCTATCTCTTACCCTGCGGATCCTAGAAAAATAACTTCCTTGTAATCAGCAAGTTTTCTCATTATTTCTTTACACTGATGAAATAAGGATTTTTCTTTGTTTGATCATTCATTCCTACCTAATGGCAGCAGCTTTTTCCCACCTCTTGTTCTTCTGGGACATGCCTGGAGCTTCATCTGTATTTCATGAGTTAATTTGCTTTCCCCATAGGTTCTTGAGAGCCGACAAGAACAGTTGACTGACAAGTTGAAGGAACTTCAGAGGCAACAGGAGGAATCCCTGCAGCGTCGAGAGGAGCTTGTGAGGGAGATGGAGATTGTCCAGCAGATGACACAGAGAGAAGAGAAGGAGGAAAGACGCAACAAAATGGCAACTAAGACAGAGCTGGAGGAACAGGTTGGCTTTAGTTGTTGTGGGTTATGTTGTTGCTGCATTAGTAGAATTGTAGTAATGAGTAAAATATGGATACCGTTAACCGCCCATTGAGGCATATTGGGAATATGGTGTTAGGCCAATATTTTCTTGACCATCGGCACACTAGGAGTGATGGGGTCAGCATCACGCTGGCCACCTTAACCTTCCCAGAGTTGCTCTGGTACCCAATTCATGAGGCTGGGTTGACCCCAGAGCCGTTTGCTATCTAAAAAATCCCACCTCAACTGGGGATCGAACCATGGACCACTGAGCTTGGAAGCCAGTGCATTAACCACTGTGCTACCACGGCTTCTGTAGTAATGAGTAGTATTGTAGTAATGAGTAGTATTGTAGTAATGACAAGATTTGTAGTGAGGGCTATTGTTGTGTTACTTATATTTGGTAAGTTTATTGCTGTATTAGCAATATTTGTTATACCCTGGTATGATTGCCAATGTGGATCTGATGGCAAGAACCAGACAGGTGTTAGTGGAACAACAGATGAGAAGAAGACGCTGGCAATGGATAGGGCACACACTGAGGAAACCTGTTGATAACATTACAAGGCAGATCTGGTTCTAGAATTCCTCAGTGGAAGAGAAGTAGAGGGGGACGGAAAAACACTCGGAGAAGATAACTGGAAATAGAAGTGAAAGAGATTAGATAGCCATGGAAAGACCTTGAGTGAATGGTACATTCTTTACATCCCTAAGCTGAAATATACAACGGCTTAAGCTAAGACATATGAAGGCTTGAACTGAGACATAATAAGACTTAATGCATTTACTTCAAAAACAGAAGTTGCTGCAATTTTCAATGGTTATGAAGGGTGATTGTTGTTACTGTTGATCAGAAGTGACATCATTGCACTCCAGGCAAACCCATAGGTGCTCAGTCTCCCTCAGCAAATGTCGAAGGTTATGAATGCTAATCGTTCCTGTTGTGCGCTGGTTGTATACACACTGGATGCATCCTCTCATATGTCCATCCCTGCTAGTCTTACGTTTTATGCCTAATTCCAGCAATCTTAGCCTTGATGTTTCATCAATTGCAGTGTCATTCTCTAGTAGGTGATCATTAATTGTCCTCAGTATCTCTCCCTTATCCATATCCAATGCACTTACTATGGGTGCTCTTGAACCTAGTCTGTCAGCTTTTTCATTGCTGCGTTCCCCTGCATGACCAGGACAGTAGATCCTGAAGATTTGATTCTTCTGTGGAAGAAACAAACTTAAAAGAGCAGGTCAGCATATAATAAATATAAATGCTATGCAGATCTGGGTGGACCTGGCAGACGAGCGCAAGCTATTTATGTGAAGAACAAGCTCCTGCATAAATGGCTGGATACCAGAGCTCATATAAATGAAGGTGTAGAATTGCAGGTAATCAAATTGAATATAGATCCTCAGGAATGGCAAGTCTACAATTTATATGCTCAAGTAGATCACCTTCCAGAAGAGGGTAATTGGGATTTCCTGGTGGAATGGTTGGAGGAACCTATAAAAAAAGTGTTAAAATGCTGGTAATTTTAATGTTAGATGTAAGGAGTCGGGAAACATCACTGACAACAGATAGGGTATGGCTTTGAGCCAGGTCCTTCTCAAGATGACCCTTGCTATCTTAAATGATGGCCGCCCGACAAGACTGGTGACTAAACCAGGGGACACAGATGGTGTCATAGATCTGGCTTTCATATCTAGTGTTGCTACCACCTTAGCACGTTTGGATGTGTTAGGGTCACAGGACAGTGATCACGTTCCCTGTGTTGTCCTCATTGCAAAGGGGAGGACTACCAGACACAGGAAACCTAAACAGGCCTTCAATATAACAATCCTATATATACACTGCGGCAAAATGCCAGACAACGAACAGCTAGAACACCTTTCGTCCATCCACCCTGGTGGTATGAAACAGTGGAGAAAGCATGGGTTGAGAATGAAAGAGCGACCAAGGAATGGCAGAAGGCACGACAGAAACATATGATGAATGAAATACTGGTTGAAGAGAAGGAGGAGGTAAAAAAAGCGAGCCATTAACAAATAATGGTGAACCACCAAGCAACCAAGATATTTGCATTTACCCATTTGGAGATACTTCCAACAATCTACCCATTACATTTCCCAAGCAGGGATTATGATAGACATATCAGAATGGAACAAATCAGTGTAATGAATGAAGTATCACTCAATCTCAGCAGTTGTGCTGGAGCATGTAACAGTAGATGAGGTAGATTGTGAAAGTGTAAATAGTATTCTGAATAGCTCAGCTTGCATACTGTAAGACGTTTTTAGCAGTCTAGTGCTGAAAGAAATGCCATCTAAGAATGAGAATGAAACCCTGAGCTGTGATCTTGGTGCTTAGAAATGTATTACCCTCTAAAGGTCTGTGTAATAAAACACAGTGCACAGTTACTTGATTGCAGCATAACATAATTGAAGCTGGAGTTTTAAATTTAGTAAATACATAAATTATTTTTATACCCCCGAATACCATTTATTCTATTATACATTAGCATGCTATTTAATTTCTAAGATGAATAATTTCCATAATGATTAGCATTTTCTTTGACTGTCAGCAAGTCTTAACGGTCAGACCTTTGACAAAATCTGTCCTTGCTTAGCTAAACCAGTTTAGGCAGGAGTGGATTTATGGCCTAGCTGATTCTTGATTCACTGTAATGTACATTCTTATCTTTAAATCTGACATTTAAAGACGTAACATAAATCATTTGTTAAGTGTGACATTTGCAGGTGTGTAACATAGGTTAATTATTATCTGTAACTGTGACATTTAGATAAATTAACATACATTGTTATCTTTAAGTGTGGCATTGGGAGATAATTACTATCATACTTCTTCCAGTCCTTCAGATGAGATGTATATGAAGGGTCATTTGGATGTGATTGCAGGTCGAAGATGATTCCTGAGAAGATCTGTATACGTGGCACTGGTGATAGTGTTTCCCCTGGACATGTAGTGCTCTAAAATAACGCCTTGTTCATTCCATAAGAGAGTCAGCATAACCTTCCCTGCAGATGGCTGCATGCGAAACTTCTTTGGTTTCGGTGAGGAGGTATGGCGCCATTCCTTGCTCGCTCTTTTGGGTTCCGCCTGGTGGTAGTGAACCCAGGTTTCATCTCCAGTAACAATTCTCGCTAGGAAACGATCACCTTCTGCTTCAGTCAATCAATCAATACCCTTTAGCTCTTCGAGGAGCATAGGCCTTCAACAAACACATGCCAAGTCTTCCTGTCCCATGCCAACCGCTCAAGTTCTTTCCATGTTTTCCTCATCATTTTCACCTCTGTATCCAGCTCTCTTCTCCATGTGTTTTTTGGTCTACCTCTGCTTCTTTTTTCATGTGAATTCCAGAACAAGGACTGCCTTGTAATGCTATCAACAGGTTTCCTCAATGTTTGTCCTATCCATTGCCAGCGTCTTCTTCTCAGCTCTTGTTCCACTGGCACTTGTCTGGTTCTTGTCATCAATTCCACATTTGTGACTTTGTCATACCATTTCAGTCCTTCTATTCTACGCAAGCACCCATTTATAAAAGTCTGTAGCTTTTTAGTTGTTGTTTTTGTTGCTCTCCATGTCTCAGAGCCAAATGATAGGACTGAATGGACATTTGAGTTGAAGATTCTTATTTTCGTGTTGACTTGATTTCCAATGCAATGAAAGCGCCTCTTGCTTTTTGTATTCTTATTTTGTTATCAGTGTCTGTCCCTCCAACTTTGTCTATATTACTTCCAAGATATGTGTACGATTCTACATCCTTTAGTGGTGTTTCTTCAAGTTCAATCTTGTTATCATTTCTTGCATTTATTCTCATAATCTTTGTCTTTTCCTTGTATATTTTCAGGCCCACTTGTTGTGACCTCTCATTGAGAATTTTCATTTTCTCTTGCATCTGATTATGGTTATGGGACAGAAGAGCCAAGTCATCTGCAAAATCCAGATCATCAAGCTGTTTAGTCAGATTCCACTGGATTCCATTTCTGTTGTGTGATGTTGATGTTTTCATAACCCAATCTAACGCTAGTAAGAAAAGAAATGGAGACAAGTGGCATCCCTGTCTCACTCCCGTTCTTATCCTAAACGGTTCTGTAAGTTGTCCTCCATGAAGAACTCTACATGTCATGTCATCATAGGTCTTCCTTATTAAGTTAATGATCTTCATGGGGACTCCATAATGCCTCATCAGTTTCCAAAGTGATTCTCTGTCTACACTGTCAAATGCCTTTTCATAGTCCACAAATCCGATGTAAAGCGGTGAATTCCATTCCAGACTTTTCTCTTCTTTTCTTTGATCCTTAGCCGCCGACCGTCAAAGCAGTCAGTAGCCATCACGCTTAGTGGCGTATTGTAGGGCAACAACAAATTGATTCCACCTTGCTCTGTCGGTGGCCATCATTCGTACAGTGCACCAACTCTGGTTCATTCTTTGCATCTCAGCCTCCACAGTCCTCCGCCAGGTTGTTTTTGGTCGGCCTCTCTTTCGTTTTCCTTCAGGGGTCCAAAGCATAGCTGTTCTTGTGATGGCATCGGGGTCTCTTCTAAGGACATGACCAACCCAGCTCCAGCGTCTGCCAGCTATGATGGTGTGCATGTCCTCTTGCTTGCTACGAGTAAGCAGATCTTGGTTAGTGATGGTATTTGGCCAAAAGATTCGGTAAATTTTTCTTAGGCATGTTGTGTGAAAAGAGGACAATTTCGACATTTCCTTCTCTGTAACTCTCCAGCATTCCGCACCATAGAGAAGCACAGAAAGCACACAGCTCTGATATAATGTTAATGTTGTGCTTGTGCTGTATTGGGAGGACTTCCAGATGTTGTTTAGGCTAAAGAAGGCTGTTCTTGCCTTATTCATTCTGACATTGATGTCTCTGCCTGCCCCGCCGTCTGGTGTTACTATGCTTCCTAGGTATCTGTCTGTACCAATTGCTGATTCCTTACTGATATGGGCTCAATTCCAGACTTTGTTCAACTATTATTCTCAATGTGGCTATCTGGTCTGTACAGGATTTGTTTTGTCGAAAACCTGCTTGTTCATCTCTCAGTTGCTTGTCTATGGACTATTTTAATCTCTCAAGGATGTTTCTGTTTAATACTTTTCCTGGCACAGAAAGTAACATTATTCCTCTATAATTTGTGCACTCTTGTAAATTTCTCTTCTTAGGCAACTTGACCAGATAACCTTCCTTCCATTCTGCTGGTATTTCCTCTCTCTCCCAGACTTTGCCAAGTAGTTTGTATAATATCTCTGTAGAGGTATCAATATCTGTTTTGATGGCCTCAGCTGGAGTGCCATCTGGACCAGTTGCTTTTCCATCTTTCAGAAGCTTTATGGCTTTCTTTATTTCTTCTCTACTTGGTCGTTCACAGCTGATTTGTAGCTCCTCTTCTGCTGGCTGGATGTCTGGGGGATTAGTTGGAGCTGGTTTATTGAGAAGTTCCTCAAAATGTTCTGTCCATCTCTTCATTTGTTCTTGTATATTACTAAGCAATTTTCCATTCTTATCTTTTATGAGGCCATTTGCTTGCTTATATCTCCTTGTTAGCTTCTTTGTGTTGTTGTACAGGTCCCTCATATTTCCTTTGGCTGCAGCTTCCTCTGCTTCCCTTGCCAACTCTTCAGTATACTTCCTCTTGTCTCTTTTGACGTTTCTTCTTACTTCTTTGCTTGCTTCTATGTACACTTCATGAGCCTTGGCTTTGGAGCTTCTGGTTTTGCTTCTGTTTAAATCTGTTTTCTTGTTGTTCCTGTCTTCTATCTTGCTAATGGTTTCTGTTGTTATCCATGCTTTGTGCCGATGTTCTCTTTTTCTCAGTACTTCTTCACATGTCTCGTTCCATATATTTTTTACTTGTTGCCAATGGTCTTCCGTATCTGCTTCATCTACCAGCTGTTGGAGTACTTGGTATTTGTTGGATACTGTGATAGAAAACTTTTCTCTTATTTCCTGATTTCTTAGATATCCCACATTGTACCGTTGTCTACAGCTATATACTGTTGTAAATTTCTTGAGTTTTAATTTTGTTTTAGCCAACAGAAGATGGTGGTCTGATACCACATCTGCTCCTCTACCTACTTTTACATCATCCAATGATGACCTAAACTTCTTACTTATGCATATGTGATCAATCTGGTTCTCATTTCTGTGGTCTGGTGATATCCATGTTGCTTTATGTATTCTTTTATGTGGAAATATGCTTTCTCCTATAGCTAGTCAATTTGAAGCACAGAAGTTAGCTAATAGTTCCCCATTCTCATTCATCATACCTAATCTATGCTTTCCCATGATTTCTTCAAAGCCGGTGTTGTCTGTACCTATTTTCGCGTTTAGGTCCCCCATCTTTTCTTTTCTTTTTATCCAAGACATTTTGTAATCTGGTGTAAAAGTCTTCTTTCTCAGATTCTTCTTTATCATTTGTTGGTGCATAACATTGGATGTTGTTTATATTTACTTTCTTTTTGGCTGATTTAAACCTTGCTGTTATAATTCGGGGTCCCATTGCTTCCCATTCTATAAGTGCCTTCTGTGCTTCCCCAGACAGCATTAGAGCCACCCCTTCACTGTGGTGCGCTTCCTCCTCATGTCCCGAGGACAACACCATTTCTCCTGTGATCAATCTCCTCCTCTCTATGCCCTTCCACCGTGTCTCGCAGAGACCCAGGATATAAATCCTGTAATTTCCACGTTAGAAGAAGTTAACACCTTTAAATATCTCGGGTCCACTATATGTAGTGATGGAAGATCAAGTAAAGAAATCAAGACAAGACTTGAGATGGCCTCAGCTGCCATGACAAGGTTGAATGTGATCTGGAAAAGTAACATCAGTTTTCCTGTGAAGATCAAATTATACAAATCACTTGTATTATCTATTCTTTTGTGTGGGTGTGAGGGCTGGACACTCACTGCAGATACGGAGCGAAGGATTCAGGCTTTCAAGCATAAATGTTATAGAAGAATTTTGCGCATTTGCTATAAAGAGCACAAAACAAATGTCTATGTTAGAGAGAAGATAAACACCTATGCAGGCCACCAAGAACCACTTTTGTCAATAGTGAAACGTCGAAAGTTTGCCTGGTTTGGGCATGTAACTCGTCATGACTCCCTTTCGAAAATGATCCTCCAGGGAACAGTCGAAGGTAAATGGAGAAGAGGAAGGCAAAGAAAATCCTGGGCTGATAACATCAAAGAATGGGCAGGACACGGTTTTTCCACACTTGTACGCATTGCTGAGAATAGAGAGCAGTGGAAGACCATGTCTGCTGATGCTTCCACCATGGCACCTGTAAAGTTTCTTTTCTTCTTTCCACTCTGTAAAGTGTCAGTCTGTATGCTCTGTAAGGAAGAGTGGTGTGTTGTTGAGATCAGGCATGCTCCAGTCTACCCAGCTGTAAATGGGTAACTCACCCTAGTCCTGAGTTAGGGAAGGCAAAGGCTCCAGGGGAAGCAGGCCCTAAACTTGGTCACTTCAACCGACGCAGGATGGTGTATGTATGAAGTAGAAGTGTAGAGTGTGATTACCGCGAATGGTGTACTGTTCGTGTGCTGACCAATATAACCACTCATACACTTGTGTCTACAAGGCACCAATGCAGACTGCTGGAATCTTTGTTTACTCAATTTATTCAGACGTACACACTGGGACATACGAGTACATCATGGTATGTTGACATATCAATTTGTAGGTATACATAGCAGATCTGAAGTCATGACACATGCAGAAATAATGGGCAGTACATCAAAAGTTCAATGTCATGATATATTATGGCCGCATCCCCCTATCTGACTAAACGCGTCAGTGAAGGCAGATCGATAAATAACTAAAGTTACTTGACGTCCATAGTTTGTAGTATATATTATGAAACCACGAAAGGGGGTTTCTAGTAAGACTGAGATCTCCCGGTCACTGTCCGATAATAGGATAAATAATCTGTTCTCTTGGCAGTGATCAAAACATATGATGACCGAAATCTAACATGGCTGCCTCCCTTAGTTGTCGTTCACTCATTCATAGGAAGGAGAATATAAGCCAGAGTTAATTTATAATGGGTATATAAATGATTTCATAAATGTTTCCATACAGCTCTACGGTGATCAGGTTAATTCACGTAGCCATAACCGCTGTAGGAAAGTCTGTCATCTTTGTCGATACAAAACACGACCCTAGCGATACGAAGCACAATGTTCCATCTAGGTCGAATCGACATGAGATCATCAAAATAGGGTCTGGCAATACATGGAGTCCGAATTATACATGGTACAGTACCTTAGGAGAGTCTCTAACATAAACTATAGTAGAGATACCATCTCCTTTAGAAGAAAACCACCTCATGAATTATATTTCCTTAAGAATCTACCAGCCCTTTGAAAAATGCGTACCCGCCATTATCACGGTACATCGGAACTCATCACGACTTGTCAAGACAACTCATACTTCCGCTAGACCGGAATAATAAGAATCTAGTCCCGCCTACCCATCCAAAATATACAATATAGGACTGATTCTACTTGTACTAATAATATGTAATACATATGAATTCAGGCCATAAACACAATAAGCAAATTAATATATTTTCTGGCCCTAAAAAATAAGTACAAACGTAAGCGCAATATCCTTGCGCCGGATCAATATCCAGAACGATTACTCCTATAATCAAAAGTGTGAATCAAACATGGATTCTCTCGCTTTTACTATAGACAGCATTTTCATACACAAATGAATGAATGTCTATATTTTTTTCATATTAAATAGCCATATCGATTTTTGTAATATGTGCGTCAAAATATGCACGCAACAGATTACCACACCCCTCGGGAAAAAAAAAATGGTACTTTTTTTTTTTTTTTTGAAATCCATCTAGGAGCAACATACAATAGGCTCACAACGCACCAATACAATGCGCAGATGATAAGCATAAGTTTTATGACCTTAGAGAAAGTACTTCTCTAAGTATAAATATTTCCAGAGAGGTGTCACCAACGCATACTACAATATTAGCAATGACACAATTTCCACATTAGTTTATATATAAATTTCATCTAAGATATCTTAACATCATGATCATCAAAGACGAAAAACATTGAAAGATTAGCGGTGAATAAATATCATGCTTTTATCCTTAGAAGGCAATACTAGGATAGGTGAAGTAGAAAACATAGTTTTAACCTTATCCAAAGAGGATTGACATTCTTGAGTCCAATGGACTACATTAGGAGACCCTTTCTTTAGCAAGGAAGAAAGAGGTGACATAATGGAGGACAGATTCGGGATGAATCGTCCATAAAATTGTATTAGACCTAAGAGACTTCGCACTTGCTTTTTAGTCTTAGGAATAGAAATGTTAAGTATCTTACTTGTATTATGGTCTTCTGTTTTAGGAACCCATGACCAACACGGTGTCCTAAGAAAGATATTTCGCTAAAACCAATACATGCTTTCGATGGTTTCGCTGTCCGGTTATGCTCGCGTAAGATAGACAATAGTTCATTTATACCATTATAGTGATCGTTCCAAGTATCACTGAAAAGACAGATGTCATCAAGATACGCAATGACATCTGAGCGATGAGATAGGATTCGACGCATCATGCGTACAAATGTTGCAGGGGCGTTCATAAGACCGAAAGGCATGAAATTCCATTGGAATAGACCCCTAGGCGTCGAAAAAGCAGTAAACGGTTTGGCGTGTTCGGATAGTGGAACTTGCCAATATCCCTTAGACAAATCGAGTTTAGTAAAGAAGTGAGAATTCGATAGTCTCGTAAGTAGCTCTTCTAGTAAAGGCATAGTGTAAAGTTTCTTTTCTTCTTTCCACTCTGTAAAGTGTCAGTCTGTATGCTCTGTAAGGAAGAGTGGTGTGTTGTTGAGATCAGGCATGCCCCCAGTCTACCCAGCTGTAAATGGGTAACTCACCCTAGTCCTGAGTTAGGGAAGGCAAAGGCTCCAGGGGAAGCAGGCCCTAAACTTGGTGACTCCAACCGACGCAGGATGGTGTATGTATGAAGTAGAAGTGTAGAGTGTGATTACCGCGAATGGTGTACTGTTCGTGTGCTGACCAATATAACCACTCATCCACTTGTGTCTACAAGGCACCAATGCAGACTGCTGGAATCTTTGTTTACTCAATTTATTCAGACGTACACACTGGGACATACGAGTACATCATGGTATGTTGACATATCAATTTGTAGGTATACATAGCAGATCTGAAGTCATGACACATTCAGAAATAATGGGCAGTACATCAAAAGTTCAATTGTCATGATACATTATGGCCGCATCCCCCTATCTGACTAACCGCGTCAGTGAAGGCAGATCGGTAAATAACTAAAGTTACTTGACGTCCATAGTTTGTAGCATATATTATGAAACCACGAAAGAGGGGGTTTCTAGCAAGATTGAGATCTCCCTGTCACTGTCCGATAATAGGATAAATAATCTGTTCTCTTGGCAGTGATCAAAACATATGATGACCGAATTCTAACATGGCCGCCTCCCTGAGTTGTCGTTCACTCATTCATAGGAAGGAGAATATAAGCCAGAGTTAATTTATAATGGGTATATAAATGATTTCATAAATGTTCCCATACAGCTCTACGGTGATCAGGTTAATTCACGTAGCCATAACCGCTGTGTAGGAAAGTGTCTGTCATCTTTTGTCGATACAAACACGACCTAGCAGATACGAAGCACAATGTTCCATCTAGGTCGAATCGACATGAGATCATCAAAATAGGGTCTGGCAATACATGGAGTCCGAATTATACATTGTACCGTACCTTAGGAGAGTCTCTAACATAAACTATAGTAGTAGAGATACCATCTCCTTTAGAAGAAAACCACTTCCTGAATTATATTTCCTTAAGAATCTACCAGCCCTTTGAAAAGTGCGTACCAGCCATTTATCACGGTACATCGGAACTCATCACGACTTGTCAAGTACCAACTCATACTTCCGCTAGACCGGAATAATAAGAATCTAGTCCCCGCCTACCCATCCAAAATATACAATATAGGACTGATTCTACTTGTACTAATAATATGTAATACATATGAATTCAGGCCATAAACATAATAAGCAAATTAATATATTTTCTGGCCCTAAAAAATAAGTACAAACGTAAGAGCAATCCATGCGCCGGATCAATATCAAGAACGATTACTCCTATAATCAAAAGTGTGAATCAAACATGGATCTTTCTCACTTTTACCAATAGACCAGCACAATTTTCATACACAAATGAATGAATGTCTATATTTTTTCCCATATTTAAATAGCCATATCGATTTTTTGTAATATGTGCGTCAAAATATGCACGCAACAGATTACCCACCTAATATCGGAAAAAAAAAAATGTTTCATTTTTTTTTTTTTGAAATACATCTAGGAGCAACATACAATAGGCTCAACTTTTTTTTTTTTTTTGAAAACGCTCCAATAACAATGCGCAGATGATAAGCATAAGTTTTATGACCTTTAGAGAAGGTACTTCCCTTTAAGTATAAATATTTCCAGAGAGGTGTCACCAACGCATACTACAATATTAGCAATGACACAATTTCCACATTAGTTTATACATCAATTTCATCTAAGATATCTTAACATCATGATCATCAAAGACGAAAAACATTGAAAGATCAGCGGTGAATAAATATCAATGGCCCGCTAAGTAGTGTTACAATCAATATATGATATATTACATATGTGTACACATTTCAACATAGAAACAACTGTATCAAAGTTGTATAACAGTTATGAATCATGTGGGCATCTAGACAAAATATCTGCCATCACATTTTCTGACACACGGATAGCTCGCACCGAAAAATGAAATGGCTGTAGAGCAATCGCGTATCGCGTTGATCTCGCGCTCTTCAGATTTTTACTCTGAATAGCCGTAAGAGCTTTCTGGTCAGTTTCCACATGAATGCGCGCCCAGAAGAAATCTTTTGCAGTTTAAGGATTGACCAAACCATAGCCAATAATTCACGGTCTAGGACCGAGTAATTCTTCTCTGCGGCATTTAATTTCTTCGAGAAATATACATCACAGGATGCAGAGTTCCAGAGTACTCTTTGCATTAGTGCGCTCCAATCCGGTGGAATGAAGCGTCACTACGAAAGAATAGAAATGTCTTATCCTTAGAAGGCAATATACTAGGATAGGTGAAGTTATAGAAAACATTAAGTTTTGAAAAATCTTATCCAAAAGAGGGATTGACACTATTCTTGAGTCCAAATGAACTTACATATTTTAGGATTGAACCTGTCTTTAGCAAGGAAGAACCTAAGAGGTGGTGACCCATAAATGCCAGGACAGAAGTCGGGAAATGAATATCGTCCCTGAAATGGTTGTAATTAGACTAAGAGAGACTGGTCCTGTTAACTTGCGATTTTTTAGTCTTTATCCCATCCGATTAGACAAACCCAAGTAAACCTGTATACTTAACTTGTATTTGGCCATGTCTGCTTTTTGTTTTTTTAGGAACCACATCGGACCTCAACACGGTGTCTAAAGAGAATCAAAGTATTTTCGCTTCATTGACCTCAAACAGTATACAGAGTTCTCGATGGGAGGTTTGCGCTAACGATTCAGAGGTTTGCCATCGTAGGGCTTCGCGGTAAGATAGGTCAATAGTTCAGTTATTACCATTTTCAGTTGATCGTTTGAATGTTTCTGCGCTCAAGTATTCACTTGAAAATAGGGACAGATGTCATGGAAGATGTATCGTAATTAACAGTTCTGTAAGCGATGAGATAGGGATTCGACGCCATCATGCGTATCAAATGGTAGACAGGGGACGTTTCTTATTAAGACCGACGAAAGGCATGAAATGTCCATTAAATTTGTATATAGACCACTCAGGCTTCGCCAAAAAGCAGTTAAACTGGTTTTGGCGTGTGTTAGGATAGGTAGTGGAACTAGCCAATTGGTCCTGTTTTTAGTACCCATGAAAACATCGAGTGTTTAGTAAAAGAAGTGAAGAGTCAATTCATGCTTTATGGTCTAGCTGTCAAGTTAGCTCGGCGTAGATAGACTACTTTTTCATTTACCTTTAAAGGCATTTAGGTTCAGATCGACTGAAAAGTCAGTTATCCATGATGGACCAATGAGATATTTTCGTCGGATCATAATCACATTGCAAGAAGGGGTCGTATGTGACGAAACTTTGTCTTTTTTCATTCGTTACTATAGACCCCAGATCGTGCTAAGAAATATCAGAACTGAGTGTGGATGGTTCAATGAATTTTTTTAAGCTTTATAATTGTCATCACTCATTTCTCTAACCTTATGCTGGAAAATGTGTTATCGGGAGATTTAGGATTCCAATTGTCTAGTTCATGGTAGATTTGTAGTTGAAGGTACTATGGTTTCAGCATACAAACCTTAGTTGTCTTGATTGAATTTGGCGATTAATCCATCAAAGAAGTATGTTGACCATGTCTTTTTTTCCATTCTATATAACGTCAACGGCGATGAATCGGCTGATGTGGTTGGTTCTATATTTACTTATACATAGAGGTATTAGTATAAGCGTAACTACTCCAGTCTCTACCGTTCTGACTTGAAAATGCTGGGATTGGTACGGCTGACTCTGTTCTGGTTAGACTAAGTCTAGTATGAAATGTCATGTTAATGTCCTAGTTGACCATGGAATGTCAGTAAGGACTTCCTGAAATCGTGTCTAATCATTGGGTTGGAAGTATTGTTTCTGAATCTCACATGGAGATAATTCTCGGAGAAAAATTGAACTATACCTTGTCACATGATTTCATTACGGTACTGAAAGTGAGTATCATTGGAAAAGGTTGGATTTACATCGAGAAACTAGGTTTCTCATACTGTATTGCCTTGAAGAGATGTGTTACTGTCCATGTTGGACTGGAAAAATCGTCCGTTGCCTGGAATTTAGGTCCTGTAAATAATCTGGACTGTTCAAGGAATTCCGGAGACATGTTTGATGTTGGAAGGTTGTGTTTTGTACGCGTTCCCGTCAAATATCGACGATATTTAGTTCACTATCGGGAACTTGTTTGAATATTATATCGTACGGACCCTTTCCCAAGAAATTGGGAGAAGTCTATTTTATTCCCTACAAGGTAGAAGAGACAAAGGCTTGTCACCTGGACAAAAGTTGTCGCAAACAATCGCTTTTTTATTGGCAAATTTCCTTGCTGTTTGCGGTTTTTGTTGCAAATTCGAAGAAGATTCAGTTTGCCACTGTTTGCATGCTTACTTTAATCTTGGTGTCTAGAAGTTTGCGAAAGACTTATTTGCATAAAGGGATTTGTGTCATCGACAATTATTTCTTCAGCGTTGTTTAAGATTCTGAGTAAGGACATGGGACTCGCGGTTGGTGTTTTCGCGCCAACCGACAAGGTGTGTTCAAATGGGAGAAGAGGAAAAATCCGTGTGTATGTGTCGTTTTGGCGGGACCTTGTGTTATTTGCACATAGGAGCCACGGGTGTAAAACCCTTATGTCCCAATCCTGTGAGGATTTGATCTTTTTCTGTTAATTCTTAC